>CM061029.1:24990000-25312500 GCA_030763125.1 Hippophae gyantsensis | reverse complement strand
TTATAATAAGTCCTCAGCCAGAGGAACTTGTTGGACAGAGCAGTACACAACATTCTGAAACACCAAAACCTCTTACTTCAGCTCTTGTAATGAGAAGGTCTTCTCGACCTCATGTGCCTAACAGGAGATACATAAACTATATGTTGCTGACTGATGGAGGGGAGCCTGAATGCTATGATGAAGCTTGTCAAACTCAAGATTCCAACAAGTGAGAGCTTGCTATGAAAGAAGAAATGAAATCTCTCATTTCTAACCAAACATGGGAACTAGCTGAGTTACCTATGGGAAAGAAGGCACTTCACAACAAATGGGTGTACCGGGTGAAAGAGGAGCATGATGGTTCCAAGAGATACAAAGCCCGCCTAATTGTTAAAGGGTTTCAATAGAAGGAAGGAGTTGACTACACTGACATTTTCGCTCCTGTTGTGAAGCTCAATACTATCAGATCAGTATTGAGTATTGTAGCCATTGAAGATCTTCATCTTGAACAGTTGGATGTGAAGACTGCATTCCTTCATGGAGATTTAGATGAAGAGATATACATGTACCAACTAGAAGGTTTCTCAGAAAGAGGGAATAAGAATATGGTGTGCAGACTTAAGAAGAGTTTGTATGGCATAAAACAAGCCCCGAGACAATGGTACAGAAAGTTTGACAGCTTCATGCACAAGGAAGGTTTCCATAAGTGCAATGCTGACCATTGTTGCTACTTCAAGAGATATGGGTCCAGTTATATCATTTTACTACTTTATGTTGATGATATGTTAGTAGCAGGTTCAGATATGGATGATATTAAAAGGTTGAAGTAGCAATTGTCAAAGGAGTTTGACATGAAAGAATTGGGTCCAGCAAAGAAGATTCTTGGAATGCAAATCACAAGAAATAAGAAGAAAGGATCCTTGCAGTTATCTCAGGCAGAGTACATCAATCGTGTTTTACAGATATTCAACATGGACGATGCCAAGCCAGTTAGCACACCCTTGGCTAGTCATTTTCGCCTATCCAAGGATCAGTCCCCTCAGACAGAGGAAGAGAGAGAATTCATGGCTAAGGTTCCTTATGCCTCAGCTATTGGAAGTTTGATGTACGCAATGGTCTATACGAGACCAGACATTGGCCATGCAGTGGGAGTTGTTAGCAGATTTATGTCAAATCCAGGAAAAACTCATTGGGAAGCAGTCAAGTGGATTTTGAGGTATCTGCGAGGCACCACAGAAAAGTGCTTGTACTTTAGTAAAAGAGATTTAAAAGTATAAGGGTATGTAGACACAGACTTTGGAGGTGAAGTTAATCACCGAAGAAGCACCACCGGTTATATATTTACTGTTGGAACTACAGCTATTAGTTGGATGTCACAAATACAGAAAATTGTCACTCTATCCACTACAGAGGTTGAGTATGTAGCAGTAACTGAAGCTAGTAAAGATATGATATGGCTTCAAGGTTTGTTAACTGAGCTGGGATTCAAACAGGAGAAGAATGTTCTGCATAGTGATAGTCAAAGTGCAATACACTTGGCAAAGAATTCAGCATTTCATTCTAGAACCAAGCATATTGGACTTCGTTATCACTTCATCAGATCTCTATTGGAAGATGATGTGTTAATACTGGAGAAGATTCAAGGAAGCAAAAATCCAGCAGATATATTAACAAAGGTGGTGACTATTGACAAACTGAAGTTGTGCTCAACTTCAGTTGGTCTGCTAGAGTAACAAAGACTAGAAAAGCTACTGCATTGATCGCGGTGTGAAGACAGATTGAAATCAGTCTTCAAGTGGGAGATTGTTGTTATAAAGCTCCTTAATTTAAGGAGCAAAACATGGAGCAAAACAAGGAGTAAAACATGGAGCAAAACAAGGAGTAAAACATGGAGCAAAACATGGAGCTTAATTCAAGGAGCAATTCAAGGAACCATTAATTTAAGGAGTAATTCAAGGAGTGAATTTTCCTATAAATAGATGTGTAATTGTAATGAATTAACCATCCAAAGTGTTCATTCCAATTGAGAGAAAAGCTTTTGTGAGAGAAAATTGAGAGTAATTTTCTTGGGTGTAATTGGGTTATGGGTTGTGAGTGTTGTAAACACCTTGTGTAATTTCTCCTCTTTCAGTAAAAAGATCTGCAGCAGGTTCGGAGACGTAAGCAAGATTGGCTGAATTCCGTTATCAAATTTATGTGTGTTATTTTTCTATTCTTGCTTTCTCATAAGTCTGGTTTATCGGAAATTTGCGTTATTTTCCAATGGCTTAGAGATACCTGGGTCAGTATGTCTAGAATCCAGATTGATATTATATTTCTTTTATCCTTATTTTTTTTTTCACTCTTCTCTCTTGCATGGGAATCTTATTTTTGTCCCTATACATGTCTCTTTGTATTTTTACTCATGGATGGAACTAATCATCTTTGACAAATAATTTAGGTTCTTGGTAGCTTAATTTTGATATTTTACTTTTAACTAGTATAGTGGTGGTGGTTGTTAGAATTTATAAGAGAATTCTTGGTCCATATCATAGCTTAAGGTTTTGGAAAGATTGGTAACTAATAAATTCTAACATGGTATCACAATGTAACATGAATTCTTGTGTTTAAACTCCTGTAATCTTTAATTATTGAATTTTGACTAAATTTCAAACCCCTCAATGCAATCCTCAACTCATAGGAGTGATAGAACGTATAAGTGAATTATTGGTCAATCTCATAATAATTTAAATTTTTGGAGGATTGATGACCAACACACTCCAATAGTTATAACATATACATGGTGAAATAAGAACATTATGTTATATCATTAAATTTGTTAATCACCTATTGGTTCTTAAGTTTCCCTTCTAGAACAGAGAAGTGGATTTTTATATATTTCTTTCTTCTGTGATATTAAGGAGATATTTGAATAGTTTTATATGCTTTATATGCTTCTCTTAAATTAAGAAAGATGCACATCAAGGTTTATTATGACCCTATTTTGTAACCAATTATATTTTCAAGTTCTAGTTTTTGAACATAATTTTTCAAAATGAGTGTTGTTTAATAATTAAATCCATTTTCAAGTATAAAATTAGGTTTCTTTAAAACTTTAAAAAAGTGTTTAAAACCATATTTCAAGCTCATTTTTTGCTTGACAAGTAATTAATTGGAAATTAGATTTGTTCTTTTGATATCTGTACATTACATTTGATACATATTTGTAGCAAATTTAGACTAAACACGTAAGGAAATAAATCACATGATACAATCTTCCTATTCCTAAATATTTTCTAATAAAATACAAAGTCAACAATTATTCTAATTAAACACAGAATAAATATTCCTAATATTCTATGATTTCAATAGTTTCTCTTGGATCATAAATATTAATATGATGTAAAATGATTATCAAACAAGGAAATCAGTGGCTTAAACTATCATTTCGCGTAGAAACACAAGGGTGGAGGGGGATTGGAAGTAGCTACAGGGTCGACTCCTCAAACCCATCTCTTTCAACTCTATAAAAATATCTAACGTGGGATAGACAGATTATAAGAAAATATGGAATTTCTATTAGTGATCAGAATTGAGTACACAAAACACTTGGTGATGTATGTATGGACTATCACTTTAACCATCTTCCTAATTATGATGAAAATTTCTAAGAAACTCTTGATATTCTCATGTAACATAGATAATTTATTTTAAAAATTCCAAAAGACTCCAGACTTTTAGAAACCCCAAAAGACAATGACTTTAAATAAGCATTTTTTTTTTCTTTCTAGAAAACTAAAAGACACTACTTGAAAACTGAAAAGAAATTTCTCATCATTCCACATAGTTTGAAGAAGGCTCGTGTACGAGTTGTCATTTTTTACTGCTTATCCCCGTTCAGCATCTACCTTCATAAATTCATCTTCAGTAATCCACGAGTTTTCATGGTCTAGTTTTTTAGCCTACTTAACTAGGAAACGAAAGTAAGAGCATCATCTAGATTTAATTTTCCGCACTTGAATTACTCGTTCAATAACGTCAACACCTTTGTGAATGACCTAGCTTGCTCCTTGATTTGGAAAATCACCTTTAAAATTGTAAATATCAGACACATTGAATATAGTGAAATATTATAACCAGCTGAAAGTCCCACTTCACAAGCATTTTCACCCAATTTGCACTACACTTTACATGGCTTAATCTTTTTGCTCTTTAATTTATGATAAGTGCCAATGGGAAACCTTTCTTTTCACAAAAATACCATGACCTAATATTCTTTGAACCGTTTATGCTTGTCAGCGACTGCTTTGTAGCTTTGATTCACTTCTAGTAACCTTTATCGGACAGTCTTAAATTCCTTTTAAATTTTGATTAGAAGCAATGGCATCATCATTGACCCATGGTTGATTTTACATATCAACTAGATCAAAACTTTGATTTGGAATTAGTCCACACACAATTTCAAAAAGGCTCTTCCCTGTCGACATATTTATTGAACTATTGTAAGCAATTCAGCTTTGGGTAATACTAGATCTCACTGTTTGATGTTATCCTTTGCATGACATTACAATAAATTCTCTAAACTCCTATTCACCATTTCTATTTGACCATCTGTTTGTGGATGAAATGTACTTCTAAATTGGAGCTTGGTTGTTAGAATCTTCCACAAGGTCCTCCAAAAGTGATCGAGGAATTTTACATTATAATCAGATGTAATAGTCTTTGGTTTTAGTATTTATGCTACATTATTGTAGGTAAAATAGTGTGCTTGAATGTTGAGAGCTCTCGACTATCTTGCATTATGTGTGAGAACAACTCTGTAAGATTGGGTTGGACAATATTGGTTGTGTTCTCAAATTAGTGGTTGCTCATGACATAGTCGAATGTGTTTCCCACGTTGGTGATTTGTGATACGTTGTTGAATGTATTTCCCACATTGGTGGTTTTTGATAGGTAGTTGAATGTGTTTCCCATGGTTGGTTGTTGGTGGTTTATGGTAGTGTAGTTCCCACGATTGGTTATTTACTATTTATTCACTTTACTATTCTTTGGTTACTGATTACACTTCATTGAGTAGTGTTAGCTTTAGAGGAAAGTCAGGTTTGTGTGTTTAATCAAGTCGTTGTAGAGGCAGCAAACGAGGGCAACAATAGGCAGTTAGGGTAGAGGTCTCGATTGATATAGATATTTGTATTTGTATTTCTATAAAGTTGTATATGTTTTATTGCTTAGTGGATTTTTTTGTTGTCGAGTAGTTGCCAAAAGTAACACAAGAATGTTACCACTTATATAATTATATGGGGGTTTACATTGTGACATCTTATGTTGTGCATGCTCTTTTGTTTAGTTAGTACAATCTGAATTTAAATTGTGTCTATTTCAACATACTGAAGTTTAAATCCTAAGTATAAAGCTTTTAATATTTATTGCTTACTCTTTGAATACTGAATACTATATTTATTGCTTATATTATACTTGATTTATGTGTTTATTATTTATTACCCTTGTGACTTTCTATTAATTGTGTTTCTTATTGTTGTTGCGAGTTTGGGACGAATCTGTAAAGAGTTAGCATCTCCTTAACCTGATTGTGTATCGGGTCTTGAACTCCTTTAATATGGTTAAAGTATTCTATCCCATTATCTGTCCTAAGAATTTGGATTTGTGCTTGAAATTGGGTTTGAATGATTAGGTGAAAATTAATGAAAATGTCTCAAACCTTAATTTTTTTCTTTCATCAGATAAACCCAACAAACCCAAACATGATCGTCAATAAATGTCACAAACCACTCAGAGTGAGTGCGATTATGGAAACGAGAGGGTCCATAAACATTTATGATTAAGGTAAAAGGTTTGGATGATTTATACTTGTGTTTGAAAAAGAAGTACGTTGGTATTTTGCAAGTTCACATATTTCACACTGAAAATTAATTATTTTATTTGAAAATATAGAAGGCAATGAATGTTACCAATCTCCCCCCTCATGCGTTCTAGCCTATCCAAATTCGTCCAAAATAAATTTTTGAGATATTTTTCCACATTTTGACCTTTTCCTCATCTATAAAAGACCATTTCCCCCATTGTAAATATCATCCCAAAAATTACAAACTTATCTTTCTCTAGCTTTCTCTCTTTAGTTCTTACTTTTTTTTAGTTTTAAAGTTATTCTCTTTTTGAGAAGAACTAGTTATGCTTTTATAGATTTCTAATTTTTGATTCAATAAATAGAAATGCAAATCCGTTTGAAGGTTTTCCAACAACAGAATTAGCATCAAAGTTCTATAAGGATTTTTTTGAGATATAATTTTAAAATGAATTCTTTACAATTATTTTTTATGTTTTATTCTTATATGTTATGTTTAATTTGTCTGTGATTAAATTTAACATGGCTGACCATTTGTAAATGTGATATAATAATAATGTTGCTATGCTTGCAAAATATTAAATAGGTAAAACATCTCTATAAAATAAATTGATTTTTTTTATTCAAGATTTTATATTAAGGATGTTAGAGAGAAATATATTATTTTTCATTACATACTTAAATTTGAAAATTAGATATTAAAGTTTAATTATTCGGTCTGATTTAGATTAGTGCTCTTTTATTTATTGGCACAATCGTCTGGCAATTAGAGTGAAACTCTATTTCAAATGTTTTTATAAGAACTATTATTTGAAAATGTATTGACAACATATTTTCAACAATGATTTTAAAACTTAAAAGTTAGTACTTAGATAATTAAATTCTTAGGTTTAATTTGGACACCTTGAATAAAATTTAAAATGTCTAACTCCATTAAAGGTGACATTTAAATGGTTCATTTTCAATCTCTTAGAAAAAAGAAATTAATTTAATTAACCAAATTAATTATCGACCATACTCATAGGTGTTAATTGATTTGTTTAATTAACAAAGAATATCTAACCCTACCAAAGGTAGTATTCATATAAAAAAGAGAGAATCAATAAATATAAATTTATACATTTAATAAATTAAATAATAATTAACTTAATTACTATATCTATAAATAATAATCAAGTTTTTGGCATCGTTGTTGGAGAAATTTGTGTTAATTTTAATTTATCAAGTTTTTGGCATCGTTGCCAAGGAAGGAATAAAGTTTTTAAATTATTTATAAAAATTTGAAAGTTTGTGTTGTAAATAATAGTGATTTTTTTTATTTATTTTGTGGTAAAAAAAATATTGATTTATACTTTTTAATGTTAAAAAATATAAATAAAAACAATATAAAAAATAAAAAAATAATTAAAAATTTTCTTTTTTTCATTTTTTTCTTAATTAAAAAAATAGCATTTTTTATTTTAAAATTTTAAATTTTAAATTTTTCTATAAAAAAACGAAAAAAAATTTTAAATTTTAATTTTAATGTAAAAAAAAGTTAATTTTTTAATTTAATTAACTTAGTTTTCACTTAACTTAATTTATTAACTTAGATTTTAATAGCATGAAAAATAAAGATATATGAGAGTTCTGTCTAGGAGAATGATTTCTAAAGAGGCTTTTTGATCGCCTCATAGTACGTGCGTGTAATGAATACACAAGTATACACATCACAACAAGTAATATACTGATAAGAAAATATCGTTGCCATGAAGATTATTTTATTAGAAACTAATTTTTAAAACTAAAAAAATCATTTTTTTTTGTTTTCTTATATATTAAGGAAGCAAAATTAAAATAGCTAAAACTAAATAGTAATAATTAATTAAATTATATTTTTGGTAACTAAAAATATATATGAGAAAATATCTAGAAATACTCAATCTCCTAATTTTCTAAACATGTGAATCACTAAAATTCTCCTAATATAATTATCAATTAATTATATGATCAATTGAATTTAACTTAGCATGTATTTCTCTCTCAAGTAAACTACACACCATATAATAATTAATTTAATCATACTCTCATGCCAATTAAATTGCATACTACTCATTAAGTTTATCAATTATGGATCACATAGATAAGAATCATACATCTCTACCTAGAAACTATGCATGTTATTTAATCAAGACAAATCATTAAATAATTCTCTCAAATCTATTTAATTTCTTTTATAGATAAATTGTTGGCCAAACAACTAATATCATATAAATGAGATTAAATAATATAATTAAATTATAATTATAATTAAGGTAAAATATTAGATCATCACATGGTGAAAATTGGGGTCATAAGATCCCTAGATTAATAAATTAAATACATATAATTGTGTTTATAAAACTCATATTTTTCATAAATAAAGACATAAAAATTGATAAAGAAAAGAGTATAAGAATAAATACAATTAATCTCTTGAATTGTAGAATTAATATCCTCTTTAATATCCACCAATTATGCTAATAGAGGCTACTTCAGGTTTATGGAGTGGTTATGGGCTTAAATAATGTTGAGGTGCGATCTGGACCGTTAGATTAGCTTTAGATCAAGGGTTACAATCAAAACAAGCAAAACTGACGGCTCCAGCCAATCACAACGTGACATGTGGCATCAAAATTCACTGGGAGAATTAGGGAGAGACTGATCAGAGTCAACGCTTGTTGAGTCAGCGAAACATAGCGCGACGTGATTCGTGGAAACAGATGGTGTGGCGCACGGGTGGAATGTGCGAAGCAATGGCATTGCGACACGTGGTATGTCGCGTTTTGTCCTCTTCACACGCGACATAACATGATTAGCTCTCCATGCTTGCGTAGAATCCAAGTGGCAGGCTACGTGGTAGCTCCTAATTGGTCCTGCGTTAAAAATTCATATGAAATCCATAAAAATTCTAGAAAATTCTAGAAAAATCCAGAAAAATTCCAAAAATTATATTTTCACCCCTTTTCACTAAAAAAATTATATTTTAATATTTTTGGCCATAAAAATACTATTTATTTAATAAAACAAGTAAATATTAAGTAAAAAAGTACGCTAATGACTCTACTTTCATAGAGTCATCACACCCCCAAACTTATCTCTTTGCTTGTCCTCAAGTATAACTAAATAAAATAACTTGGGTAGTATATTGATAAATATACTTATATTAGTACATGCATATTTCACGAAACTATCCCTTTCAAAAGTCGTACAATCCTATGATAAAGAGGTTCCACATTCATCAATCAACGTTCCATCAATACAAGAATATACAAGGTTTTTGAAAAATTGATTCGTGTGTGTGTTCTGCACATGATTTCATCCATTGCACTTATGAAATCAACCTATATGAGCATGCTAATCCATTCACTCTTAGAACAAGTCTCATATATCTATTTTTCACATCCATCTCTACTAATATAAATATGCACTTAGCTCAAGATTAATAAGGACTTTACATTGTTGTATTGTAAGGCTTAGGTAGGGGTCGATAAATGAAGACATTTAGGCTCTTTCCACACCTTAGCTTTCTTTTTGTTCATCATGCACTTTTTAACTGCAATTGAGCTTTAACTTGATATTTCAATGCACCCTCTTTTGTCATTCTTTTCTTATTCCTTTTTTTTCTAAATATTTTTTTGTAACTTCACAACACCCCAAACTTATTTTCAATTCTATTTTATTTTCTTTAGAGGGATAATTGTGTTGTGAGTTTTGCTTTTTTTTATGGGGTGCATTACATTTCACCTTATTAGTTAGGAATAAAATGTGGCTTAAAAATATGAATGGTTCTTTGTTAGGCTCAAATGAGTGAGTAAAGATATTAACAATGGTTAGCTTGAAAGGCTCAATCATTCCAAATAAGGCCTAAATCATTTCTCTTGTTAAATGATATTCAAAATTTCTTCTTAAAGGATGATCAAATAGATTCTAAAACCTGGTAGATCTTACAACTCGCACAACTCAAGACAAATTTTCTTTCAATAAGAACACTAAAATCAATCATAAATATGTGAATAAAAAATTGAATCAATCTAATCAAAACTAGGAAGCATATCACATGATTAATGTAAATATCTTAACAAATATGTTACATTACTTGTCCTATTCATGACAACCAATTTTTATCATTGAGTTCATATATTTCATATCAAGCATGAATGCATTTAGTTTCCATATATTTATCAATTTCTACCCAAATCATGATTAAAAACAACCTTAAAATTAAAAAAAAATTCCCTAAAAGTTTGAAATGTATACTAAATACTAATATAGAGAATGAAGTTCCTTCCCCCAAACTTAAATTACACATTGTCCCCAATGTACACATATAAATATGAAAAGGTAAAAGAAAAGAAAACTCCCTTAGTCATGGCATACCACATCTGTCATTGAAATGCTCATTCTTCTTGCGTCATTGCTCTCCATATTTATTCACCTACAAAACAAAAACAATGAAAATATAAGTAAAATAACATTGGGTTTTCTCCAAACCAACGTCACATTTAACATCCTTGACTAGACGGTCCTATCAAGTTCTAAGGCACATCCCTTTGTATCCATTTACTTTTAAGTTTGCCTAAAAATAGCTTGAGTATTGATTTTTTCAATAATACTTTATGTTTTGGCTGGCAAACATGGTGCTCAATTCTCTTCTCATGCCATATTTTTGTTTTCGTTTTGAACTTCTTGGCATTCTTATAAGCACTCTACTATAACTCATCCAATTTATGTATTTCTAAAATCTTTTTCACCTCTTCATTGTACTCTTTCACTTTCATACTTGATTGGGGGTAGAAGGGTAGAAGGGTAGAAGTGTGAAGTCTCAACTTGGTGTCCCTTCAAATGATAATTTGAGCTTAGATCTTATTTCAAAAAAATTCATAATTTCCTTTGATACATATACGAGGGGTACGTCCTCCAAAAAGTTCACACTATCAACAATATCAACCTTTGATGCCATACTTTCAAAGGTAAAATAGGTTGAGTTATTTTCTAGTGATTTTATGTCCTTGCTCATAGCATCATGTGTAATAGTCTTAATTGTGGGAAACTCAATAGATTATTTTAAGTTGTCCCCGTATTCAGTAACATTTATCCTTAAGCATTCATTCGCACTATCAATGTTAGGGTGTTCAAGTGCTTTAAAAACTTTAAACATTACTTGTTCATCTTGCATTATCACTGTAAGTTCACCTTTTTTCTACATCAATGAGTGCTCTTCCGGTTGCTAGTAATGGATGACCAAGTATGATAGGAACGTCATGGTCCTCTTCCATGTCTAACACAATGAAGTTTGCTAGAAAGATGAATTTTTATACTTTTACTAGCACATCTTGTACCACACCCCAAGGTATCTTAATTGATCTATCTGCCATTTGTAATGTTATTGAAGTGGGTTTGGCTTTACCAACCCCTAATCACTTAAAGATTAATAATGGCATAAGGTTAATGCTAGAGCCTAAGTCATATAGTTCCTTGCCAAAACGGATGTTCCCAATAGTGCAAGGAATGTCAAAACTACCTGGATCTTTTAACTTTTAGGGTAGTTTTCTATTAAGGATGGCACTACAATCTTTAGTCAAGGTTATTGTTTCATGATCTCCAAGCCTCCATTTCTTTGATAGTATATCCTTCATGAACTTGGCATAAGACAACATTTGTTCAAGTGCCTCTGCAAATGGTATGTTTATGTGTAGCTTCATAAAGACTTCTAGAATTTTTGAAAACTACATACTTGAATTTTGCTTTTGTAGTCTTTGAGGGAAAGGAATAGTGAGTTTGTAGAGGTTGCTCTTTTTTGGCTGAATTATTTCCTTTTCATTACTCTCTTTATCCACTAGTTCCTCTTCATCCTTGTTAATTTCATGTTTCTCCTTATCCTTTTATGTCTTATATTCCTGTTCTAAAGTTTTACCACTCCTCAAGGCTATGGCATTACATTGGTCCTTATATTCTCTTCTTGGGTTTACAATTGTGTCACTTGGAAGGTTACCTTGAGACCTTTGACTTATAACTTGAGTAAGTTGCGTCATTTGGTTCTCCAAATTTTGAATTGAAGCCTCTTGAGTTGACACTTTTGTATTAAATGATTGGGTGAAGTCTTTCATCATCCCCATTAAGGCATTTGCATTGTTCTCAGTAGGTGGCTTCTTTTCTTGGGCTTCTAATTGTTATGGTTGTTGGAAACTAGGTGGTGGAAATGATATATGGTTGAATTGATTACCACCTTGATTGTTGTTATTCCAAGAGAAATTTGGATGTTGTCTCCATCTTGGGTTATATGTGTTTGAGTATGAATTATTATTTTGATTCACATTACCCATATAGAAGATCAATTCAGGATTATGTGGACAATTATTAAACGAATAAGCTCCATCACAAAACACATAAGACACCATTGAATCTTGGACCTAGTTTATACTCGCTGGCAAGTTTTGAACCATCAAAATATTTTCCAAAGAGGACACTTGAGTTGTAAGTGCCATGATATCATTTACCTTATGCATTCAACCTAGTCTTCTTATGGCTATCATTCCATTCATTGACCATGGATAATTATTGTTAGCCATTTTCTACTCTATACTTCTAATAGCACTAAAGGATGTGTCTAAACTAAAAAAAATAAAAACAAAATAAACAACTAAATAAACAACTAAATAAATAAATTAAACTTAATAAATAAGTCAGTAAGAAAAAATAAGTAAATTAAAATTAAAGTAAATAAAAATAAATTAATAAAAATACCCAAAATAATAAAAAATTATTAATTTCTAATATTTATAATCCCTGGCAACGGTGCCAAAAACTTGATCACCACACACTAAGGGTACTAAGGGTGTGCAATAAATACACAAGTATACATATCACAACAAGTAATATAATTATAAGAAAAAATGGTTATCAAGGAGATTATTTTATTAGAAACTAATTTTTAAAACTAAAACATATAAAAATCAATTTTTTGTGTTTTTATATTTTAAGGAACCAAAATTAAAATAACTAAAACTAAATAGCAATAATTAATTAAATCATATTTTTGGTAACTAAAAAGATATGTGATAAAATATCAAGAAATACTTAATCTCCCAATTTTCTAAACATGTGAATCGCTAAAATCCCTCCAAAATAATTATCAATTAATTACACGATCAATTGAATCTAACCTAGCATGTATTCCCCTCTCAAGTAATCTACAGACCATATAGTAATTAATTTAATCACACTCTTATGCCAATTAAATTGCATACTACTCATCAAGTTCCTCAATTATGGATCACATACATAAGAATCATACATCTTTGCCTAGAAACTATGCATGTTATTTAATCAAGACAAACAATTAAATAATTCTCTCAAATCTATTTAATTGCCTCTATAGATAAATTATTGATCAAACAATTAATAGCATACAAATGAGATTAAATAATATAATTAAATTATAATTATAATTAAGGAAAAATATTAGATCATCACATGGTAAACATAGAGTACATAAGATCCCTAGATTAATGAATTAACTACACATAATTGTATTCATGAAGCTCATATTTTTCATAAATAAAGACATAAATATTGATAAAGAAAAGAGTAGAAGAAGAAATATAATCAATCTCTTGAATTTTAGAATTAATCTCCTCTTTAATCTCCACCAAAATTGTCTTATCTTGAATTTTTCTATATTTTTATCTCTTTTTAATTCCAAAAATTGATCAAAATTATGCTGATGGAGGCCACTTCGGGTTTATGAAGTGATTAAGGGCTTAAATAATACTGAGGTGCGATCTGGACCATCAGATCAACTTTAGATCAAGGACTACGAGCAAAACAAGCAAAATTGAAAATTCCAGCCAATCACAGCGCGACATGTGGCATCAGAAATTCATTGGGAGATCAAGGAACGATGCGTGGTAGGGGAGACTACTCAGAGTCACGCTTGCTGACTCAGCCACATGCGGCACGACGTGATTCATTGAAATGGATGGCGTGTTGCATGGATGGAACGCGTGGAACAATGGCATTGCTACACATGGCATGGTGCGTTGACCATTCTACGAATTCGTCATAACATTATTCATTCTCCGTGCTTGCATAGAATCTGTGTGGCTTGCCCAATCGGTTCCTTTGCTTACGTGGTAGGCCATATGGCCACTCCTTATTGGTCCTCTGTTAAACATTCATAAAAATTCCATAAAAATTCCAAAAAAATCTCAAAAAATTCTAAAATAATATTTTCACCCCTTTTCACTAAAAAGTTTATATTTTAATATTTTTAGCCATAAAAATGCTATTTATTTAATAAAACAAGTAAATATTAAGTAACAAAGTGTGCTAATGACTACTTTCATATAGTCATCATTTTTCCTCACCATTCTTTCCTGGGAGCAAAGTTTTTAATCATAATATATAATAAAAGGAGGTAGTTGCTTTGTTAGATCTAAGTACAAATTTGTTTTGATCCTTTAGTTATTTGACTTGAACCTAGAAGTGAGTTATTTAAAAACTACAATGATGTCTCTAGTTTTAAGTAAATAAAAATTTAAAAATCTATAGGGCATGACTTAAAAATTATAGGTGGATAAACTTTCCCTACCTATAGGTTTGATTGACTCAATGATGTGGGGACATTGAGTTTACTTAAAATGAAATCCCTAAGTTACATCCTAATAAGACTTTAAAATAAACGCTGGATGGGAGGCAACCCATCATTTTATGTAATTGACACATGTATTTATAATGTTCTATAAATAGATGGACCTCTTGTAAGATCCACACATTCAACCAATTGTCTTAACTTTTCTCTAAGTTATCTCTCTGAAAATAGGTTGAATCATAAAATTTTGGCGCCCACCATGAAGCTTAGATTTTGAGGTTAAGCGTAAGTTTTTGACCAAATATCATTTGAGATTCACCTTGTTCCTTGAGAGAAAATTGGAAAACAAATTGTGTTCTACTCACGAACTACAAATAGCATGTTAGGAGATAATGCCCATTGCTAAGAGTTGTCTCGCCAACTTCTCGATCTGAGAAAAGAGATCGAGGAAACCAGGAGAAAAAACAGGTCGCTACTCTCCCAAGTAGGGGAAAGGACCTCGGAAGAAAAAACAACCAAGCCGGCTAATGGAAATGTAGTTGGGCGAGGCCTAGTGAGGAAAAATGGATTCAAGAAAGAAAAGGATGGGAAGTGCAATTTCAGGTGCTAGAGGAGACCAATAAAAGATAAGACCAGGCCTTGAATGCGACAAATGAGAAACATGAGAAAGGCAAAACCTCTTATGATGTGGGCAGAGATTGTGAGCAACTATACGTCTCCCTCTTTTATGATATAATAGAAAATGATGAACCACCAACCAAGTTCAATGCCCCTAAGTGCCTTGATTATTTTGGGACAAAAGATCTAGTAACACATGTTCAACACTTTAAAACAGCCATTGCTCCTATGAGTTTCACCCAGGGAAAGAGAGATGTCATGATGTGCAAGTTTCTCGCTGCAACCCTCTATGAAGGCACATAGAAATGGTTCAAAAACCTTTTCCCCAGATCCATAACCTTCTTCCCACAGTTTGCTAGGTTATTTATCACAAACTACGCCTGCAACAAACCTTTGAGGAAGGAGTTTCACCACTTTTCTCAATTATCTAGGGGAGAGGGGAATCCATTGAAGAATACATGAAATGGCTCAAAGAAGAGAAATTTTAGATCTATGACTACCCTAGTTCTATTGCTATAGAGGTCTTTAGGCAAGGCCTATTGAAGAAGTCTGACATGTTCGTGGAGCTGACTAAGATAATACCACACACTTTAGAATAAACTTATGAGGAGGTGAGAAAGTTTTTCAACCTTGAGAAGGAGCTAGTTCTAGTCAAAGGCCATCAAAATGATGTAGAAGTAGTATCAGATAAAGAAAAGATGAGGGTGAATCTAGACAAGGTAAATCAAAATAACAAAAACAAATGTTTCGCACCAGGTAACAGGAAAGTCGGACAATGACCAAGAAATGGAGGAACTTGGGGAAGGTCACTCTCCCCTTTTAAATGTCATCCCTTAAGAGTTAAGCTATCTCAAGCTGTAAGGAGAATGAAGGATTATCCCAATCTCAGATGGCCACCAAAGATGAAATCCCCCCATAGAGATACGTCTAAATGGTGTTTCTTCCATAAGGATGTAGGAGTTCAGTAGATCTCCTTTTTCTAACCACTATTAGGGCCCTAGAAGTAAAGGATTATAACACCATTAATATAGAGCTCCCTCTCATAGGATTCAACAACACCACCACCTATGCAAGAGGAATGGTGGTCTTACATATCATGCAAAAAATGAGTAATAATGATGACCAATTTTGTGATCATTGATGTCCCTGCATATTACAATTCCATCTTGGGAAGGCCATGGATGCATAAAATGAGGGCAATCCCATCCACCTTTCACCAAGTGATCAAATTCTCCATTGCCGAGGGTCCCGAAGAGGTAAGGGGAGATAAGGAGAAGGACAAAAGTTATTATAATGCCAATATGAAAGTAACTACCTCCAAGTAGAAATCACCAAGGGGTCTCCCTCAAAAGAGACCAAGGAGTAAAATTTTGGCAAGCTTGATCTACCTAAATAAAGTGAAGGACCTCCCGATGGATGTTGAGGGCAAGAACCAACCCTTTAAAATGGGTGAGGATTTAACGACAAAGCTTGAGGAGAAACTCTCACAGTTCCTCAAAGCTAATGCAAATGTCTTCATATGGTCTCCAACAAACATGTTGGGAATTGAATCAAAGGTCATAACACACTAGTTGAACATTAACCCAAAAGCTAGACCCATTCAACAACAGAAAAGAAAATTCCCCATAGAGAAGAATGTGGTGATCAAACACCATGTGGCTATCCTTAAAAAGGTTGGGGTCGTCATGAAGGTCAATTATCCTTCATGACTTTCAAATGTGGTTCATCTCGTATGTGTGTCACCTTCACAAATCTAAATAAGGCATGTCCCAAGGATTGCTTACATACTCCAACGTCGTGGCTTCAACTAGTAGATTCCTCTTCTTGGTTTGGGTTGATGAGTTTCTTGGTTGCATACTCCAAGTACCACTAAATCATAATGCACCCAAAGGATGAGGAGAAAACATCTTTCATCTCGGAGGAAGGAACATTTTGCTACACAAGAATGCCATTTGGACTAAAAACATGGGCGCTATATATCAATGCCTTGTTAACAAAATGTTTGAAAAACAACTGGGGAAGTCTAGAAGCATATGTAGATGACATGGTGGTGAAATCGACTGAACCCCTGAACTATATCAAGGATCTATAGGAAATATTTGAGGTAATCAGAAGGTATGATATGAGACTTAACCCAAAAAAATGCATCTTTGGTGTTGCTGCAGGAAATTTCTGAGGTATCTCATGTCAACAAGGGGGATCGAGGCCAATCCAGACAAGATACAAGTGTTGGTGAACATGAAACCACCCACTAGCCTCAAGAGAACACAACAATTGAATGGATGAATAGTAGTGCTGAATAGGTTCATCTCCAAATGCCCTTATAAGTGTATGCCTTTCTTCAAAATGCTAAGAAAAAACGTATCGGTATTTTGGGAAAAGGGACAAAATTCAATGCCGTGCTTTTAGCGGATAGGGAAAAAATTCAACACCCCATCTATTATGTTAGCCAAATTCTAACGGAGGCCCAATGCAGATATTCTACCATTGATAAACTAGCCTTTGCTATCAAGATTACTACGTAAAAGCTTAAGCATTACTTCAGCTCGCACATAATCATGATACTCACATCACACCCTCTTAAAAGTGTACTAATAAGATCAGATGTTGTAGGGATATTAAATACATGGCTAGAACATCCATTAAAGAGCAAGATGTGGCTGAATTTGTGGCTGAATTCAGTGATAGGCCCAAAGTTTTCACCAAGACAGAGTAAGAAGAGTTGTCTATGATAAACCAAAGGGAACCCCAACCTGGTGGGTATTTATGGATGGAGTGTACAACTTTAATGGCGCAGGACTAGGGATGGTCATAGTTGATCACGACAACAACTACTTTGAATATGCAGTCATACTTGATTTCTAAGTGATAATTGTATTTTATACAGTTATTTTAATCCATTTTATTAATTATAATTGCTATGTTCTTGACATTTTTAGTTAATTTTAATGTATTAAATGAATATTTACTTTTATTTGCTTAAGGAATATATTTTTAAGAAAATTAAAGAATTTGAATCGAAAAAGGACTTAATTGTGTGTAATAAATGTCTAAATATTTAATTTAAATTAAAAGAGTGTTTAATTGCAATTAAAAAAAGTGTAAAAGTTAATTTAAATTAGAAAAAGGGCTTAATTGCAATTAAAAAAAAGTGTAAAAGTTAATTTGAATTAAATTGGAGGGCTAAAATGCAATTAAAGAAAATTTATTTTTCTGCGTAGGAAAGAAGACCACGCGCGACATACACCGTCAGATCAGAAAATCAACGGTGAGGATCAACGCGTGTATTACAAACACGACAAGAGCGATTGGATCCGGTTTTCTGGATTACATGCTGCTTGGTGCGCCATGTGGGGCCCACCTGGACGCACAGGCCGACGTGCAGGGTGGGATCCACATGTCTAACGAATCATACACTACCACATGTCTCGAATATTCTTTCAACAAATTAGAAGGTGACACGTGGCATATATTGGTTAAAACAATAACACAGAAATGATGCATGTTTCGAGTAGCTTCTACGTCGCTCACGTGTCTTTGAAAGCAATTATCCCATGCAACATGTTCCTCGTGCGCCCATTCATCACAGCGTATGAAAAGCTATCACGTGTCCCGTTATTTCTTGTAGCCAATCAGATGTTGACACGTGACATGCATGAATTGAAATGAAAATGAGGAACGATGCACGCTTGTCCCCCACGTGGATTTAAATATTATTTTCAATATACCGTTTTGTCTGCTACACGTGTATTAATTATTATTTTCGATGTAATATTTGTCTGCCACGTGTCTAAAAAATGTATTTTATGATGTATTTTTTTTAGAGTGTTGGGGTTATAAATATGAGATTATTGTGAAAAATTAAGGAGGTTGGAGAGTTGGACTATGGTACACACAGAAGCCATTTTTGGCTTCTGTTGTGTTTTTGCATGGGCCAAAAATTTAGAGAGGAGAGTAGATGAAATTCTAATTTTCTTTGTGTTGTTATTGAGTTAATATTCCTTAAAATGTCTTAATATATTTTTGCATTGTAATTTTTATTTTTGTTATAAACTAATTTAAATTTTCTAGGGTTGCTGTGTAACTAAATTTATGAAGCTTGGATTTAATTATTTTTGATTGATTTATTAGATTTTTAATTTGTTTATTCTATTTGTGCTTAATGCTTTTGATTAATTGTAAGATTAATCAATTGATTTGTGACACATAAATAAAATTGAGAAAGATATTTTTGTGGCACTTAAATAAACTTGAAAAAGGCATTTTCGTGTAATTTCTCGTGGATAGAATAACATATATATATATGAAGGATAGGAATATACCTTTATTGTACGTGTGACCATTTGAGAACTTTGAACGTAATGAATCTTGATGAATTTAATTCTCATAGCAATATAGTGAATTATTTTTGCGAGATGTGTCTATATGAAGCTCGGAAGAGATGTATGGATAAAGTTAGAAGTTCTTGGTTGACAAATTAAATTTACAAAAACTATAAATCAAGAGAAAATGATATGATTCGAGTGGATTAATTTGGTGAAAACTGCAATCCTAGAATTTTCTTATTTATTGTTTACAAAAATTAGTTGTTAAACTTTCATCAATTTTCGTTTGTTTTTGGATAAAATCAGAGTAAAACAATTTTAGTACTTGACGAACAATAGTGAAAAATCTACGTGGGAACGATAATTTACTTACCAATTTTATTACTTGTGACCGTGTATACTTGCACGTTTTTATGTTCTCCTAAAAGAGACAACACTAAGCAACTAATAATGTCACAGAATATGAGGCTCCTATATTTGGGGCCATGACTACAAAAAAGCTAAGGGCAAATAGAATCACCTTACATAGTGATTCTAGGTTAGTGATCAATCAGGTTTTAGGGATGTTTGAAGTAAGAGATGGAAAAATGAAAGGGTACTTAGAGAGATTAAAACAACAATGCTTGAGATCAAGCAAATAGCTCGAAATGAGAATGATCACACTGACGCCCTAACAACCTTGGCATCAGTAAGAAAGACCAAGCACAACAGAGTAATTTTAGTAATGGTTTGGTAGAGGCATCTTTGAAGAAGGCCAAAAGAAAGGTTGGGTTTATGGATGCTCCCTTTATCACATGGTTTGCCCCAATCTATAATTTCTTGGAAAATGGAGACATACCAAAAGATCATAAGGTTGCAAAAGAAATCTAGGCCAAGGCAAGTCGGTACATGATTGAAGTAGGGAAACTATACAGAAAAACCCCACTCTGTCCTAGGCTCTTATGTATAACCAATGAGGGATCAGAAAGGTTGATGTTTGAAGCACACAAAGGAGACTACAGTTCGCATTCTATAGGTAGGAGATTATCACAACAAATTATGAGACAGGGTTATTATTGTCCCAACATGCTAACAAACTACACCAAATACACTCAGAAATACGATAAATGCCAAAGGTTTGCCCTACTATCACACACACCTCTAAATACCAAGGTAGGGGTGGTGAGTCCTTGGCCCTTCTACAAATGGGTACTACATATAGTAGGGTCCTTGCCTTTAGGTATGAGCCAAAATAAGTTTATCCTTGTGGCCACTGATTATTTTTCAAAATGGATCGAAGTAGGTCCCTTGGGCAGAGTACGAGAAGAAGAAGTGATTCGATTCATATGGAAGTCCATACTTTGTCTTTTTATCCTTCCTAGAGAGCTCAACACAGTAAATGGGAGACAATTCACTGGCCGTAACATCAAAGCAATTGCCCTTAAATACAATATTAAGATGTGCCATTCAATTCCATACTATCTCCAAGCTAATGGTCAAGTAGAGTCTTCCAATAAGATAATCATCAACCTATTGAAAAAGAGGTTAGAAAGCACAAAAGGAAGATGGGTAGAGGAGCTTCTATGTACATTATGGGCTATCAAGACAAGCCCCTGAGAGAGCACTAATGAGACCCCTTTTCCCCTAGTCTACGGAACCGAGGCAATTATACCAATCGAGGTCACAATTCCTACTTTCGGATCAGTTCTAATAGAGGAATAAAATGATGTAAGAAGAGAAATCGAATTGACTCTAATAGAAAAGATAAAGGATGAAGCTTTAAGTAGGGTGGCCGAACAAAAAAGGAAGTATCAAATTACTACAAAAAAATTGTGCACTTCAAAACTTTTTTCAAGGGTGATTGGGTTCTTAAGAGGGTCTTCCCCAACAAAAAAGAATGGATGGCAGGTAAAATGGGTGCCAATTGGGAGGGACCTTATCAAATAATTTAAATGACACTAGGATGGGCATACGTATTGAAAAACATTAAAGGCATTGAGGAGGGCACGAGCTGGAATGCTAGACACTTGAAGAGATAGCACTTTTAAATGTATACTAATCTGCCACTTTTTATAACATTAGCACATATATATCTATGAAACAAACCTCTTCAATAGATGGTACATCCCCAAAGTTCTCCCACCAATTTAAGCCATGGGCTGATCACATCGGTTAGGAACCAAGTATAGTGCCTTATCACTTACATAGGGTCACGAGTTGTCCACCTCAATTAGGGACTAGGTCGGCACTATGACATTGAGGGGAGATGTACACCTTGGTCATGAACCAAGTATGGCTCTCTCTCACACCAATTTAAGCCATGGGCTAATCACCTCGGCTAGGAACTAGGTAGAGCACCTTGGCACTTGCATAAGGTCATGATTTTTCCACCTCGATTAGGAACTAGGTCGGCGCTTTGACATTAAGGGGAGATGTACACCTTGGTCTGGAACCAAGTAAAGCTCTCTCTCCAACCAATTTAAGCCACAGGGAGAGCACCCTGCACTTACATATGGTCGTGAGTTGACCACTTCGATCAGTAACCAGGTCATGCCATATATTAAATAAAGTTTATTTTTTCATTTGATTTTTTCATTTCACATTCTTACAAGTTTGACCTCACGACCACACAAACAAGAGTGGTATCATTTTGCTCCAAGTTTTCCTCCATTTTTGCTGTGCCATTTGGACTGATTTTGGGCAGTTTTCTTTTCAACTCTTGGATGAAATCAAGGGTTAAGATGTAATATTTTTATAGGATTCCTTTTGTAGTCAGCTGCCCCATTTTTCTCTATGTTTTGGTCCATTTTTTCTACTACCTTTTGTGCTTTTTGGCTATTTTTATTTTCAACCCTTGGATGAGATCAAGGGCTATGATGTAGTAGAGCTTAGGGTTTGTTTATATCCTATTAAGAGCAACTCAGCTACTTGAGATTGAAAATTTGAATGAAATTTGATTTTTCAGATCGTTTGAGAGCTCATTCATGCTCTTTGTTCCTCTTTAAGCAACTTATCAAGGGATTGGCAACCTTTGTGGAATTGTTTAGCATCCAAGCATTTGTGGTGAGTAATATTCATACTTTTTAGGGTTTCATTTATGCTAGACTTATCAAGAAAATAGCACCTCCTTGTGGTGTCTTTCCCCTCAGAAAAATGGTGAGTAATATCCATTGATTTGTGGAGAAACCCTTTGCTATATAATCTAAAATTAGCTAGGTCTTAACCCCTTGGTTCATATCATTTGATATCAAAGCTTTAGGTGCTAATTTTCAGATTCCTATCCTTTATATTTGTTCTTGTTTTGTTTTTGATACATAGAAAACAAAGAAAAAAAATCTTTATGATGTGTTCTTGCTGAAATTTATTTTCCAAACCCTAAAAATATTGTTCTTCTTTGTTTCCACATTTTTTTCTGCATTTTCCTTGTAAATTCTATTGTGTTCAAAGTTTTTGAATAGTAACGTTGCATATCCTACTATTTCTGAAAGTATTGTAAATTTTCCTTTCATATTCAGCTTTTTCTTTGCAAATTCTGCTATTTTTGAAACTATTCTGCATTTTTCCTTGCATATTCTGCAATATTTGATATTTTTTGTAGTTTTTGGTTGTTTTCATTTCCCCTTTGTGGGGTAATTTATGTGATATTTTATGTATCTTAAAAATTCCTTAAACTCATATTAAAGGTGTTGTATTGATTTACTCTTGAGTTATTAGTATATTTGTTAAAAAAATAGAAAAAGAGTGGCCAGAATTTATTCAAAAAAAAAAGATAGAAAAAAGAGAGGTCAAATTGCATTAGCTAATTTCCAGTGAGTATTTGAACTCATAGTTCCAAGAATTTTACCCTTTGATTATAAATCTCCCATTGTGTGCTTAGTTTCCTTTGGGGAAATTGTTGTTTTCCAATCGTGTTGATCTATTGATTTTCCTTGTGCTTACTACTCTAATCAAGGATCCTAAACACTTTGAGTTAGTTTCCTTTGTGCTTTAACAAGTGGGATATTGTGAACTACCTTTTTGGGTGTTTGATAATTCTATAAATTGTTTGGAATTCCTGGATTTGGTTGCTTTGATTAGGGACTAAGAGGCTTTGAGCAATCAATCCGAGCGCTAAACACGTGAGGTATTGAGTGAATTTACATTATTCTATTTTATTACACTAACTTCTTATTCTGTAGAATTGCAAAAAAAAGTCCAATAGGGGTATCCCGAAGGAAGACCGGATATGATGTTCATGATGAGGGTGCTATAACAATCTTTTGAGAGGATGAACAACTTGATGGTCTATATGAATGAATTATTGGAAAGGCAAGAAAATGCCTTAGCAGCTTTACAACGAGAAACACCTCAACAAAATCTTAAGAGGGTTAATAAACAAGCACTTGTAATAAGGCGGTCTTTGAGTTTTCAAGTCAAGGAGGAAGACATTGAACAACAAAGATATAATATCTTTCACACAAGGTGTCATGTGAGCAACAAGGTGTGTAGTGTTATCATAGATGGGGGAAGTTGCACCAATGTGGCTAGTACTACCTTAGTTGAGAAATTAGGGTTGCCTACATTCGAACACCCTAAGACTTACAAGTTGCAATGGCTAAATGATAGTGGAGAAGTGAAGGTTGATAATCAAGTATTATTGAGCTTCTCCATTGGAAAATACAAATATGAGGTGATGTGTGATGTGGTACCCATGCAAGCCGGGCACATCTTGCTAGGTAGGCCTTGGCAATATGATCGGAGGGTTACACATGACGGATATAGAAACAAGTATTCATTTGTAAAGGATGGTAGAAATATCACACTTGTCTCCCTTTCACCCAAGCAAGTCTTTGAAGATCAAATGAAGATGGTTAGAGGAAAAGAAAAGAGTGAAAATGAAAAGGAGAGTGAGACTAAAGAAAAGAATGAGAAAAAAGAGAGGAGTGAAAATGAAAAGGAGAGTGAGACTAAAGAAAAAAAAAAGAGAAAAGAGAAGAGTGAAAATGAAAAGGAGAGTGAGACTAAAGAAATGAATGAGAGTAAAGAAAAGAGTGAAAGAAAAAAAGGTGTGAACAAAATAAAATTAGTGGCAAAGAGAGTGATAAAAATAAATTGAGAGAAAATCATAAAGAAAAAGAAGGAGATATTGAAAAATTTGAGACAAAAGAAGAGAGAAAAACAAATGTCTATGCAAAAGCAAGTGAAATTAAAAAAGCAATATTCCTTAATCAGCCAATGATTGTACTTTTGTACAATGAGGCATTTTTGAATACTAAACAACTTGATGATGCTTTTCCTAGTTCAATTGTTTGTATCTTGTAGGAATTTAAGGATGTCTTTCCCGAGGAAATTCCTAATGAATTACCTCTTATCTGAGGGATTGAACATCAAATTGATTTTGTACCTGGTGCTAACACTCCAAACCGACCAGCTTGTAGGAGTAATCCTGAGGAGATGAAGGAACTACAAACACAGGTTAGTAAGTTGATGGAAAAGGGGTACGTGAGAGAAAGAATGAATCCACGTGTTGTTCTAGTAATTTTGGTCCCTAAGAAGGATGGGACATGGAGGATATGCATAGACTACCGAGCAATCAACAATATGACGGTAAATTATCGTCATCCTATTCCTTGCTTACTTGATATGTTAGATGAGTTTCATGGTTCTTGTGTCTTTTCTAAATTTGATCTGCAAAATGAATATCACCAAATTATAATGAAAGAAGGTGATGAATGGAAACTTCATTTAAGACAAAATATGGTTTATATGAGTGGTTAGTCATGCCATTTGGTTTAACTAATACTCCAAGTACTTTCACGAGATTAATGAACCATGTTTTGCATGCTTTTATTGGATAATTTATAGTTTTCTATTTTTATCATATTCTCATTTATAGTAAAAATTTGGAAGATCATTGGAAACATTTACAATCTGTTCTTGAAGTGCTTAGAAGAGAGAAGCTACTTCCTAACCTAAAGAAGTGCACATTTTGCACCAATAAGCTTGTGTTTATAGGTTTCATTGTGAGTGAAAATGGAGTTCAGGTTGATGAAGAAAAGATTTGAGTTATCTAAGAGTGGCCCAACCCAACAAGTTTAAGTAATGTTTGAAGTTTTCATGGACTTGCTTGCTTTTATCAGCGATTTGTGAAAGATTTTAGCATAGTAGCACCGATAACTGAAGTCATCAAAAAGAATGTTAGGTTCAAATGGGGGGAAGAGCAAGAAATGTCATTCCAATTTCTTAAGGAAAAATTGACTCATGCTCCTTTATTTTCTTTACCGAACTTTGCAAAAACTTTTGAAAAAGAGAAAGCAAGGCTCAACAATGAGAGGAGGATTGAACAATATATCAAACAAGCCAACAAAGGACATAATAGGATAATCTTTGAGCCTGGAGATTGGGTATGGGTACACCTGAGAAAAGATCATTTTATAGAACAAAGAAAATCAAAGTATCTACCACGGGGAGATGGTCCATATCAAGCCATCGAAAGGATAAATGGAAATTACTACAAGCTAGACTTTTAGGGTGAGTATAATGTTAGAACTTCCTTTATTGTTTTTGATCTTTCTCCTTTTGTTTATGCAGGTGAAGATTCGAGGATGAATCCTCTTGAAGAGTGGGGGAATGATGAGAATCATGGAGCCAAAACAAATCCCAAGTGGACCAATCACAAGGTCTAGGAGGGAAAAACTTGAAAAGGCTTTAAATGGGCTCATTAATGAGATCATGCATAACCAAAGGACCCAAATTGGGAGTGCAAGGATTGGGACAAGCCTAGGATGGAAATTATGGCAAAATTGGCAAAAGAAAACTAGACACATTGTTGTGCCATTTGGACTAATATGTGTAGCTTTCTTTTCAGCCCTTGGATGACAACAAAGGTTAAGATGTAATATTTTATTGGGATTCTTTTGTTCTCAGCTGCTCCAATTTTGCTCCAAGTTTTCCTCCATTTTTGAGGTGCCATTTGGACTAATTTTGGGCAGTTTTATTTTCAGCACTTGGATGAAATCAAGGGTTAAGAGGTAATATTTTCATAGGATTCCTTTTGTAGTCAACTACCCCATTTTTCTCCATGTTTTGGTCCATGTTTTCTGCTATCTTTTGTACTTTTTGATGGTTTTTATTTTCAACCCTTAGATGAGATCAAGGGCTATGATGTAGTAGAGCTTAGGGTTTGTTTGTATCCTATTAAGAGCAACTCAGTTGTTGGAAATTTCCAATTTGAATGAAATATTGGAATGAACCCCACTAACAATTGTGATGAAACCCAATAACAATGATGGACAGAAACCCCAAGATCGTGAAGACAAGATTTGTTGAGTCTTAACCAGTCACCTAACAAGATGAAAATCAAGACTACGAAGGATTGAAACACCACACAAAGAAAACCTAAGGATTCTCTCAAGAATTCAGGGTGATAAGTTTGGTTGTTTGAACGCCATAAAATTAACTTGATAAGTTCAAGAGTTCTTTTAAGAACTAAGAGAAACACAACACTTCAAAAGAAGATAATTTACTTAATAATTCCAATCTGCTCTTTAAATTTTGTAGCACTCATCTTTATACTTGGAACAACCCTTCAAGAATAAGCAAATTCAAAATTATAGCACAAAAATTAGACTAAACAAGCTCTTTACCTTTTTTGGACTCTTAGTCTTCTAAATAAAGCTAAAAAAGAGCTATTTATTGACTTTTAAAGATAGCTAATAAATAGTTATTTTGGACTTCTTAAAACAGCCAATTTGGACTTCTAAACACAACAATTAAATAGCTAAATGATTAGATTCAATGTATTCTAACATTTTCAACCAAGACCAAGTTGTTCTTCTATTTATATGCTTTAAATAATCTTCAAATTCACACCCTTTAATAGTCAAACTTTGACGGCTACAAATTTGCATGCTAATAAGCTTCTTCAATTGATTGGATGTTATAATATTGTTGAAAGTCTTCAATTCACACCCTTTAATGGTCAAACAATGTTGGCTACGAATTTGCAAGCTAATAAGCCTCTCAATTGCTTTTGTGACATGGATTAGGCCTTGATTATTATTTGAGTACATCTTTGTCATTTTAGAATCAACCCAATTCTCAAGAATCAGCCCATTTAGTGCTTCCTTGAAACGTTTGGCTCTAAATCTTGTAATTGGGCCACTAGGAAGTGACAAAAGGTCTTGTGCAAATTCAGCTCCATTCCCACTTTTATGATTGACATGTCCTGCTCCATAGTTTACATCATTCTCCCCCTCTTGAGAAGGATTTTTCCTCAAATCATCACCTAAGTTGAAAAGAGACAAATCAACAACATTAAAGCTCGCACTAACACCATACTCACCTGGTAAGTCAATCTTGTAGGCATTATCATTTATGCGTTCCACTACTTGAAATCGTCCGTCACCCCTAGGTAGTAGTTTTGAACGATGTTTCTCCGAAAAACGATCCTTCATTAAATGCAATCAAAACCAATCTTCCGGTTCTAACACCACCTTCTTGCGTCCCTTGTTGGCTTGTTTGACATATTGTTTGGTCCTCTTTTCAATGTTCATATGTGTCTTTTCTTGAATCGTTTTTATCAATTCAGCTTTCGTCTTGCCATCTAAGTTCACACGTTCACTCAAAGGTAAAGAAGTTAAATCCAATGGTGATAATGGGTTAAAGCCATAAACAATTTCAAATGGTGAAAACTTAGATGCTGAATGTACACTTCGATTGTAAGTAAATTCCACATGTGGCAAACAATCTTCCCATGTTTTCTAGTTCTTTTTAATGATGAACGTAACAAAGAAGACAAGGTTCTATTTACTACTTCAGTTTGGCAGTCCATCTATGGATGACAAGTAGTAGAAAACAACAACTTGGTTCCCAACTTTCCCCACAAACTCTTCCAAAAGTAACTCATAAACTTCGCATCCCTATCAGAAACAATGGTCCTAGGCATACCATGTAATCTAATAATCTCTTTGAAGAACAAATCAGCTATATGTGATGCATCGTCAGTTTTATGACATGCAATGAAGTGTGCCATCTTGGAAAATCTATCTACCACCACAAAAACTGAATCTCTCCCCCTCTTTGTCCTAGGTAAACCTAAAACAAAGTCTATAGAAATATCAGTCCAAGGTTCACTAGGTATTGGCAAAGGGGTGTACAAACCATGGGGTTGCAACATAGACTTAGCCTATTTACATGTGATACACTTCTCACAGATTCTTTCCATATCATGTTTTATATGAGGCAAAAAAAAATGATCATGCAAAATTCCTAATGTCTTAGCTACACCAAAATGACCCATTAAACCACTACCATGAGCTTATCTCACAAGCAATTCACGCAAAGAACACATAGGCACACACAACTTATTTTCTCGAAACAAAAACCCATCATGCCTATAAAACCTACCAAATGCCACTATTTCACATGCATTGAATACATCACTAAAATATGTATCTTGTGCATACAAATCTTTAATATATTCAAAGCCAAGTAGTTTTGTATCTAAAATGGAGAGTAAAGAATACCTTTGCGATAATGCATCAGCCACCACAGTTTCCTTACCTTGCTTGTATCTGATCAAATAAGGAAATGTTTCAATGAATTCCACCCACTTGGCATGGCGTTTGTTCAACCTTTGTTATCCTTTCAAATGCTTCAAAGATTCATGATCTGTGTGAATCACAAATTCCTTTGGCCATAGATAGTGCTGCCTTTTCCAAAGCTCTTACCAAGGCATACAATTCCTTATCATAAGTTGGGTAATTTAGGGCTACCTCACTCAAATTTTCACTAAAATAAGCAATTGGACGCCCTTCTTGCATCAAAACAACTCCAATACCTATTCATGAAGCATCACACTTAATTTCAAACGCTTTAGTAAAGTTAGGCAAGACAAGCAAAGATGCATTAGTTAACTTTTCTTTGATCAAATTAAATGCCTTTTCTTATTCTTTCCCCCACTTAAATGGTACATTTTTCTTGATGACTTTAGTAAGAGGAGTGGCTAAGCTACTAAAATCATGAACAAACCGTCTATAGAAACTAGCTAAGCCGTGGAAACTCCTCACTTGGCTGATTGTTGTAGGCAATGGCCATTCTTGGATTTCCTTCACCTTTTCCTCATCCACTTCAATTCCTCTTTTGCTAACAACAAAACCAAGAAACATAAGCTTATCTGTGCAAAAGGTGCACTTCTTGAGGTTAGAAAACAACCTTTCTTTCCTTAGAATTTCCAAAACATATTTCAAATGCATTACATGTTCTTCCAAGTTTTTGCTATAAATTGGGATATCATCAAAATACACAACTACAAATCTACCAATAAATGCAAGTAAAACATGATTCATTAAACACATAAATGTGCTTGGAACATTAGTTAAATCGAAATGCATCACTAACCACTCATATAAACCATATTTAGTATTAAAAGCAGTTTTCCATTCATCACCTTCCTTCATCCTAATCTGATGATATCCACTCTTAAGATCAATTTTTGTAAAGACACCAGAACCATGCAATTCATCCAACATATGATCTAATCTTGGAATGAGATGACGATACTTTACCATTATGTTATTGATGGCTCGAAAATCAATACATATCCTCCATGTTCCATCCTTCTTAGGAACTAATAGCACTAGAACCGCACAAGGACTCATGCTTTCACGCACATACTCCTTCTCCAATAATTCACTTACTTGCCTCTGAAGTTCCTTAGTCTTTTCAGGATTACTCTTATAAGCAGGTCAATTTGGAATTAATGCACCAAGTATAAAGTAAATTTGATGTTCAATCCCTCGAATTTGAGGTAAACCATAAGGTACCTCTTCAAGAAGGACATCTCCAAACTCCTGCAAAAGAGAAACAATATCGCTCGGTAATGCACTGACAAGATCATTAGTACATAAAGGATCTCCTTTGTACATGAGTAAAATAAGGGGCTGATTTGAAAATAATGCTCTTTCGATCTCACTTTTTTTTGCAATATAATTGAATTTTTCCTCTCTTGTTCTCACTATGGCTGAAATCCCCTCTTTTTTTGTTCAATCTGATCAATGTTTATTTCTCCCTTTTTTTAACTCTTTTTTTTCATTTGATCTTTGTAACTTTAATTGGTCTTCCTTGACCTGTTTTGGATTTAATGGCACAAGAGTAATAGGTTTCCCTTTAAGAGTGAAAGAATACTTATTTGTGAATCCATCATGCATAACCCTCAAATCATACTACCATGGTCTCCCCAACAATAAATGGCATGCATGCATAGGAACCACATCACAAAGTACCTTATCCTCATATTTTCCAATGGATAATTCCACCATCACTTGTTTCGTCACCTTGACTTCGCCACTTTCATTCAACCACTGAATTCGGTAAGGTTGAGGATGTTTCAAGGTAGTTCATGCCAATTTCTCCACCAAATTAGTGTTGGCAACATTTGTACAACTTCTGCCATCAATAATGACACTACAAACTTTGTTATTTACAAAGCACTAGGTATGAAACAAGTTCTCCCTTTGGTTACTTTCTTCCTCTTTGACTTGCACATTGAGAACTCGCCTTGCTACCAATAAATCTCCAACCACAACATTTTGCTCATCATTGGCATCCTCTAAAGATGGTACATCATCATCATCTACCTCTTCCTCATTGTGATGAAACCTGATAATAATGATAGATTGAAACCCCAAGATCGTGAAGACAAGATTTGTTGAGTCTTAACCCGTTACCTAACAAGATGAAAATCCAAACTACGAAGGATTGAAACGCCATACCAAGAAAACATAAGGATTCTCTCAAGAATTCAGGGTGATAAGTTTGATTGTTTGAACGCCACAAGATTAACTTGATAAGTTCAAGAGTTCTTTTAAGAACTAAGAGGAACACAATACCTCAAAAGAAGATAATTTACTCAATAAATCCAATCTGCTATTTAAAATTCGTAGCACTCCTCTTTATACTTGGAACAACCCTCTAAGAATAGGCAAAGTCACAATTATAGCACAAAAATTAAACTAAACAATCTCTTAACCTTTTTTGGACTCTTAGTCTTCTAAATACACCTAAAAAAGAGCTATTTATTGACTTTTAAATATAGCTAATAAATAGCTATTTTGGATTTCTTAAAACAGCCAATTTGGACTTCTAAACACAACAATTAAATAAATAAATGACTAGATTCAATGTATTCTAACATGTCCAACCAAGACCAAGTTGTTCTTCTATTTATATGCTTAAAAAAATCTTCAAATTCACACCCTTTAATAGTCAAACTTTGCTGGCTACAAATTTGCATACTAATAAGCTTCTTCAATTGATTGGATGTTATAATATTGTTGAAAGTCTTCAATTTCACACTCTTTAATGGTCAAACAATGTTAGCTACAAATTTGCAAGCTAATAAGCCTCTTCAATTGCTTTTGTGACATGGATTAGGCCTTTATTATTATTTGAGTACATCTTTGTCATTTTAGAATCAACCTAATTCTCAAGGATCAACCCATTTAGTGTTTCCTTGAAATGTTTGGCTCTAAATCTTGTAATTGGGCCACTAGGAAGTGACAAAGGGTCTTGTGCAAATTCATCTCCATTCCCACTTTTATGATTGACATGTCCAGCTCCTTGGTTTGCATCAGGCGTCGAGCTTGGAAAATAAAAATTGGATAAACTCCTTAAATTTCAATGATCCCTTACCACCATGACCTTAGAACCATCCTCACCATCAAAGGAGCCTTCTCTTTCTTATTCATCCTCTTTTACTAAAGGAGCCTGCTTATATAACAAGTGACTACGATGTCTATAATAAAATAATAATACTCTCCTAGATACTTATGCTTGGCCTCCATCTTGAAGGTTTCTATGGCTAGCTCATACGCCCTCTCTATACTCCACTCAAGCTTCTAGGCTATGGCATCCACATCGACATACACCTTACGACGGACCTCCTCGGCAGAAGCCTTGGCTCTTCTCTAGGCTTCCATGGCCTCCTCTTTAGCTCACCTTTGAGCCTCCTCAAGCTCAGTAATGCATTGTGCATAATCATTCAGCTCGGAGGCAACCCTTTTTAACTTCTCCTCCTTATCAATTGCCACGCCTTTCCACTTAATTACTGCCGCTAGCAGCACAATGTATCTTGAACGCATAGATGTATGGATCTACTTCTCTTACACCATCTAGGCTTTCAAGTAACACACGTTGCGAGCCTTGTCAAAGTCATAGAGCAACTTCAACTGAAACAAACAAAGAATTAAAAGGTCAAATAGATAAGTCTTGAGCTCACACTTTATATACGCTAATTATCAATAAAAACAAAAAATGTGAGATAGCCCACCTGGCCCATCTGGCAATGGATGACCTTACTAATATCCACACCATCGTAAATAGCTTTGAGGTGCTTCTTGTATGAGTCAGCATAAAGATGTCTCATATAATTATCGAGGTACTTTGGTACCAAGCCTCAATTTAAAACAAATCCATCTACATCAATGGTGAAGTTATTAAGGAGTAGCATCAACTGAAACAAACAAAGAATTATGAGGGCAAACATATCAGTCTCGAGCTCACAATTTATATATGCTAATTATCAATAAAAACAAAATGCAAGATAGCCCACCTAACATATCTAGCGACGAATGACCGCACCAGGATCCACACCCTCGCAAATAGCCTCAAGATTTTTCTTGTATAAGTCAGTAGAAAGATGGCTCATACAATGATCGATGTGCTTTGGCGCCAAGCCTCAATTTAAAATAATTCCATCTGCATAAGTGGTGAGGTCATTAGGGATGACATTACCTTTCCTCAAATCCCTTAAAGAATCACCAGATTATTTAGAACTCGAGCAAGGAGTTAGAGTCACATGCTGCTCTCACGATGGTGGTAGGGGTGGGAAAACATTCCGGGGCTTGGGGCTAAGGGTAGGCTCATCGACCACCACCCTCTTCTTCTTCTTTAGTGAAGAAAGGCCACATTTATCAGAGAAGTTTCCCCTTTTCTTACCTATAGGAGAGCCCCCCCCAAGAGCCAAAGGTGTACCCATTGGAGAGCTTTTCCCTGTAGGTAAGGATGTCATGTTAATCACGTTGTGTTCAACAATAAAAAAATAGGGAAGGCAAGTCTTAGGACTAGTTCACCATCACCAGCCACCACTTCAAACCAGCCCTCGCAGTCCATAGGATGAGCTCGAAGTTTATGATTGACCCTATGGAGGGCTCTACTGCACCATGCCACATTAACCCATAAGCGATAAAGTATAGGGTGTTCAACAAGTTCCTCCAATTGGTCTTTTCAGGAAGCCATTTTCCTTATCATGACTTTAGTGTCATTCCAGATGCTCCTTATCACTCTTAAGAAGTGACACGTTTATCCCTCGATCCTACTTCATCGACATATATACCCTCCTTAGATCTATGAGGTTTTACTTTAGGACATAAGCCTCATTAAACTAGACTATCTCTAAATCCACCTCGAGTTCTTGACAGATCACCATCGGGTAGAGTAGATACCTCCATCTATTAGGCATCAACTTCCCTAGTGTGAGTTATTTCCTAATCAAGAATCTCCTGATGAGATGGTCTAAGGAGAACCTTATCTCTAACCATAAAGGCCTTTTCATGAAAGACGATCTAATCGAATGGAGGTTGATCATTATCACAGGCTCCCTTTGGAGGAATCATTATCTGAATTGAGGAAGGGATGTTGAAGGTTTTTCTTAATCTTTCTTCATCCTGGAACACCAACCCATAAGTCTTAGACAACCGACCAACCCCTGGTATAACCTGTTGGTGTCCCAGATCCTATATTCCTCTTTTTCTTCCTCCATGTCCTAGCCACTGAGATTTGAGTATAGGGCGCGTTCAATCTAATGGTGGGAGTGGTTTGAGGATGGGGGTAAAGGTAGAGGGTTGAGGTAGAGATCGAATCACCTCACTAGAAGAGCCCAAGCCAGAAGACCTCGAGTAGCCACTAACACTAGAATATTGGGGGCTCTCCTAGGAATCCGAGCCAAAAGCTAAGGTATCTTCACTGTGCATTCTATAAAAAGCTACAAAAACGTAAAAACAAAAAAAAATTGATGTGTAAGGTACGAAAAGAAGAGGTTACCTAGGGTCGAGTTTGAAAATAAAAGAAAATGATCATTTAAAAACCGACCTAAAAAGAAAGTAGAAAATCTTTAGGTTCTCGACGTTTAAGCTCTAAAATCTCAAACAGGCAAAACTACAATCTGAGTTGAATTCTACCATCGAATTGAACTTTTACAAACTCGAGGTGATATGATAGAGCATTTTTATTCACTATTTCTCAATTGTGTAGATAATGATGATAAGCCCCACCCCAAGCATCTCTTTATATGGAGGCACTTTGTTTCTATCTCCAATTAACTGACACGTATTTATTAGGGGAATTGAATGGTTCGTATTCTATGTTCGATAATTATTCTTCCATCTTAGACCAAAGTTAGAGTTGAAAAAGTAAGGGCACTAGATGTTTGAACATTTCGACCCGCCTGGTGCTTGATGAGTGCTCAAAAAGCACTAAAATTACCATTATTTTATGCACATTAATTGATTAAAAATATATATATTTATATGATTTTATCATATATTTATATAAATTTGTCTTTTCGGAATCACGGGTATTTTTATTGTTTTTCAGGTATATATGCTTAAAAACGTCACCTAAAGACTCAAAAAGGAATACCGGAAGCAATACATCACAAATATATTAATAAATAAATGGGGAAAGGTAAACAAATATGGAAAAATTGGACAAAATGGGTCAAAAAGGTCAAAAATGTCAAAAAGGGGAAAATCGCGCCGCCGCGCCACCCAGCCGCGCACCCAGTCCCAATCCCAGTTCCGTGCGCGCCGCTGCCCATTTCGCCCCATTTTCGCGCGCAGCCGCCCCCATGATGTCATGCTGACGTCATCAATGACCTCAGCAATTGCACTCCGCGTTTTCACAATTTTTTAACATTTTTTCACTCACTTTTTCTCTCCATCCTCACCTATAAATACACCCCTTCTCTTCACTTCATACCACACCTCAAAACATACTTATCTCCTCTTTCTTTCTCTCAATTTCTTAGTTTTTAGTTTTTAGCTTTTCTTAGTTAATTTCTCTTAGTTTTAGAGTTCTTCCCTTTTTGGGAAGAACTAGCTATGTTTTTTGTAATTTATTTGCTTTTCGATTCAATAAATGGGAGTGCAAATTCCGCTTGGAGGTTTTCCAGCAACGGGAATAGCATCAAAGTTCTGTAAGGATTTTATTTTCTTTACATTTATTTTTTATGCTTTATTCTTACATGTTATATTTAATTTGTTTGTGATTAAATTTAACTGTGCTGGCTGTTTATAAACATGATGTAATAATAACGTTGTTATGCTTCCGAAATATTAAATAGGTAAAAATCCCTAAAATGAATTGATTTTATTTTTATTCAAGATTTTATATTAAGAATGTTAGAGAGAAATATATTATTTTTCATTACAAACTTAAATCTGAAAATTAAATTTTAAGGTTTAGTTATCTGGTCTAATTTAGAGTAGTGCTCTTTTATTTGTTGGTACAATCTCCCGGTAGTTAGAGTGAAGCTCTATTTCAAAAGTTTTTATAAGAATTATTATCTGAAAATGTATTGACAAGATGTTTTCAATAGTGGTTTTAAAACTTGAAAGTTAGTACTCGGATAACAAAATTCTTAGGTTTTTGGACACCTTGAATAAAGTTTAAACTGTCTAACCCCACCAAAGGTGGCATTTAAATAGTTCATTTTCAATCTCTTAGAAAAAAGGAATTAATTTAATTAATCAAATTAGTTATCAACCCCACCTATAGGTGTTAATTGATTTGTTTAGTTAACAAAGAATATCTAACCCCACCAAAGGTGGTATTCATATAAAAAAGAGAGAATCAATAAATATCAATTCATATCTTTAATAACCTAAATAATATGAGCAAACATAATTAACTTAGTTATTATATCCATAAATACTCCACTATTATAAAAGATAAAATTTGCATAAATGTTTATTGAATCTATGTTTATTTTTATGTAATTAGATTAAAAACACAAAACCCCAAAATATCGTGACAGGATGTTTAGGATTTAATTTCATTTTTAAAAGTTTGAATAATAAATTAAAAACCACATACATTCCTTCCTTAGATCGACCTTGGGAGTATACTTATCATTTTCTACGAAATGATTCGTGCACTTGCGAGAGTTTTATAAATACATAAAACCAAAGTATCGGCAGGATCGGTTATGTCGGTTCTGCCCGATCAAGTTTTTGGCGTCGTTGCCGTGAATGGTATCAAGTTTTTGGCGTCGTTGCCGTGAATGGTATCAAGTTTTTGGCGCCGTTGCCGGGGATGGTATCAGTGCTCGAACTCAATGGTCAAGCAAAGACACCAACCAAGATGGAAGGCAAAGTAACCCAAATGTTCTACCTGTAGATCAACCCAAGCTCAATGATTAGCTCGAGCTCAATGATCAGCCCAAGTTGAGGTCGACCTCAACTTTTGATATGATATACTTTATATCAATTATATCCCTCTAACATGTAAATATGTGTATACATTATGTATAATATTATGTAATTGACATTTATATCTATAATATTCTATAAATAGATAAACCTCTTGTAAGATTCACATATTCAATCAATTTTCTTCAAATTTTCTCTATAAACAATATATAAAATGATAGATTTGTACATTTCAGACAATAATTCTGTTATATATAAAAAAACTTAATCAACAAAAACGAGATAAGAAAGATATATAAAATATTATATAATATTAAAAATTAATATAATCTAAATACATCCTCGTGACAAAAAATACATTTAATCACGTAAGCAAACATCAAATAGATATTTAATATTTTAAGTAAGGTTGGTCTAGTTACTTGATATATATGAATAAACTAACACAGATAAAAATAACAAGTAATTCAATTGAAGTAAGCCTAAACAATTATAGTTCCATAAATGTTAGACTTTTATAACTAAAAGAAAATGACCTACCGTTATTATTCTAATATTTAGGTCTATTACTTATTTTACATTTAATTTTTCTCTAAAACTTCATGATTCCAACAAAATTTTTATTATAACTTATTCTATAATAAAATGTAGAGTAAAATTTGTAATTAAAATTGAATTTGGATCAAATAGGAAATTAGTTTTTATGCATTTATTTTTAAAAATAATTCAAGTAAAATATCCATAAATTATATTGACTTGAAATTTTTACATAAACTTTATAACATCCAAATAATTATATATATAAACTACTGTTTTATTTTTATTTCAAAATCAATGCTAAAAATACGGACCTACTGTTTACAAAATTCACTGAAAATTGTTTATCAAAACCAGTCAGTCATCAGCAGCAGAATCTAGTTTATAAAATTCGCCCAAAATTGTATATTTTATATTTTTAATGAAACCAATTGTAAAACAACTATTAAGATGTATTTTTATTATTTATAAACAAGTATAGAATATAATAGTATTTAAAATGTGGAAACAAATCAAAATAAACCAAACACAATTATGACTTCGAAAATGCATAGAAAATTACTTAATTGAAAAATTAGTATGAATCTATTATGTTTCCAGTTTAATACATAAAAATGCATAAAAAAAATACTATACAGAGACTTAATAAGTTCATAATTAAATAAAGATAACATGATTAAAAATCACAAGTGATATTAAAGTGTGTCTAACAAAAAATTAAAATAAAATTTTAAGATAGCAATAACGAGGCGTAAAATCATTAACATTAACAAACAAAAACAATTATAATTAATTTTAAGGATAAATATTTTAATAGTAAATAATTAAAACTGCGATATCTGTAAAATTATTACGGTTTTTCTCTGAAAATAATCGTAACTAATAAGGCGCGAAGTCGGGATGGTTATCGCAATAACGAAACTATAATTAACTGACACTAAACATATATTAATATTATTATTTTATATACATATAATTATATAAAAAAAATACAATTTTAATAATAAAACATACAATACTAAATTTAATTAGATTGAATTTTATTTATTCTTATTTTATATATTTTATTTTACTTAAAAACATGTACCAAACAGTTAAAAAATGAAAATTAATGTCAATATTTTAAATAATGTAATAAAGTAAGAATTAAATTAACATTTAATTTTTTTAAATTAAATATATTTTTAAATAAATGTTAAAAAATAAAAAAATGAAGTTAAAATATAGATAAATTGGCTATCGGCTCATAAATAAATGTATCAAAAAGCTGATACAAGATGATTATAGTTATTAACATAATCGTATTCTCCCGTCCTCTACTCATTCATAATTAATGTTAAACTCTTTTATTTAAAAATTCAATACAAGATGATTATAGTTATTAACATAACTGTATTCTCCCATCCTCTACTCATTCATAATTAATGTTAAACTCTTTTATTCAAAAATTCACCCTTAATTATTATTATAAAAAAATAAAAAAATATTCCAAGATAATATACTAACAAAAATATAATTTAAAACGTGAAAGTAACTTATTTGGGTAGATTGAGTTCATTGCCTTAGAATTTTAGACTCCTTAGAAAATTTGTGCTTTAGAACTCCAATTTTCTTTCTTTCCCTTCTAACACTTTTTTTCTTCACATCATTTCTTTCCCCTTACATGAATAAAGTAATCTCCTAACTAATATGCTCTATTTAAGCATATTCATCATTTTTCACTTATTCAATATGTAACCAAATTAAATTAAGCTAACTTTAAATCTTTATTTATTTATTTATCATATGTGCTTATTATCTTTTCTTTTCTTCATATTTTTTTACTTTAAAACTAACAAAAAATCCAAGGAATCAATCATATGCTCATAGCACAATATAAATATTATATCTAAATAAAAAATTCATCAATTTGGAAAGATGAAAACTTTCTTGTAGATTTTGTAGCAACAAAATCTAGTCTTTTTTTTCTTCCAATTTATTTTTTTCCTTGGATATTACAATTATCCTGCCTTTAAAGAATTTCCTCCTCAAAATTAATTGATATTAAACCTTAAATCTTAATTATATCAAATATACTAATTTTAAATTCAAACTCATCTCTAGCCTTAGTAAATAACTTGATTCTTGGTTTAACATCGTTAAGTTAACTGGATTGTATATTGGACATCTTATCTCCAAGAATTTTCTATGATCATATCATAGAAAACAAATTTCATTCAAATAAAAGGCATAAGTTTTCTTTTTCTAGTGCAATTGCTATCAATATAATTAATGTCATATTTTTTGGCAACTACAGGTATGTGAATTACTTTTGGAGACAAAACTTCATGTTATTAAAATAAATTTTGTTTATCATAATTATATTCAAATAATATCAAATGTTTAGTGTTTCCAAAGCACACATAATATCATAAAGTGTAGAATTTCATATCATAATTTCTATTGTAAAATATATATATAAGTACAAACTTAATCTTTGTTTTATGTTTGGCAACCCAAATTTTTTTATAACCAACATAAAAATACATAAATTTGAATGAATAGGTAAAACATTTTTGTGGTGTAAAAAATTGTTTCCCTTGAATACCATTGAGGATATCCCTAATCCAAAGCAAAGATATAAATATTTACAAAAAAAAAAACAAGTTAAAGCTAACTCTTATGATAACGTTTACCGATAAACAATGACTCGACAATGAGAGCTTACATTCTTTTTTTTTCCAACATATGTTTTTGTCCAAAGTATTAATGCCTTTCATAAGTAAAAGATTAGAGGTTAATACAATTTGGGAGAGAATTATATGTGCTACGGAGTTTAGAGAGATAATAGAGAGAGAAATCAGTGGATCACTTAGGTCCATATATATTTATTGTGGTCATATATTGAGTCGGAGTAGGCCCATATGCATCTCAGAATTGGATTACGCATGTTCCTATGTATTTGGATGATCAATACATATGGGGTTGCATATCATGCATTGGATTAATGCATCATATTTTATATTAGCATACATTTGGATACCTGTAATGTACTTTTTCTCAGTTTTTTCGAGAGTGAAGAGGTAAAGTATACTTGGATTTATGATAAAAATCTCCTCACTTCGTATAATGATAATGTTACAAGTTATGAAATTTTATTAATAAAAACCATGCATGATTATTTGTTGGAAATGTATAATAGAGTAGACTCCTACTGAGCTATGTGTAACTCACCCCGTTTTTCTCTTATCTCCCTGTTAGGATTTTGACAAAGTAGCGCATGACTTAGAGAAGAGGAAAAAGAAGAGAATTTCAGGTTATAAAAAATAGTATTTCACTTTGTAACCTTTATTTGGACTAAATGGTGAGACATGGTGTAAAAAAGGAATCCTATTTCTAATATGTGTATTTTATGTTTTGTAATTTAAATAGTTTTGTTAAATTATGTTTTTAAATAGGAATATCCCAAATTAAGTTAATTTTTTATTAAATAAATCTTTTGAATTTCCTTAAATTATACTTTAAAAATTTACTCTCCCTCACGTACCCATTTTTAGGGCGTGGTTATGTGAGTGCAAATTACCTTTGTAAGAACTCTATAATGCATCATCAGACTAAAGATATTCACATTGATTTTCATTTCATAAGAGAGTAAGTTTTGAATAAAGAATTATTGGTTAAGAATTGATCCTCAAAACAACAATTGGTTGATATGTTAACAAAGATTTTAAGTAGGCATAGATTTATTTATCTTGGAGCTTGAGTCACCTTGGGTTTGAGAGGGAGTGTTAAGTAAGTAGTTTAGGTTGTTAGTATAGAGTGCCATGTGTATTTATATTTTTGGTTATGGCGTAACCAACTTGGTGTATAAACACTCCTCTAACATATTAATGAGATTATCTTTTCTCTCACTTTCTTGTGTGTATACTCTCTATTGTTTCTAATAACCCTTGGATTATTGACGGGGGAATTTATTGAGATGTCATGCAATTCTAAAGATGAGGGTGTGTTGTAAATAAAACACTCACACAAACAACTTTTATTCAAACTCAAAGAAATATTACAAGGGCACTCTTACTCAAAATACAAGATACTACAATTCACTCTTATTTAGATTTCACTTTTTCACTCACTTAGAAGCTCTTAATTTTTCTTGATGCCTAAACTAAAATGGGGAGGAGTATTTATACTACTTAAGAACAATTCTACACCACACAAAGAAATTAATCCAAAATTATAATAACCATACACTTCATTCTTTTCTATCCTTCTAATAATATTTTAAGATATCAAATGATTCATATGCACAATTACCACACCCTAGAAGATTCTAGGTAGAAGACTTAATTTGTGGACTTGGGCTCTAATTTGATTAGGTTTGGGTTTGGGCTCCCATAATGGATCAAGTTTATGATCCAACACCCCTCCTTAAACTTGATCTTATGACCCCTAGTAAGTTCTTTAATCTTATGAAGTCTTCACTTGTTAGTGCCTTGGTAAAAGTATCAGCAACTTGGTCTTGTGACTTCACATATTCAACTTGCACATCCTTTCTTACTACCCATTCCCTTATGTAGTAGTAGTGAATATCGATATGCTCTCTTCAATTATGGAATACTGGATTCTTTGCTAAGGCAATGGCTGACTTTTGGTAGACACAAACCTTGGTTGACTCTTCTTATATCAAGCCTATATTCTTCAATTGATTTCTAAGCCAAATTGCATGACAAAACAATGAGGTAGCAGCAACATATTCTGCATCACAAGTGGCCAATGTGACAATCGGTTGTTTCTTTGACATCCATATGAAAGCAGTATCTCCCATGAAAAATACAAATCCAATAGTGCTCCTTTGATTATCTATGTCTCCACCCCCAATCACTATTGATATATCTAACAAGCTTGTAATCATTAGAAATTGAATAGAATAAGCCAAAGTCAATTGTACCTTTCAGATTAAAAAGAATTCTCTTTACGGCTTTAAAATGAATGGTTGTTGGAAATTCCATGCAACGACTAACCAATCCAACTATGTGAAAAATATTGTGCCTTGTGCAAGTTAGATAGCATAGTGTTATGCCCCGCTCAAATTGTCCCACAAAATTCAAATAAATGGTGCTTGCCTAAAGGATCTAGACTTTTCTACAGGGGAAAGTTCTAGAGTGGGCTAGAGATGTCTAGAAGAAGCTAGAGTTCAATGGACTCAACTCAAGCCTTGAAGACTCTAGAATGCTTCACAGTATACTAGCATGTGCTTGAATGTGCTAGAATGGGCTAGAATATTCTAGAACGTGATGGATGGTTCTTGAAGAATGTATAAGTCGCTAGAAGCTTACGGAGCATCCTAGAACTTTCATGAAGGAGCTAGACAAACATAGAACACTCTAGAGTTGGCTAGAAGGTCCTAGAACCTTGTGGCATATTGTAGATAAAACTAGAACACTCTTGTACATTCTAGACTTAGAAGGATCTAGAAAGTTGTGGCATAGCCTTAAGCTTAGAGCCACACTATAAATAGACCTATTAGTCTTCATTTGTATTCATCCTTGAGAAATTGTAAGATAATCTCTCTTTAAAGCAATACAAAGAATTATTTACAAACTCTCTTTCTAGTCTCTTTGGAGTGTTTCATTCGGATTCAAAGGCAGGCTTAGTGCAACGGACGGTGCTAAGTGCTGCATGATCGCTACTTGAAATTTAAGGTCGTGATAGTTGGTATCAGAGCCTTAGGTTGAAACATTACTACCCTTGGCATAATGAAGAACAGTGCCCCATCTACACCAAGCGTTGATGTTCCACCTATGGAACGTAGGAGTGAGGAAGTTCGGAAACCATCAAAGGAGTCTCGAGCCAAGTCGAAAGACATGCTTTCTAGCTTAGAAGCATGTGTTGGGAATGCGTAGGACAACTTAGGGGAGCTATTCGACCGGGTGGACAACTTGGAGGAACGTTGCAATGGCTTGGAGGCCGAGGATGTGGAGATCCATACAGCGGTCAAGATGTCCCTCAATAAGCTAGATGGTGGGTTAAGGCAAGAGATTGAAGGGTTGAAGGCTAAAATTTCCAAGGTAAGGGATCTTGTCCAAAGAGAAGTTGCTAATGTCTTGCTTAGAGTTGAGGATATGGGTGGTGACCTAGCTCTTTGTAAGCGGGCTATGGCCACAGGAACTAGCACAACCACCATCATTGAGGCCAAGAAGGTGGATGTTCCTAAGCTAAAAACCTTCAATGGTGTTAGCAATGCTAGGAAAGTTGAGAACTTCCTATGGGGGCTTGAACAATATTTTGAGGCTACTGGCATAACGGACCATGCCAGCAAGATCTGAACTGCTGCCATATACTTGTCTGACACTGCTATGCTATGGTAGAGATGGAGGCATGTTGATGTGCAACGAGGGGTATGCACAATTGACACCTTTGATGATTTCAAAAGGGAGTTCAAAACCCAATTCTTCCCTATAAATGCTGAAGAGGAGGCAAGGGGCCGATTGCGACGGTTAAAGCAAACAAGTTGCATAAGGGATTATGTGAAGGAGTTCACAACCTTGTTGCTAGAAGTCCCTGACACTTCAGACAAGCATGCCCTATTCTTGTTCATGGATAGTCTTCAATCATGGGCTAACCTTGAACTCAAGCGACGTGGTGTCCAAGACTTATCCTCGGGCATTACAGTAGCTGAGAGCCTTATTGATTACTCCACCAACAAAGAGAGCTCCAAGGCCACATAAAGAAAGTTTGGTGGAGGAAAGAGTAGGGAAGGTCATGCTAAAATTCAAGGTCCCAAAAATCATAAAGAAGGTCCCTCGTTCAAATGCAGAGATAAGGGGAAGGAAAGGGAGGATTGTGGTGCCTTGAAGCCCCGTGTGACGTGCTTCATATGCGACGGACCGCATTGGGCACATGAATGTCCAAAAAGGAAGGCCTTGAGTGCCTTAGTTACCTCCACGTATAACCAAGGTGGAGGCGAGATGGACGAAGGTGCAAAGATGGGTTCTTTGCACCTACTTGGTGCATTGTAGAGCACCCCAAAGACCCCCAAAGGATCGATGTTCGTAGATACAACCATTAACGGGAAGGTCGCCAAAGCTTTGGTAGACACAAGTGCATCTATAACTTTGTTTCAGTAGAGGATTTCTCAAAGCAGTTAACTCGGCAGCACTACCTCTACAATGAGTTGCTCTTAGAGTTAAGGTCAGTCTTGGTGCTCGGACTGGCCAAGTGGACTTATCAGTAGCACCTATGGATGACTTCTTAGCAGTATTTGGCATGGAGTTCTTGGATCAGGTTAGATCTTTCCTAGTGCCATGTTCAAACTCTATGTGTATCATGGATGGACCAAAGGCTTGTGTAGTACCGACAGAGAGGACCACTAGACCTACTACCCAAGCTCTCTTAGCACTTCAATTCAAGAAGGGATTGAAGAGAGGCGAAGAGAGTTATTTGGCCATCTTAATGAAGTACGACGAAGAGGAGCCATCACCAAAGCCAAGCTTGTCGACGGAAGTGCAATTTGTCCTATATAAGTTCCAGGATGTGATGCCTAAGGCATTGCCCAAACACTTACCTCTAAGGAGGGAGGTGGACCATGAAATAGAGTTGGAACCCTGCACCAGGCCACCAGCAATATGCCCTTATGGAATGACGAATTTAGAGTTGGTGGAACTACCAAAGCCCCATTTGGTGCCTCGGTGCTCTTTCAAAAGAAGAAGGATGGCTCGCTACGTGTGTGAATCGACTATCGGGCTCTAAATAAGATCATAGTAAAGAACAAGTATCCTATCCCACTTATTGCTGACTTGTTCAATCAATTGGTGAACACAAGATACTTCTCAAAATTGGACTTGCGATCAAGTTACTACCAGGTATGTATAGCCAAAGGGGATGAGCCCAAGACCACTTGTGTGACCAGGTACGGTGCTTATGAGTTCCTTGTCGTGCCATTTGGTCTCACGAATGCACCTGCCACCTTCTACACTCTTATGAACAAGATTTTCCATCCTTACCTCGATCGGTTCGTGGTAGTATATCTTGATGAAATTGTGATATATAGTCAGACTTTGGAAGAACATCTAGAGCATTTGAGGAAGGTGTTCGAGGTCCTGAGGGAAAATAAGCTATATGTCAGGAAGGAGAAATGTTACTTTGCCCAAGATGAGGTGATGTTCTTGGGGCATAGGATAAAGGATGGAAAGCTTATAATGGATGGAACCAAGGTGAAAGCCATCCAAGAATGGGAAACTCCTGCCAAGGTCCTCGAGTTAAGATCTTTCCTTGGATTTGTAAACTATTACAAAAGGTTTATCAAGTCCTACTCAGCAAGAGCAGCCCTACTAACTGACCTGCTCAAAAATAACAAGTCTTGGGAATGGACAAGCAAATGCCAAGCCTCATTCGAAGACTTGAAGAAGACCATCAGTGGAGAACCGGTGCTTTGCCTACTAGACCCCTCAAAGACGTACGAGCTATATACAGATGCTTCAGAATTTGCCATTGGTTGAGTGTTGATGCAGGAAGGGCATCCGATAGCTTATTAGAGCTGCAAGCTTAATGACACTGAATGCCGCTACATAGTGTAAGAAAAGGAAATGACAGCTATCATTCATTGCCTAAGGGTGTGGCGACACTACTTGTTGGGTTCTCACTTTGTTATCATGACGGACAATGTAGTAACAAGCTACTTCCAGACTCAAAAGAAGTTGAGTCCCAAGCAAGCTCGGTGGAAAGACTTCTTGGCAAAGTTTGACTACAGGTTAGAGTACAAGCTCGATAAGGCCAATGTGGTGGCTGATGCGCTGAGTCGAATGGCAGAGTTAACAACCTTGAGTAGGCCAAGTAGTCCTTTGCTGGAAAGGATCAAAGAATGGTTAGAGCATGATGCCCTAGCTCAAAACCTCCTTGCCCTCATCAAGGAAGGAAAGACAAGGCGATTTTGGCTGAGTGATAGACTACTCTATGCCAGGAATGAGTCGCACCCTTGCTTTGATCAGGTCAATTTATTATTGGCCTCAACTACGGGATGATGTTGAAGCCCATGTGAGGACTTATCTTGTATGCCAACAGGACAAGACAGAGCAGCATGCACCCAAAGGTTTGCTGGAGCCGCTGCCTATCCTAGAGAGACCATGTGAGAGTTTCTTTATGGATTTCATCACTTGCTTGCCAAAATCAGAGGGCTTTGGCATCATTATAGTAGTCATTGATCGTTTCAGCAAGTATGCAACATTCATACTTGCCTTAGCGGATTACACGACGGATGAGACGACACGGTTGTTCCTCAAACATGTTGTGAAGCATTGGGGGAGCTTTATCTCAGGCACTTTGTTAGTACCAATCAACATGATTGGGCTAAGTTGCTGGATGTAGCCCAATTTTCTTATAATTTACAAAGTAATGAGTCCACCATGAAGAGTTCCTTTGAGATCATCATGGGGCAGCAACCCATGACTCCTCATGCCTTAGCCACGAGTTATGAAGGAAAGAGTACTACTGCCTTCAAATTTGCCAAGGCGTGGCATGAGCAAGCTGAGTTAGCCCGAGCCTATTTAAATAAGGCCTCTAAGAAGATAAAGAAATGGGCTGACAAGAAAAGGAGGATGGTGGAATTTCAAGAAGGAGATTTGATCCTTGTTAAAATATTGCCCCAACAATTCAAATCTCTATGGAAGGTTCATAAGGGGTTAGTATGGAAGTATGAAGGGCCATTTCCAATCCTCAAGCAAGTCGATAAAGTGTCATACAAACTACAACTCCCTCGAAAGCTTAAAATCTATCTGGTCTTTCATGTAAGTATGTTGAAACTTTATCATAAAGATAAGGAAGATAATCTCTCTCTAGAGCAATACAAAGCATTCTTTACAAACTTTTTTCTAGTCTCTTTGGAGTGTTTCATTCAGATTCAAAGGCAGGCTTAGTGCAATGGACGGTGCTAAGTGCTGCACGATCGCTATTTGAAATTTAAGGTCGTGACAATAGGCTTCCCACCAAACTTTTGAAGAATGTTGGATCTATACTTTTGCCTTCTTCATTTTTAAACATCTTGATTCCATATTACATTGGTATGCTTATCGGCCTACAATTCTCCATCTTGAACTTCTTCAAGATCTCTTTTGCATAGCTTTCCTGTAAAATGAAAATTCCATCCTTTTCTTTCTTAACTTCAATGCCTAACTTCAATGCCAAGGTAGTATTCCATGAACCCCATGTCTATCATCTCAAATTTCTTCATCATCACTCCCTTGAATTCATTGAACATGATTGGGTTACTTCCGGTGAAGATCAAATCATCCATGTAGAGGCACATAATCAAAATATCTCCATCTTTGATCTTGATATATAGAGCATCCTTGTAGGGTTATTTTTTGAAGCCATTCTCTTGGAAGTACTTGTCGATTCGACTATTCCATGCCTTTGGTGCTGGTTTTAACCTGTAAAGATCCTTCTTCAACTTCAACACCTTGTCTTTGTGGCCTTTGACTTCGTAGCCTAATGGTTATTGAATGTAGGCTTCCTCTTCAAGAACTCCATTTAGGAAGGTAGATTTTACATCAACTTGATGTATCTTCCACTTGTTTTGAGCTTCCAATGAAATGATTAGTCTAATAGTCTCCAATCAAACAATAGGAGCAAATACCTCATCATAGTCAATTCCAACCTTTTAACTATAACATTTAGCAACTTGCCTCGCCTTGTTCCTTTCAATCTCTTCTTTAGCATTTTTCTTTGTTTTGTACACCCATTTGATAGCTATCACCTTATGTCCCTTGGGAAGTGAGGTGAGTTCCCATATGTTATGTGTCATTCTTCTCGATAGCCTTGATTTCTTCGTCCATCGCATCTCTCCACTTCTTCTCTTGTATTGCTTTTTGAAAACTCACTGGTTCACAATTGGTAAATACACAAAATAATGTAAGGTTATCTTGTCATTCGGTTACCTCATAAAGATCTCTAATACTTCGTGTGTGTGACGCAACTCTTTCATCTTGACTTATGAAGGTGATAAAACTCCTTGAATGGTTGATGTTGGTGAAGTGGGTGGAGTTGCAAGCTCTTGTTGAGGTTCACCTAGTTGCTCCTCCATTGTCTGCTCATCTTCTTCAAACTGAGGAAATAAATTGAAGTCATCTACATGAGAGTTAAAATCCCATTCTCCTTCTTCATTGAATACCACATCTCAACTAATCACATTTTTCTTATTGTTTGAATTGTACAGTTTGTAGCCCTTCAATTTAGAATCATAGTTGATTAACATAAAACTCTCACTTTTACCATCAAGCTTTGTTATTTTCTCGTCTGGAACATGAACATGGGCTATACTTTCAAAGATTCTCAGGTGGTAAATACCAGGCTTTCTCCTATTTTATGCCTCTTATGGTTTCTTTCCCCATTTACTTCTTGTTAGAGATCAGTTTGACAAGTAGACTGCATACGCCACTACTTCAGCCAAAAATTTCTTGGATAGTTTCTTGCTTTTGAGTAAGCTTCGTGTCATATCGAGTATTATTTTGTTCTTTCTTTTTGCTATGCCATTTTGTTGAGGGGATCTAGGAACTGCCATTGGTCAAAGAATTCCATTTCCTTCACAGAACTCTTGAAACTCTCTGGATGTAAATTCTCCACCTCGGTCGGATCTCATGGCTTTGAATTTTCTATAGCTTTATCTCTCTACTGTAGCTTTGAACTTCTTGAAGACTTCAAAAACTTTTGAGTTTTGTTTCAAGAAATATACCCAGGTTTTTCTTGAAATATCATCAATTAAGAGAAAAAAAATAGTTATTGTTATCGAAAGAGCTTGGCTTGATTAGACCACACACATTGGTATGGATGAGCTCTAATGGCTTCTTGACTCTTGACTTTGAATCCTTTGAAAAGTTTTTCATGAATTGCTTCCCGACTAGACACCCTTCACAAAGCTAGTCAGGATGGTTGATGCGAGGTAGTCCCTTCACCATCTCCTTCACCATCTTCTTCTTAGATAACAGCTCTAGACCTCCAAAATTAAGATGCCCAAATCGAAGATGCCAAATCCATGATGCATCTTTGTAGCAAGTTTTCAGGCAATTTGCAACATCTTTTTGGTATGTTGATTAAGAACATTCTAATTTTTTACATTGGCACTTTAACAACGAAGTTATTCTTATCATCTTTTATAGAAATATGAAAATCCTTCATATGAATATCATAACCTTTCTCTAATAGTTGTACTAAACTCAAGATGTTACTTTTCATATTGGGCACATAGTAGAAATTGGAAATAAACTGATGTCTCCCATCTTTCAAACGGATAAGGATGTTACCTCTCCCTTTCACTACTATTGTGGAATCATCTCCAAACAAAACATTTCTGCTTATTGACTCATCTAGCTCTACGAATATGCCTTTTCTTCCACACATGTGATTTCTTGCATCACTATCAAGATACCAAGAATTTTCTTGGACACCATTGGTTTCCTTTCGTGCTAGAAGGAGATTTTCTTTGCCATCTATCTTTTCCTCCACGTTGTTGGCCTTCTCCTAAATTTTGTTGTTAAGAGCTCTACATTCTGAAGCATAATGCCCAAACTTTTGACAATTATAGCATCGAACTTGAGATTTGTCATACCTCAAGTTCAGATTGATTCTTCCATAGCCTCGTTTTGAGCTTTCTACTTTCTTATAGTTGTTGTCAAAATTTTTGTTGTAATTCCATCCTCGTCCATGACCGTGACTTCCACCTCATCCAAGGCCTCTACCTCTACCTCGGCCATATTGGTTTCTATCATTGCCTTGGCTTTCAAGTATATCCTTGAGTTGCATCTTAATGAGTTGCTCAGTACACTCTTGCTTCTTCGTATGCTTGCAATGATCCTTGGAGTTGTTCGATCGTTATTTATTCCATGTTTTTAGTTTATTCAATCATCATGATGATGTGCTCAAATTTGGGATCCAAAGAATGAAGTATATTTTCTATTATCCTCACATCTTCTAAATTTTAACCATTTCTTTTTAATTGATTAGAAACAGTTACTACTCTTAAGAAATAATATGAAATAGACTGAGATACTTTCATGTGTAAGGATTCAAATTCACCTCTTAATGTTTGGAGATGAACTTTTTCACCTTTTTGACTCCTTTCTAAGAGGTTTGTAACTTTTCCCATGCTTCCTTGGCAGATCTTGCACTCGAAATCTTTTCAAAGCCATCATCATCTAATGCTTGGTAGATAAGATAGATAGCCTACTTATCTCTCTTTCTTGAATCCTTCAAAGTTGTCTTTTGAATTGGTGTATGAGAAGTAAGAGCAGCATCATCCGCAGGCTCGTTATAGCCTTTCTCTATGATATCTCACACATCTTGTGATCCAATAAGTGTCTTTCATTTTGATACTTCAATTGTTGTAATTGTTGTAATTGTTGTAATTGTTGTAATTGTTGTAATTGTTGTAATTGTTGTTATTGAGTGTTGGGACTTGGAATGGTGTCATACCATTTTACATATCTCTCAATATGATGAGAATTTGAAAAATTTGATTGCATGGATGAATCTAGAATGCCAAAAAACCTTGGAAAGAATTTTGGAAAAAAAATTCAAAATTTTTTGGTCAAAGTCAATAATCAACGGCTTAGTTGATAGGCTCAGCGGCTCGATCAAACGGCTAGGTCAGCTGGTTTAGTGGCTCAGTCAATGGCTCCAACTCGGCTGACTCAGCTCAACTCGGTGAGTCAACTCAATTTCTAGCAGCACTTTTTTGACGGTGCATGGCGGCGCGTCTAAACTTCGATCAAGGCGATTCTAGCAACGTAGGATTTCTTTCATTGAGAGCTTCAATTTGATATGAAATAATGTATACTTTCCAACTTGGTTCTGATACCACTTTGTTAGAAATGAAACACTCACAGAAACAACTTTTATTCAAACTCAGAAATATTATAAGAGCATTGTTAATCTAAATACAAGATACTACAAATCTTGTCCAATTTGATATATCTATGGATTTTGTTTTTAGGATTACGAGAGACTCAAAATGGTATGGATAGCATATATTTTATTGTTGATAAGTTTAGTGAAATGGCTGACTTTATTTCATGTTCTACAATGACACAACACAGATATTTGAGTTCAAAAGAACTTGAATTGTTGGACTATTGGTTGATTAAATGGGTACAATGGTTGGTTGTGCATAGCTATAAAGTCATACAAATACTTCATGATGAGTGGTTCAGAGTTTTGGAAAATTGATGGCTCTAAGTTTTGGAGAGCTTTAAGGTTTTTGTTAGTAGAAAATTGATCAAATCCATATTCATGGTGTATCTCATCCTTATCTGACTCTTCTGACAATGGTACCTGAGAACCTTCTGGTGATGCTACTTGCTACTATTGTTGGGGCTAGAGTAGTAAAGGATGTAACCTATCAGCCAAGAGCCTCATCAATTCTTCATTTTTTCTTCTCAACTTTACCAACTGATCATTGACAACATTTACTTTTTCATTCACTTCTGTCACCATGGCCATCTTCCACGTGGTAATGTTTGATTCTCTTGAACATGCATGCATCGTGTGAGCCTTTCTCCCTAGGATTCAAGCTTCTCAAGTGCCGCTGGAGCAATAAGATGGTGAAAAATATGAAAGTAATGGAATAATGTAATGAAAAGTGGGCTTTCATCATTCTCCATGGAAGATTAGTACCCAAACTATCCCACGAACGACACCAAAATATTGGATACAACAGTTGAGGGTATGATCATTGTAGGGTAGTTCCTTGATTAACAAGGATTATGATTTTTTTAGATTATCTGTTTGTCCTTGTATCTAGTTTTCTTTCCTTCTTATAACATTATTTTGAAGAAATGAGTAGTGTCACTAGTTCATTCAATGGGGCTACATGGCTAGTATCAGATATTATGAATGCTTAGGATCATTGGCATGTGAGCTCTTTGATAGAGAGTACACAAGAGTTATTATCTTTACTTTTTTGTATGCTAAAGTTAGAGGCCTTCAAACCAACGTATTAAGGTAGAATGGTTGATGGTAGAATGGTTAGGTGAATGAGAGATGAGTCCCTTATGATAGTCGAAGACTCAATTTAGGGTTCCTCTTCCCAAGTACATACAAGGGATGCACCAACCGTACATAATTGAATTAATTCAAAAACAACATCTAATTTGTATATAGCATGTATATATATATATATATATATATTTAATTTATATATAGAACTTATACATATTTAATACCCGAACTCGAAGATAAAATTTTACATGAATTGAAGAAATATTAAATAAAAGGCATACTAGGAAAACACAGAATGTCTTAAATCAAATGTCGTTGCATTTATTTCAAGGTATTTGTTTTAAAAGGGTCAAAAATGGGGAAAAACATCGCTTTACAGGTGGTTTTTTTTATTAAAAATGAACTCTTAGTAGGTTGTGATTAAATTAATAAAATTTAAATAAGTTTTTATTCATTAATTTGATCCTTTCTTAAAGCAATAGATATTTGCTAAAAAATATATTAAATTGAATTTTTTATTATTATAATTTCGAGTAAGTAAGCTACCATGGTGAAATTGGTGGGATTTTCGTTGGAAATGAAATTCTGCTATTTATACCACCCTTCACAGAAAAATAGAGAGTTGAATTGACATATTTTTTTATTGGATCTGTCGGGACTAATAGGGCTTGAACCTGTAACTTTTGCCTTGACTAGGCGGTGCTCTGATGTTTTATGGATATAAATTTTTTAGTGTCATGAATTCTAATTTTTTTATTCTGGGTTCCGAGAGTTATTTGTTTCGATTTCTATACTTCTTCTACCTAAAATAGCTATTGGTATTTATCTTGATTTTGTTTTTTTCATTATCTATTGAAAAAGTAGAATCTTTTCTATCTAATTATTTTTGTCAAATAGTTTTTATCTCTTATAATCAATATGATATTGATATAGTTAAAATTTTAAAAATAAACAAAAATAATTGATTATCAATAAATGGTCGAAAAAAGTCTATATTTGATCATACTTTAACGATCGATTATTACCGGTCACAATTTGTTTGAGAATTCCTTTTTAATTTTTTATAAAATCACTTATAGGACCTTTAAGTAATGTTTTCCACCGCTTTTAACGTATATTTTATATTAATAACTTAATTTGTCGAAAAATGTTCATCGTCATAAACTACTTTTTGTGACGAGTTATATTAATTTGAGATCATCAAAAGATGCTATTAATTTCTCTTTCTGCTTGGGCTGGCATGTTCGTAGAGAGTGTTAAGGAAGCTGTAACAGCTCAAATCATACTTCAACAAGACACTCCAGTGGCCAAATCCTTTTAGTTTTTGAAATGACATTTTTTTTATGTTAAATCCTGCTTAATATTTTATACAAGGCCTTTATATTAGAGAGATACATATTTTTTAAATATGCAATAAAAATATATTTAGAAAACACATGTATGCATGAAGATGGATGAAAATAAAGCTTCGTCTATATCTAAAGGAAATTATGTATGAAGTTAAGCCATATTATATTTTTAGTTACGGTTTTTTGGTGCTAAAAATAAATTATTTTTGTTATAATATTAAAAATATGTTTATTTTGGACTTGAAAACAGACTTACATTTAGGACAAAAACGATACAAACATGCATAATCCCCCCAAATTGCTATAGGAGATATATATAGAGTTTTACGTACCCTCTAAATTGGTTGACTATAACCCTTGAACTAACAACAATAAAATATGTTACCCACCAAATTAGATCGATGTTTCATCTTCAAAACCTTGTTTACATATATAATATTCAATTATAAAATTCACTTTTGGTAAGCTGATCAATTTCCTGCACATTGATATTTTATAATCCCCTACTTGAGAATAATGGTTATAAAGTGAAGTGAAGAAGTATCAGATTCATAGAACAGAACCTCTATTTCTTCTCTCATTTCCTGAATTTAAGCAAGTTTTTGGAAGCAAGTTAACGATAATACCAAAAAGATGGGTTTGTGTTCCTCTATAGCTTTATTATTCTCTCTTATACTTCTGATGCTCAAAGATGCTCATGGGCAACCCTTAGTTCCAGCAATGTTCATATTTGGGGACTCTATAGTAGATGTGGGAAACAACAACAATATATACACCATAATAAAATCTAACTTCCCTCCATATGGTAGAGACTTTGTCAATCACAAGCCAACTGGTAGATTTTGCAATGGAAAACTTGCGTCAGACTTCACAGGTACTTATTGGTAGAATGTATAAAAAAATCTGTTATTCCATATCATAATATCTTAAGCTTTTGGAATAATTGATGTTAAAAGAGAGAGGTGCGGTGCAACCCCAATTGTTGATGATTTTAAGTGCGCCTACTTCTAACTCTTCTTACCTATAAAAAAAGGGTCTCATGCATGCATGGTAGAATTAGTTTTCCTTATTCATGAAAATGAAAAATTCAATCCCCTTGTTTTTAGTCGAACCTAATTAGTCCAAAAATAAGAAAGCAACAAATAACTCGAAATCGATATTTTCTATTTAAATTAGACAAAATGATACATATTAGAAATTTTGTAATAATCAACAAAAAAAATAGAAATTTTCATTCTTTTTTTAAACGTCTTATTAGTCTTCTAATATGTTTTTGTTTTCTTCGTTGTGTCCAATAACCATAGCGGAGAACCTCGGCTTTACATCATACCCCCCAGCTTATCTTAGCAAAGAAGCTGAAGGAAAAAACCTCTTGATTGGTGCCAACTTTGCTTCAGCTTCATCTGGTTACTATGACTCTACTGCAAAGCTATATGTAAATACAATGCTAATCAAAAAATAATTAATAATGTCTTTTTATCAAATATTTTTTGTATAACACCGATGTTAATTGTAGCATGCAATTCCACTGAGCAAACAACTAGCGTATTACAAAGAATACCAAAGTAAAGTAGTGGGAATTGCAGGGAAAGCCAATGCTTCATCAATAATTTCAGGTGCAATCTATCTTGTTAGTGCTGGAAGCAGTGACTTTGCTCAAAATTACTACATTAATCCTCTTCTTTACAAAGTCTACACACCTCAACAGTTTTCTGATACTCTTATGGGATACTATACCAATTTCATTCAGGTCTTTTATTCAACATAAATACTCATGACACAAAAAAATTGAACACATGCATTTTTGCACACATACCATTTATGGTAAACCATGTGTCATAATTATTTTGAAAATGAATAATGATTTATTTATTTTAGATAATTCTGAAACATGACATACCATAAGTGAAGTGTGCAAATTTATGTATCTTTAGTATTTCTCTTTATTCAATTTTGTTAATATAAATACTATATATTCAGAATCTTTTAACAAACGAAGAGTCACAAGTTTTTAAATACGTATCTAGTTGTCAAACATTCTCATTTTTCTTGATTGTTTTGCAAATTTTTATTAAATTGAAGTATCCAAGTATTCACGCCTATGCCTGTGTTGCTTGGACATGGTTACTTCATAAAATTTGAAGGTTCTTAGTAACATAATATAGGTTAATTATTTGTCAAAACTGCATTTAGTTCATGAAAGTTACAATGAAAAGAGAAATCAGTTAATAAATTTGCTTTTTTATAACAGAATTTGTATAAATTGGGAGCAAGGAAGATTGGAGTGACTACACTAGCCCCGATTGGGTGCTTACCTGCAATTATAACAATATTTGGAGAAGACAGCAATGAGTGTGTGTCCAATCTAAATAAGGATGCAATGTCCTTCAATAAAAAACTGAAGGAAGCTTCTCAAAAGTTGCTAAAGAAGCTTTCTGGTCTCAATTTGGTCCTCTTTGATATCTACCAACCTCTCTATAACATTGTTACAAAGCCTGCTGAAAATGGTATGTAATGTTTGGTTCTTTTGTTAATGGAAAAGTGTCATGCAAGTAGGAATGGGCAAAAAAATTACGGGTTCGATTATCTGCGGTGATCCGTACCAATGGTTCAATTTTTATCAGATAAATTTTGAAGACGGTTATGATTTCGGGTAAAAATCGAACATGAAACCACGGATACGATTATACCGATAACCGTACCCGTCCGTATCCGAAATTAATTATATTTATTTAAATAATTTATATATTAATTAATAATTAGGTTTTATTGATTTTTTGCGTAGATATATAAAAAAGTTTGAAAAAATGATTATTTTTTGGTAGTTTTTAATAACCGTCCCCAAATTGTAACGATTTTTCGGGTGATTTCGAGTACAAATTTTATAATTCGATTCGAGGACAGTTATATGAATAACCGTTCACACCTGTACTCGTGCCCATTACTATATATAAGTTAGATCTCTAGGGATGCTTAGCATCCTAATTTATAAATGTATTTCTATGTCTCTTTGTTTATAAAAAAATATACCTGATAATCATAAAGTTATATAATAATACATATGATACCTACGTGTTTGTATTTTTCAATAAACATATATCTAATGAAGTAATTAGTAGCTAAAAATTGTTAATTTTTTTAACAAACTCTTTCTATTAAGTTTAAATAAAACTTTCATTGTTCAATATATGACTTTGAATATTAAATAATAAGAATTTTGTTTAAATTTGAAAGAAAAAAATTTCTTAAAATGTTTGAATAATTTTTTGAATTAAATATTAATTTTTTACTTATATATTTATTAAAAAATACAATCATACATATATCATATGTATTATACTATTATATTTAATGAAATATTATATAAAAATTTAAATTTGTTATTACCCATTTCTCAAAGGAGGTGAAAAACACGTTTTCTAAACTAGAATATTAAACATCACCTTTGGCTAAAGGAATGACCATTACTTCTCCACCCTTTCTTTGTCTTCATTTCCCTTGAGTCCAAAATATCATCTTGAACATGAATTTTTTTCTTCCTTTCTTATTGCTTTTTATGCAATTACCACGAACACTTGTAACTAGAACTTGGAAATATGAACTTTTAACACTCACAAGTGTTTTTATGTTGTTGATCTATAGCTTGTTGCTTATTGTCAAATGTGAGAAACAATCCAAATTATATATATGAAAAGCAAACTGAGTTTATAGCATTAATAGGACCCAAGAAGAGTACCCACCCAAAAAAATAGAACAGAAATACAGGCAGGAGAACCTTTGATTGGTTAGACTATTGACGAAACTAGGATTTATGGTAGGGCCATGCCCATTCCTACCCCAAGAAAAAATTAATATTTTCTTAAATCATTATGGTGAAGAAAACAAATTAATTATTTGGATTTTATTTTAATTGAAGGTTTCTTTGAAGCAAGAAAAGCCTGTTGTGGAACAGGGTTACTAGAGACATCAATACTGTGTAATCCCAAGTCCATTGCCACTTGTGTTAATGCATCAGAGTATGTTTTCTGGGATGGTTTTCATCCTTCTGAGGCTGCTAACAAGATTTTAGCCAATGATTTGTTGACAGCTGGTATATCTCTCCTTTTCTAAATTAGGAAGATGCTTTAGTCTTTCTGTTATGTTTTTGAAGAATATAGTTGCTGGTTGGACACATAAATTGTTCATGCTTAAGGATATTATCATAATAGATTCCATTTATAAGTTGTTCTATGTAATTTTAATAAAACCACAAGTGATTTTAAAGTGTATAGAGTGAATAATTGGGTTACAAGTTACCACTAGGAAATGTTTTATTTTTTTACATTAATTATACTTATGTTTCTTTCTTTCTTTCTTTCTTTTGAAAAGAAAAATTACTATTTAAAAGTTAAAAATTTAACTATTTAATAATAAAAATTATATTCTAATAGAATTATCACAGTCTAATTTTAAACGTAAACATGATAAAATTGGAGGCACAACACAATTGTAGAGTGTTAACGAGAAAAAATAAATAAGTTTAGATTTTTATTTTCTTTTCTTGTGTCAAAGTGAAATGTATTGCATTAAAAGGGAAATTACAGCCTGTACCCGGACAGCTCATACACTATCAGCTCCATAACAGTGTTAGGAACATTCAAAAGACCATTAATAGAGTCGTTGCTCTTACTAATCAATTTTTCTACCCTATCATCAGCATCACAATTATACCCTCTCCTCACATATTGTATCTCCCACAAGGGATGAAGATCCAAAAGTGTCTTATATCCTGCAAAATAGGTTCAACTTCTCCGTTCTCAATAGGATTCAACCCAATTATATAAGAAAATCTTACATACAACATATTATATATCCCCTATTAATATTAGTCATTGATCTCGTTATCATTTTAACACCTTTTCTTTTATATAAAATAAAGAGTTAAGATGATTCTGTTCCATCATGTATCAATGCCCCCTTTACCTCCCTTTTGAGAGTTTGTTTCAACAACTATCTTATGCCACCCCTTTATTCACAAGCAGCATTAAACCCCTTTGAACTACAACCAACTCTAACTGCTCAATTACACCGTTCCATATTTCACACCAAATCCACCAAATTATCACCATCATCCCTTACTACCACCCCAATACTTGCATGACTCTCCCCTTTCTTTAAATAACCCCACTCAACTAGGTGGACACCAGAAAAATTTAGAAGCCTAACCTTATCTAATAGGCACCTGCTCTTCATGTCACATAGCCTTGGTATCTATGTATTCAGCAACCAACCTTCCTGCATTCTGAGCCACATAAACAGAATTTGGCTGCACTCCAGCACACATATACCGTTCCTACCCATTCGTGGAGTCTCCAGCTCAACAAACATGTCCTGCAACAACCCACAAAAAGCTTGTAACCTGTGATAACTTCTCATAATAGTACAAACTTGAAGCAAACCATACTTGACTACTCCATGCAAATAGGATATATAGTAACTTATATCTTCCTACAAAATAAATTGCATTTACTAGGAAGATAATTTCCTACTGCCTTCCAGATAAACAATCTAACCTTCGGGGGAACATTAACACTCCATACCTTTTTTCAGAACAAGCTTTGAATTGCAGTAGAACTAGAAGGAGTCTCTACACCATGGGTACCTTGTCATCTTCTCCTTTGGACACTAGTTAATACCCTACCTTTCTCACTCCCTACTCACCAGAATTTGAGAAGAACTGCAATAAGTCTCATACATACCTTTTTAGGTAGCAAAGACACACATTACATAACTATGAAATACTTGAACTATAGACTTAATGAGCCCATCCTTTACCCTAGTAGAAAGAAGCTTGGCTTTCCATGATGTTGTTCTACCCTCCATTCTTTCTTGTAAAAGCCCAGACAAACTAGCTTTAGAAGCCTCTCTATCAATTTTCAACCCAAGGTAATTTCCTGCATTTTGGACCAAGTTAACTTGCATCACATTAGTAAGACTGCTCTGAATTTCAGCCGGAAGGTTTCTACTAAAAGAACACTACTTATATGATAACTAACCAACTGCCCTGATGCTCTACAATAGGCGCTTATACACTCCATAAATTTCCTGCAATTCATCTCATTTGCCTCCCCAAAAACAATGCATCATCAGCGAAAATTATACATGAAAGTACAGGGTATTGCCTCTTAATCTTCACAACCCTTAATTCATTTATGCACATTTCTTTCTTGACTAAACGAGCCAAAACATCAGCAACCATTACGAAGAGATTTGGTGATAGTGGATTACCTTGCCTCAAGCCCTCTAAGGTTTAAAAACATCTTGGGGTCATCCATTAAACAGTACACTACAAAACACATCAGATACACGCTTCATAATTCTCTGTACCCAAACAGAATCAAACCCCATCTTACCCATTTATGCCTCCAAAAAAACCCCACTGGACCCATCATAGGCCTTAGCCATATCTATCTTGATGCAAAAAAATCAGCCTTACCTTTCTTCTTACTCTTCAAGTAATAAAACATCTCTGGGCAACAACCAAATTTTCTTGGATTGATCTACTCCCCACAAAAGCACCTTGTACATCAGGGATCACTTGTGGCATTAATGGTATCACCTATTAACCTGTGCTTTTGAAATGACTTTGTAGGAAATGTTACATAAAGAAATAGCCCTGAGTTCAGCTGGACTTTCAGGTTGTAGTGCTTTGGAACCAAAGCAATGTAGATTCTGTTAATAAATTCAGGAAGAAAGCATGTTTCCAAAAACAAATTCCTAACTTCCATAACAATAACCTCCCCAATCTATCCCCAACGATCTTGTAGACAGCTTCAGAAAACCTATATAACAAAGAGCCTTAAACACTTCCTTCTTAATCTCCTTACATGTAACAGAAGTCAACAATGCCCACCGAGAACTGTTGAATAAGATCAACAACTTCAATAGGCTTAGAGTGCCAAACACCTTCTGGATCCTTTAATTTGGCAATCCTATTATATAATCTTCTCTGCAAAACAGTACAGTACGATGAGAGAAATTAGTGTCTTTATCACCCAATTGTAACCACTAAACCCTCACCCTCTGACCGCAGTACATCTCTTTCTTCCTTAGGTTATTAATCTCTTTTTTCACTAGTTTCTGCTCCGAGCTCATTGAACCAGAGATCTCAGCCTCTGCCAGTATTTGCTTCGACTTCTTAATTGATTGTATAGGTTACCATGCCAGTTTACTCCAATCCTCAATCTCTTCCTATAGTTACCTAATTTCCTCAACATCCCCCCAATATTCCTCTTTATACCATATTTTGTCGAACCTCTTTCCACCACTTCCACATAAGCTTCCTTTTTCCACTCAATCTCATATTGGAAAGACATTTTTTAACAGGAACCACCTCCAAGAGGCACAAAGACTTTTTAACTCGTGAAATTGGACAAGAGTAGTAAAATTAATTGGCACACATCAATTCTTTCTTGAATAAACTCTTTAGGATCTCGCCCAGTAAAGAAACAGTCATTTGCTTTGACATTAAGAACCTCACATGCATTAACAAAAGCACGAAATTTAGCTCTTTGAAATTCAAAACCACCACCACCCTATTGGATCATAAATTTGATCCATTACTAACCCAAACCCAAACCCAATCAAATTGGATAAGAGTTATAGTATCTTGTATTTAGAGTAACAGTGCTCTTGTAATATTTTTGAGTTTGAATAAAAGTTGTTTGTGTAACTGTTTCATTTTTAACAAAGTGGTATCAGAACCAAGTTTGAAAATATACACTATTGTAAATAAAATCGAAGCTCTCGACGAGAGGAATCCTACGTCGCCAGAATCGCCCTGATTGGAGTTTAGACACGCCGTCATGTGCTACCAGAAGAGTGCTGTCAAAAACTGAGTTAACTCACCGAGTTTAGCCGAGTCATCCGAGTTGGAGCCATTGATTGAGCCACCAAGCTAATTGACCTAGCCGTTTGACCAAGCCACTGAGCTTATTGAATGAGCCGTTGATTATTGACTTTGATCGAAAAGTTTTGAATTTTTTTTCCAGAATTCCTTCCAAGGTTTTTTGGCGTTCTGGATTCATCCGTGCAATCAAATTTTAAAAATTCTCATCATACTGAGAGATATGGAAAATGGTATGGCACCATTCTAAGTCCCGACACTCAACAAAAACAATTACGACAATTGAAGTATCAAAATGAAATAGACTTATTGGATCACTAAATGTGTGGGATATTGTAGAGAAAAGCTATAACGAGCCTGCGGATGCTGCTGCTCTTACTACTCTTACACCATATCAAAAGACAACTTTGAAGGATTCAAGAAAGAGAGATAAATAAGCTATTTACCTTATCTACCAAGCATTAGATGATGATGGCTTTGAAAAGATTTCGAGTGCAAGATTTGCCAAGGAAGCATGGGAGAAGTTACAAACCTCTTAGAAATGAGTCAAAAAGGTGAAGAAGGTTCGTCTCCAAACATTAAGAGGTGAATTTGAATCCTTACAGATGAAATTATCTGAGTGTATTTCAGATTATTTCTCAAGAGTAGTAACTGTTTCTAATCAATTAAAATAAAATGGTTAAAATTTAGAAGATGTGAGGATAATAGAAAAGATACTTCATTCGTTAGATCCCAAATTTGAGCACATCATCATGATGATTGAAGAAACTAAAGACATGGAAGAAATGATGATCGAACAACTCCAAGGATCATTGCAAGCATACGAAGAAGCAAGGGTTTACTTAGCAATTCATTAAGATGCAACTCAAGGATATACTTGAAAGTCAAGACAATGATAGAAACCAACGTGGCCGAGGTAAAGGTAGAGGCCTTGGACGAGGTGGAATTCACGGTCATGGACGAGGATGGAATTACAACAACAATTTCGACAACAACTATAAGAAAGTAGAAAGCTCAAAATGAGGCCGTGGAAGAATCAATCCAAACTTGAGATATGAAAAATCTCAAGTTTGATGTTATAATTGTCATAAGTTTGGACATTATGCTTTAGAATGTAGAGCTCTTAACAACAAAATTTAGGAGAAGGCCAACTACGTAGAGAAAAAGACAGATGGCAAAGAAAATCTCCTTCTAGCACGAAAGGAAACCGATAGTGTCCAAGAAAATTCTTGGTATCTTGATAGTGGTGCAAGCAATCACATATGTGGAAGGAAATACATATTCGTGGAGCTAGATGAGTCAATAAGCAGAAATATTTTGTTTGTAGTTGATTCCACAATAGTAGTGAAAGGGAGAGGTAACATCCTTATCCGTTTGAAAGATGGGAGACATCAGTTTATTTCCAATTTCTACTATGTGCCCAATATCAAAAGTAACATCTTGAGTTTAGTACAATTACTAGAGAAAGGTTATGATATTCATATGAAGGATTATCATCTTTTTATAAAAGATGATAAGAATAACTTCATTGTTAAAGTGCTGATGTCAAAAAATAGAATGTTCCTGATCAATCTACAAAATGATGTTGCAAAGTGTCTGAAAGCTTGCTACAAAGATGCATCATGGTTTTGGAATCTTCAATTTGGGCATCTCAATTTTAGAGGTCTAAAGTTGCTATCTAAGAAGAAGATGGTGAAGGGACTACCTTGCATCAACCATCCTGACCAGCTTTTTGAAGGGTGTATAGTCGGGAAGCAATTCAGGAAAATCTTTCCAAAGGAGTTAGAGTCAAGAGCCAAGAAGCCACTCGAGCTCATCCATATCAATGTGTGTGGTCCGATCAAGTCAAGCTCTCTCAGTAACAATAACTATTTTCCTCTCTTCATTAATGATTTTTCAAGAAAAACATGGGTATATTTCTTGAAATAAAACTTAGAAGTTTTCGAAGTCTTCAAGAAGTTCAAAGCTATAATGGAAAGAGAAAATGGTAGAAAAATTAAAGCCATGAGTTCCGATCGAGGTGGAGAATTTACATCTAGGGAGTTTCAAGAGTTCTATGATGCAAATGGAATTTGTTGACCAGTGATAGCTCTTAGATCCCCCCAGCAAAATGGTGTGGCAAAAGAAAGAACAGAACAATCATTACACAAAGTATGCTGAAAAGCAAAAAACTACCCAAGGAATTTTGGTCTGAAGTAGTGGCGTGTGTAGTCTACTTGTCAAACTAATCTTCAACAAGAAGTGTATGGGGAAAGACGCCACAAGAGGCATGGAGTGGAAGAAAGCCTGGTTCCCATCTGAGAATCTTTAGAAGTATATCCTATGTTCATGTTCCAGACGAGAAAATAACAAAGTTTGATGATAAAAGCGAGAGTTTTATCTTCATCGGCTATGATTCTAATTCGAAAAGCTACATGATGTACAATCTAGACAATAAGAAGATTGTGATTAGTCGAGATGTGGTATTCAACGAAGAAGAAGAATGGGATTTTAACTTTCATGCAAGTGACTTCAATTTCTTTCCTCAGTTTGAAGAAGATGATCACACAATAGAGGAGCAACAAGGTGAACCTCAACAAGAGCTTGCAACTCCACCATTTCACCAACATTAACCACTTAAGGAGATTCATCACCTTCATCATCAGCAAGTGGAAGTCAAGATGAAAAATTTGCATTAAGCACATGATTCTTAGAGATCTCTATAAGGTAATCAAACAACAAGATAATTTTACATTATTTTGTCTATTTTTCGATTGTGAACCAATGAGCCTTCAAGAAATAGTACAAGAGAAGAATTGGAGAGATGTGATGGACAAAGAAATCAAGGCCATCGAGAAGAATGACACATAGGAACTCACCTCACTTCCCAAGGGACATAAGGTGATAGGTGTCAAATGGGTATACAAAACAAACCAAAATGCTAAAGGATAGATTTAAAGGCACAATGTGAAGCTAGTTGCTAAAGGCTATAGTCAAATGGCTAGAATTGACTATGATGAGGTATTTGCTCTTGTTGCTTGATTGGAAACTATTAGACTAATCATTTCATTGGAAGCTCAAACAAGTGGAAGATACATCAAATGGATGTAAAATCTGTCTTCCTAAATAAAGTTCTTGAAAAGGAAGTCTACATTCAGCAACCATCAGGCTACGAAGTCAAAGGCCACAAAGACAACATGTTGAAGTTGAAGAAGGCTCTTTATGAGTTAAAACAAGCACTAAGGGCATGGAATAGCCAAATCAACAAGTACTTTCAAGAGAATGGCTTCAACAAATGTCCCTACGAGGACAATCTATATATCAATATCAAAGATGAAGATATTTTGATTGTGTTCCTCTATGTGGATGATTTGATCTTCACTAGAAGCAACCCAAGCATGTTCAATAAATTCAAGGAAGTGATGACAAAATAATTCGAGATGACAGACATGGGGCTCATGGCATACTACCTTGGCATTGAAGTTAAGCAACAAAAGGAAGGAATTTTCATTTCATATGAAAGCTATGCAAAAGAGATCTTGAAGAAGTTCAAGATGGAGAATTGTAAGCTGATAAGCACATCGATGGAATATGAAATCAAGATGTCCAAACATGAAGAAGGCAAAAGTGTATATCCAAAATTCTTCATAAATTTGGTGGTAAGTCTATGCTATCTAACTTGCACGAGGCTCAATATTTTTCAAGTATTTGGATGGGTTAGTCACTACATGGAATCTCCAACAACCACCCATTTTTAAGTTGTAAAGATAATTCTTCGCAATCTAAAAGGTACAATTGACTTTGGCTTGTTTTATTCAGTTTCTAATGATTACAAGCTTGTTGGATATAGCGATAGTGATTGGGGTGGAGACATAGATAATCGAATAAGCACTATTAGATTCGTATTTTTCATGAGAGATACTGTTTTCACATGGATGTCTAAGAAACAACCGATTATCACATTGTCCACTTTTGAAGCAGAATATGTTGTTGCTACCTCATGCGTTTGTCATGCAATTTGGATTAGAAATCTATTGAAGAAGATAGGCTTGATACAAGAAGAGCCGACCAAGGTTTGTATCGACAAAAATTCAGCAATTTCCTTAGCAAAGAATCCAGTATTCCATAATCGAAGCAAGTACATCGATATTTGCTACCACTATACAAGGGAGCACATTGCAAGAAAGGATGTACAAGTTGAATATATGAAGTCACAAGATCAATTTGCTGATATTTTTACCAAGCCACTAACAAGCAAAGACTTCATAAGATTAAGGAACTTACTAGGGGTCACAAGATTAAGTTTAAGGGAGGTGTTGGATCATAAACTTGATCCACTATGGGAGCTCAAACCTAAACCCAAACCCAATCCTAATCAAATTGGAGCCCAAGTCTAGAAATTAAGTCTTCTACCTAGAATCTTCGAAGGTGTGGTAATTGTGCATGTGAATCATTTGGTAACTTAAAATATTATTAGAAGGATGGAAAAGAATGAGGTGTATAGTTGTTGTAATTTTGGATTAATTTATTTGTGTAGTGTAGGATTGTTCGTAAGTAGTATAAATAACCCTCCCCATTTTAGTTTAGGCATAAAAAAATTAAGAGCTTCTAAGTGAGTAAAGAAGTAAAGTCTAAATAAGAATGAGTTGTAGTATCTTGTATTTTGAGTGAGAGTGCTCTTGTAATGTTTTCTTTGAGTTTGAATAAAAGTTGTTTGTGTGAGTGCTTTATTTACAACACATCCTCCTCTTCAGAATTGCGTAACAAAACTATTTAAATTACAAATCATAAAATACACATGTTAGAAATAGGATTCCTTTTTACATCATGTCTCACCATTTAGTCCAAATAAAGGTTACAAAGTGAAATACTAATTTTTTTATAACCTAAAGTTATCTTCTTTTTCCTCTTCTCTAAGTCGTGCACCACTTTGTCAAATCCTAATCGGGAGATAAGAGAAAAATAGAGTGAGTTACACATAGCTCAATAAGAGTCTACTCTATTATATATTTTCAACAAATAATCATGCATGGTTTTTATTAATAAAATTTCATAAATTGTAACATTATCATTATACAAAGTGAGGAGATTTTTATCACAAATCCCGAGTATACTTGTACTTCTTCGCTCTCAAAAAATGAGAAAAAATACATTACAGGTATCCCAATGTATGCCAATATAAAACATGGTGTATTAATCCAATGCATGATATGCAACACCCTATGTATTGATCATCTAAATATATAAGCACATGCGTAATCGAACTCCTAGATGCACATGGGCCTACTCTTACTCGATATATAACCACATACATATATATGGACCTAAGTGATCCACTTATTTCTCTCTCTATTATCTCTCTAAACTTCGAAGCACATATAATTCTCTCCCAAATTGTATTAATCTCTAATCTTTTTCTTATTAAAGGCATTAATAATTTGGACAAGAACATATGTTGGAAAAAAATGTAAGCTCTCATTGTCGAGTCTTTGTTTATAGGTAAGCGTTATCATAAAAGTTAGCTTTTAACTTTTTTTTCTTTTTTGTAAATATTGATATCTTTGCTTTTGATTAGGGATATCCTCGATGGTATTCAAGGGAAACAATTTTTACACCAAAAAAATATTTGACCTATTCATTTAAATTTGTGTATTTTTATGTTTATAAAAAAATTTGGGTTACCCAACATAAAAGGAAGATTAATTTTGTAATTGTATATATATTTTGCAAGAGAACTTATGATATGGAATTCTATACTTTATGATATTATGTGTGCTTTTGACATTAAACATTTGATATTATTTGAATATAATTGTGATAAACAAAATTTATTTTAATAACATGAAGTTTTGTCTCCAAAAGTAATTCGCATACCTGTAGTTGCCAAAATATATGAAATTAATTATATTAATAGCAATTGCACTAGAAAAAAGAAAACTTATGCCTTTTATTTGTATGAAATTTGTTTTCTATGATATGATCATAGAAAATTCTTGGAGATAAGATGTCCAATATACAATCCAGTTACTTAATGATGTTAAACCAAGAATCAAGTTATTTGCTAAGGCTAGAGTTTGAATTTAAAACTAGTATATTTGATATAATTAAGATTTAAGGTTTAAGTTCAATTAATTTTGAGGGGGAAATTCCTTAAAGGCAGGAGAATTGTAATATCCAAGGAAAAAAATAAATTGGAAGAAAAAAAAGACTAGATTTTGTTGCTACAAAATCTTCAAGAAAATTTTCATTTTTTCAAATTGAAGAATTTTTAATTTAGATATTATATTTATATGGTGCTATGAGCATATAATTGATTCTTTGGATTTTTTATTAGTTTTAAAGTAAAAAAATAAGAAGAAAAGAAAAGATAATAAGCACATATGATAAATAAATACATAAATAAATAAATAAATAAAGATTTAAAGTTAAGTTAATTTAATTTGGTTACATATTGAATAAATAGAGAAGATGAATATGCTTAAATAGAGCATATTAGTTAGGAGATTACTTTATTCATGTAAGAGGAAAGAAATGACGTGAAGGAAAAACGTGTTAGAAGAGAGAGAAAGAAAATTGGAGTTGTAAAGCACATAACTTTTCTAAGGAGTCTAAAATTCCAAGGCAATGAACTCAATCTATCAAAATAAGTTACTTTCACCTTTTAAATTATAATTTTGTAACTATATTATCATGAAATATTTATTTATTTTTTTATAATAGTAATTAAGGTTAAATTTTTAAATAAAAAAGTTTAACATTAATTATGAATAAGTAGAAGATGAGGATGAATATGGATGGTTATATTAATAACCATAATCATCCTGTATCAATTTTTGATACATTCGATTAATAACTATCAGTTATAAATCGAGTTTAATTATATTTTTATTTTTTAACATTTATTTAAAAATTTATTTAATTTAAATAAAAATTAAATGTTAATTTAATTCTTACTTTATTACATTATTTAAATTATTGATATTAATTTTTATTTTTTAATTATTTAACACATGTTTTTAAATAAAATAAAAATATATAAAGTAAAAATAAATAAAATTCAATCTAATTAAATTTAATATTATGTCTTTTATTATTAAAATTGTATTTTTTTATATAATTATATGTATATAAAATAATAATATTAATATATATTCGGTTTTGGTTTTGGTATTACAATAACCATCTTGACTCAACACCTTATCAATTAAGGTTATTTTTATAGAAAAATCATCAAATTTTTATGGATAATAGCAGTTTTAACTATCCACTATTAAAATGTTAATCTCTAACATCAATTATAACTGTTTTTGTTCGTTAATGTTAATGATTTTACACCTCTTTATTGTTATCTTAAAATTTTATTTCAATTTTATGTTAGATACTTTAATGTCACTTGTGATTTTTAATCATGGTCACGGTATATTTATTTAATTGTAGAAAATTGTAAACACTACATCATTTTCGTATTTGTTTCATATACTCTGTGTATTAGTTTTTATGACATTTTTATGTATTAAACTGGAAACATAATAGATTCATACTAATTTTATTTTGTTAAAAAAAATTTATTTTTATGCATTTTCGAAGTCATAATTGGGTTTAGTTTATTTTGATTTATTTCCACATTTTAAATACTATTATATTCTATACTTGTTTATAAAAATTAGAAATACATCTTAATAGTTGTTTTACAATTGGTTTCACTAAAAATATAAAATATACAATTTTGGGCGAATTTTATAAATTAGATTCTGCTGCTAATAACTGACTGGTTTTGATAAATAATTTTCAGTGAATTTTATAAACAGTAGTTCCGTATTTTAAGCAATGATTTTGATATAAAAATAAAACAATAGTTCATATATATAATTATTTGGAAGTTATAAAGTTTATGTAAAAATTTCAAGTCAATATAATTTATGGATATTTTCCTTGAATTATTTTTAAAAATAAATGCATAAAAATTAATTTCCTATTTGATATAAATTCAGTTTTAATTACAAATTTTACTATACATTTTATTATAGAATAAGTTATAATAAAAATTTTGTTGGAATCATGAAGTTTTAGAAAAAAAATTAAATGTAAAATAAGTAATAGACCTAAATATATTAGAATAATAACGGTAGGTCATTTTCTTTTAGTTATAAAAGTCTAACATTTATGGAAACTATAATTGTTTAGGCTTACTTCAATTGAATTAATTAGTGTTTTTATCTGTGTTCGTTTATTCTTATCAAGTAACTAGACAAACCCTACTTAAAATATTATATATCTATTTGATGTTTGCTTATGTGATTAAATGTATTTTTTGTCACGGGGATGTAGTTAGATTATATTAATTTTTAATATTATATAATATTTTATATATTTTACTTATCTCGTTTTTGATGTATAAGTTTTTTTATAATAGTATAATTATTTGTTTCAAATGGAAAATTTATGCATCTTAAAATTTTGATTTTAAAAACCCGCGCATGAACCTTTTTTCAAAGAGTGTTTTATAAAGAATCATTTTTGGTTTATTTACTATAATTGATTGTATGTTTTATATATATATATATATATATATTGTTATTACTTAATATCTTTTTTAAAGAAAGAACTTAAAAAAAAGTTAAGATAATTGATTGAATATATGGATCTTATAAGAGGTCTATCTATTTATAGAACATTATAGATATAAGTGTCAATTACATAATGTGTACACATATTTACATGTTAGAGAGGTATAATAAGTATAAATTATAACATATCATAAGTTGAGGTCGATCTCAACTCGGGTTAATCTTTAGGTAGGACATCTGGGTTGCTTCGCCTTTCATCTCGAGTTAGTGTCTTTGCTAGATCATTGAGCTCGAGCTGATCATTGAGCCTGGGCACCAGGCCGGTCCGAATGTCCAAACATCTAGTCCCTTTATTCTTTCAACTCGAGCTCTGGTTTGAGGTGGAAGAGTAATTACCGGACATAGAATACGAACCGTTCAGTTCTTCTAATAAATGTGTGTCAGTTGATTGAAGAGAGAAACCAAGTACCTATATATAAAGAGATGATTAGGCTAGGGTATATCATCATTACCTGCACAATTGAGAAATAGTGAAGAAAAATGCTCTATTGTATCACCTCGAGTTTGTAAAAAGTTTTCAGTTTGGTGGTAAGAATTCAGCTCAAACTATAGTTTTGTATGTTCGATTTTTTAGAGTTCAAACGTCGAGAACCTAATGATTTTCTACTTTCTTTTCAGGTTGATTTTTAAAGGATCATTTTATTTTATTTTCAAACTCAACTCTAAGTAACCTCTTCTTCTCATACCTTACCTATCGGGTTATTTCGTTTTATGTTTTTGTAGCTTTTTACATAATGCATAGAAAAGATACCTCAGCTTCTAGTTGGGGCTCCTAAGAGAGCCCCCAATATTCTAGTGTTAGTGGCTACTCGAGGTCTATTGGCTTAGGCTCTTATAGTGAGGCGAGTTGATCTCCACATCAACCTACTACCTATACCTCTATCCTTAAACCACTTCCATCAATAGATTGAGCATGCCCCATACTCAAATCTCAGTGGCTAAGATGTGTAGGAAGAAAAAGAGGAATATAGGATATAGGGAATCAACAGGTTGTACCAGGGGTTGGTCGACTGTGTCTAAGACTTGTGGGTTGGTGTCCCAGGATGAAGAAAGATTAAGAAAAACCTACAACATCTCTTCCTTGGTTCAGATAATGATTCCTCCAGAGGGAGCCTCTGATAGTGATCAACCTTTATTCGATTGGATCGTCTTTCGTGAAAAGGTCCTATGGTTGGGGGTAAGGTTCTCCTTATACCCTTTCATTAGTAGATTCTTGGTTAGGACGTAGCTCGCACTAGGGTAGTTGATGCCTAATAGGTAGAGGTATCTGCTCTACTTGAAAAGGCCCTATGGTTGGGGGTAAGGTTCTCCTTAGAGATGGTCGAGTTTAATGAGGCTTATGTCCTAAAGTAGAACTCCACAGATCCGAGGAGGGTATATATATCAGTGAAGTAGGATCAGGGAATGAACATGTCACTTCTTGGGATTGATAATGAGCATTTTGAATGACATTAAGGTCGTGATAGAGAATATGGCTTCCTTAATCACAACCTTGAGTCATGATGCAAAGCAAAGGTTGGCTGATATCCAAAACTATTTTCTTGAAAAGACTAATTGTAGGAAATCATGGAACACCCCACACTTTATCACGTATGGGTTAATGAGGCATAGTGTGGTGGATCCCCCTTAGGATCAATCATAAACCCCAGGCTCTTTCTAAATGCATAACTCTTCCTACAGACTTCGGGGGCTGGTTCGAGATGGTGGCTGATGATGGTGAACTAGTCTTAAGACTTTTTTTATTGTTGAATGCGATATGATTAACGTGACATCCTCTCGCTCTTATTTTGCAAATCCCACGAATATTACCGCTGCCCAATTCTTTGCCCGTATGTAGAGCAAGGTGGCACTTACAAGGGCGAGCACTACAATGGGTACATCCTCGGCTCCAGGGGGGCTCTTTTGTTGGTAAGAAAAAGGGAAAATTCTCTTATGAAAGTAACCTTTCTTCACTTTAGAAGAAGAAGAAGAAGAAGAAGGTGGTAGTCGATAAGCCTACCCTCAGCCCCAAGCCCTTGAATTTTTTCCAACCCCTATCACTATCGCAAGAGCAGCATGTGATTCCAACTCCTTGTTCGAGTTGTAAAGAATCTGGTGATCCTTTAAGGGATTCGAGGAAGGGGAAGGCCATCCTTAATGACCTTACCACTTATGCGAATGGAATTGTTTAAAATTAAAGCTTAGCACTAAAGCACCTTAATCATTGTATAAGCTATCTTTCTATTGACTCATACAAGAAGAAGCTCGAGGCTGTTTACAAGGGTGTGGATCCTGACGAGGTCATCTATGACCAGATATGTCAGGTGGGCTATCTCATGTTTTTTATTGATAATTAGCTTATATAAAGTGTGAGCTTGAGATTTATCTATTTGACTTCATAATTCTTTGTTTGTTTCAATTTATGCTTCTCTTTAATGACTTTACCACTGATGTGGATGGAATTTTTTTAAATCGAGGCTTGGCACCAGAGCACCTCGATCATTGTATAAGCCATCTTTATGCTAACTCATACAAGAAGTAGCTCAAAGCTATTTATGAAGGTGTGGATCCTGGCGAGGTCATCTATTGCCATATGTGTCAGGTGGGCTATCTCATATTTTGTTTTTATTGATAATTAGAGTATATAAAGTGTGAGCTTGAGACTTTTCTATTTGACCTTGTTTGTTTTAGTTGATGTTGCTATATGACTTTGACAAGGCTCGCAACTTGGGTTGCTTGAAAGCCTAGTTGGTACAGGAGAAGTAGAGCCATACATCTATACATTCAAGATACACTATGCTGCTAATGAGAGAAACTAAGTGGGAAGGTGAGGCCATTGATAAAGAGAAGTTAAACAGGGATACCTTCGAGTTGAATGAGTATACCCAACGCATTTATGAGCTCGAGGAGGCTCAAAGGTGAGCTAAGGAGGGGCTAGGGAAGCCTAGAGAAGAGTCTAGGCTTCTTCCGAGGAGGTCCGTCGTAAGGCGAAGGCCGATGTTGGCGCCATGACCTAAAAGCTTTAGTCGAGCATAGAGGGGGCGTATGAGCTGGCCATGAAAACCTTCAAGACGAAGGCCAAGAATAAGGATCTGGGTGAGTATTATTATCGTATTCTAGACATCCCGGTCACTCTGCCATACACACAGGATCCTTTGGTGGAGGAGTTAGGAGAAGGCTCAGGCTCCTCTAACGGTGAGGATGGTCCTAAGAACTCTGGACGGACGACTCCAAAACTTAAACAGGGACACACCACCAGAACAAAGGGACCACTCTTCACATGGGAGAGCATCTGCTTTTAAGAAAAGTCTTACTAGACTTATCTTGTGAATTATTGTATTTTGTTTTTAGATGAGCCTATTTATCTATATAAGGCTCTTAGATTTCTGAGTTAATCATCCGAATAATTTTCATATACTTTCTCTTTGTATATTCTGCGAATACTCTCTATAATATATTCATATTAATAAATATCTTTTAGTTTATATATATATATATATATATATCTTCGAATTTTTTTAGCATTATATAACTTAGCAGATCCTGGCCATATTTGGTATCAAAGCCATCTAAGTTGGAAGAAGTAGTAGAATTATAGTTTGGTACCTTAATAATCTTGATATTAAAAGAGACTTCGAGGTACTAGGACTTCGACGAGCAGCGTAGAAGTAAGTCCCAAGAGAGGTAGTGGTAAGATGCGTGAGACTTTGTCTGATCCTATTAAGGTATTCTCTAATCTTTTGCAATGGTAGGATTAGTAAGATCATTCTCTAAAAACTCTACTTCTACTACAGCTAGATCTGCAAAAAATAAAGAAGTAATAAATATAGAAAATATTGAACAAGATTTAGCTAACTAGAATGTTCCTAAAGTAGGAATTTCACAAGTTTATAATAAGGATAGCTTTCTTTTTAAATATAATTATATAATAAAAATAGTAGAAGAAACGAATCCTTTAGCTAAAGAGTCTTTAGACTTAAGCGTCTTTAGACTTAAGCTTATTATCTCAAGGTCTTATAGATTAATATAAAGAAAAATATAATTATCTGCATATTGGTTTAGTACAGATTGCAGTTAAACCTCTTACAAGAGAAGGTCTTAATAATTCAGTTCTTATTTGTGTTAGAGATAAAAGACATAATTGGATTAAAGATTCTATGTTGAGATGTATTGAATCGTCCTTAAGCTCAGGACCTATATATTTCAATTGTTTCCCTAATTTCTCTGTGTGCATTAAAGATGCAAATGTTTTAAGATGTTTAAATATAAATGTGCAGACACATGGTTTCGACATGGAGGAAGAAACCAGTAATGTTGCTCTTATATATAGAGTATACTTCAAAGTCATGAACACTATCTGCCCAGACATCAACTTAAGATCTCTTATCAGAGATAAAAGAGGAGAAATAACACTATTTCAAACAAATAGCGAAAAGACCAGATTGGCTACACCTAAAAGGTTAGCATGGGATAAAATTACTCTTCTAGAAAGCTGGTTAATACAACAAGAACCTGAAAAGGTTAAAACCCCTCAAAACACTAACGTCGATCAAATAATAGAACATGAAGATGGCTCAGTAGAAATCATGTTTGACTTAACAAGAAAAGTAAGAATATCTAAGTCAAGACCATCAACTACAAGCAATTGGTTCTCAAACATTTTGGAAAGATTCTCAAATGTTTCTATAAATTCCACAAGAGAGACCAATTTTGAAGGAACTCAGAGGCTTCCTATGGGAATAAACTTACCAGTTTATCAAAATGATGGATCTAAAAGATCTGAAACAATAGAAGAAAGATCTAATAGATTTGAAGATCAGACGGAAAGACCAATGAGTCCAACACTCTCTGATATGAGATACGAATCAAACACTAGGTTCCAGAGTGTTATGGTATTACAAAAATCGTCATTTAATGAATCTTTAAAAGAGATGTTTTATGATCCAGAAAATTCTGAAAAAAGAAAAATATTTTATTCTCTAAATAGAGAACAACAAAAAATGTTCTATGAAAAGTATAAAGCAATCTTAAAATATGCTGAAAAGAATAATAGAGAAGGAGAATTAAATTTCTTTGACTTTATCATCAAATATTTTGAAAAGAATAGAATCATAATTCCTGAAGTTTATAACCTTGAAAAGGTTCATCAAACATATACCTTAGAATCTGGTGAAAAGATAATGACAACTCATTCTCCAGCAGCTGTCATTAAGATATCAGAAAAGGTACAAGTAGTTCCTTACAAAGGAAACTCAACAAAACCAGAGTTACAAGCCACAAACGAATCTGTGAACAAAGTTATAGAACAAGGAAATTATACCAACTTATTCTTACAAACAGTTAGGAGTCAGTTAACAAGAATTGAAAAATCAGTTCAAAAGCATACTGAAAGTTTTCCATCTACTTCTAAGAAAGAAGTAAAACCAACCTTCTTTAAACCTATCCCAGAGTTTAAATTAAGAAAAGAAGATAACTCAGAATTCTTAAAAGAATTATTAGAAAAAATGTCTAAATTAGACATTATAGATAAAGGAAAAACTGTACGAATGCTTGAAGAAGATCTAAATGAGATCTCTGAAAAAGAGGTAGATGAAATTTATCATTATTTAAAATAATCTTATAAAAATGATTATGTGGAAATAAATAAATTGGAAAGACCAATTCCAGTTTACAAAGCAAAGCCTTATTATCCTAGGCAATCTCCAGTCGATTTACAAATCGAAGAAGAGTTACCCAACAGAATAGTATATTCTGGTGGGATACTCACTTAAGTCCTCAAGAACGTCATACAATTCTTAGCTGAATTAAGCAAGAAGTAAATGAAAATGGTGATGTTCTCCAAATAGAAGACACGGTAAACACAATGGTCTACACGGGAAGTACAACTTTGCAACAAGATAGAAGTCATGAGCATCTTATAAGCTTAAGATGTCCTACCATGTCACATTTCAAATGGTATAAGGATGCTTTCTTCTCTAAAGTTTTCGCAAGAGAAGACTCTAATAGCGACTTCTAGAAAGAAAGATTCATTGCAGGGTTACCTACCCTATTTGTAGATAAAATTCATGCAAGACTCCGAACCAAACATGGTGGTACCATACCCTATGGTACGTATACATTTGGAGAATTATCCGTTGAAATAGTGGTAGAAGGATTAGCATTCTATACTATTATGAAGCTCAAAAGGCAAATGGACAAAGAAAGAGTCCAAAGCAAGCAAGCCTTAGGAGACTTTTGCGAACAGTATGGATATCAAAATATCCTTAAAGGATTATCTCAAAAGAAAGCCCATAAATCCCTAACAGGCTTATAAAAAACCTTGGTTTAAAGAATCAAGAACTTATCCTTCTAAAAGGAGGAAAAAATTTAAAAGAATTAATTGGACTAAAAAGCCCAATAATAAAGCCCGATTTACTAAAAATAAAATACCCACTTGTTATAAGTGTGGAAAGTAGGGACACTATGGCCCAAATTGTAGATTTCAACAGAAGGTCAATGAATTAAATATTGACGAAAAACTTAAAAATCAGTTTCTACAAATACTCTTAATAAAGCAATCTTCTGAAAAAGAAAATAATGAAGAAGATTATAGTGGATCCTCATCTTCCTCATCTCCAGAAGATGAATCAAGTCAAGAAGAGTGAATGCGATTACTATAAAGCCATCATTAAAATGAATGGTTTAGACTTAAATGTCTTCACAAAAGAAGAAAATTTCATTCTGGACATTATAGACAAAATTCAAGATCCAGAAGAAAAAAGAAAAACCTTATCAAATTATATAGAAGTTGCTAAAGAAGATGTATCAGCAACAATATTCCTTCAATGAAATTCTTAAAAGAGTTAGGAATACTCTTCCTGGAATTCAGGAACCAATAGTAAGTGACCTTAGAAAAGAGATTAATCAAACTAAAAGAGATCTTAAAGATCTAAAAACAAGAGTTCAGATCCTTGAACTACAACAGTGTGTCCAAACACCGTTCATCTCTAAAAATGAGATAGATAATAGAGAAGAGGACTTTGATGATCTCTTAGAAGAGGTCCCAACAATTCCTATTGAAAAGAAGAAAGAAGTTCTCGAAGAAGAAGAAAAATCTATTCCAGAATTTGCTAATATGCACTTTGTCAACTCCTTAGACAGAGTCATAAATCACAAATGGTACTCAAAAGTGACCATTGTGATCAACAAAGAATATTCTTTCAAAGCAGAAGCCTTAATTGATACAGGGGCTGATTTAAACTACATTAGTGAAGGCATTGTACCAACAAGGTATTTTACAAAAAACCACTCAAGTATTAAATACTGATAATGGTGGAAGAATGCCTATACATTATAAGCTATCAAATGCAGTTGTATGTAATAATACAGTATGCATAGAAACTACATTTTCATTAAGTAAATAATTATCAAGAATGGTAATTCTAGGCACACCATTCATCAATATGCTATATCCTTTCAAAACCACTACAGAAGGGATCGAAACAAAAATTGATGGATATCCTATTATTTTCAAGTTCACAAAAGAACCTCAGATACATGAAGTAAATTACCTCAAAGGTAAGATTACTGAAAAAGAAAAATTTCTTTTTTCCTTAAAAGAAGAAATGAATTTTAAAACAATTCAGCAGAAGATTTTCTCTAAAGAAATACAAGAGAAAATTCAATATCTCAAATAGAAATTTGAAAAAGAAATATGCACTGAAATCCCTAGTGTATTTTGGGAGAGAAAGAAATATGTGGTAGAATTGTCATATAAACCTAACTTTACAGAGGCTCAAATCAATACAAATGCCAAGCCCATCCAAATGAATGAAAGACATTTACTCATATGTAAGCAGGAAATAGAAGACCTTTTTAAAAAGAAGTTAATAAGGCCCAGTACTTCTCCTTGGTCCTGCCCAGCATTCTATATGGAGAATAGTGTTGAAATCGAGAGAGGAGTTCCTTGACTCGTAATTAATTATAAGCCGCTAAACAAGGTTCTTAGATGCATAAGATATTCATTACCCAATAAAAAAGACTTACGTAGTCGACTAAACAAAGCTCTAGTATTCTCTAAATTCGATATGAAAAGTGGATACTGGAAAATACAAGTAGCAAAAAATGATCGCTACAAAACAGAATTTACTGTTCCATTTAGGCTTTACGAATGGAATGTTATGCCATTTGGGATTAAGAATGCCCCAAGTGAATCCTTGAAAATTATAAATGATATTTTTAACCCTTATTTAGGGTTCATTATTGTCTATATAGACGATGTTCTAGTCTACTCAAATACATTAGATCAACACTGGAAACACTTAGAAGTGTTTTTTAAAATAGTTAAGTCCAATGGGCTTGTTGTGTCATCTAAAAAGATGAAGTTATTCCAGACCCAAGTAAGGTTCTTGGGTCATAACATAGAACATGGACTTATAAGTCCTATTGAGAGATCAATAGTCTTTGCAGAAAAATTTTCGGATGAAATAAAAGACAAGAAACATTTGCAAAGATTTCTAGGGAGTCTTAATTATATTGCAGATTTTTATAAAAATCTTGTACAAGACGCCAGCCCATTATTTCAAAGATTAAAAAAGAATCCTCCAGAATGGAATACAGCTTGCACAACAACTGTTCAAAAAATCAAGCTTCGAGCCTCTTTATATATATAAGGCTCTTAGATTTCTAAGTTAATCATCCGAATAATTTTCATATATTTTCTCTTTGTATATTCTGTGAATACTCTCTGTAATATATTCACATTAATAAATATCCTTTAATTTATATATATATATATATATATATATATATATATATATATCTATATATATATATATATATATATCTTCGAATTTCTTTACCATTATATAACTTAGCAGATCTTGGCCAGATTTGGTATAATGGTAAATGATCGGGGCAGAACCAACATCGCCGATCCTGCCCATTACTTTGGTTTTATCTATTTATAAAACTCTCGCAAGTGCACGAATCATTTCGTAGAAAATGATAAGTATACTCCCAAGGTCGATCTAAGGAAGGAATGTATGTGGTTTTTAATTTATTATTCAAACTTTTAAAAACGAAATTAAATCCTAAACATCCTGTCACGATATTTTGGGGTTTTGTGTTTTTAATCTAATTACATAAAAATAAACATAGATTCAATAAATATTTATGCAAATTTTATCTGTTAAAATAGTGGAGTATTTATGGATATAATAACTAAGTTAATTATGCTTGCTCATATTATTTAGGTTATTAAAGATATGAATTGATATTTATTGATTCTCTCTTTTTTGTATGAATACCACCTTTGGTGGGGTTAGATATTCTTTGTTAACTAAACAAATCAATTAACACCTATGGGTGGGGTTGATAACTAATTTGGTTAATTAAATTAATTCCTTTTTCTAAGAGATTGAAAATTAACCATTTAAATGCCACTTTTGGTGGGGTTAGACAGTTTAAACTTTATTCAAGGTGTCCAAATTAAACCTAAGAATTTAGTTATCCGAGTACTAACTTTCAAGTTTTAAAACCATTACTGAAAACATGTTGTCAATACATTTTCAGATTATAATTCTTATAAAAACTTTTGAAATAGAGCTTCACTCTAACTACCGGGCGATTGTACCAACAAATAAAAGAGCACTACTCTAAATCAGACCGGATAACTAAACCTTAAAATCTAATTTTCGGATTTAAGTTTGTAATGAAAAATAATATATTTCTCTCTAACATTCTTAATATAAAATCTTGAATAAAAATAAAATCAATTCATTTTAGAGATTTTTACCTATTTAATATTTCGCAAGCATAACAACGTTATTATTATATCATGTTTACAAATAGCCAACACAGTTAAATTTAATCACAGACAAATTAAATATAACATGTAAGAATAAAGCATAAAAAATAACTATAAAGAAAATAAAATCCTTACATAAGTTCGATGCTATTCCCGTTGCTGGAAAACCTCCAAGCGGAATTTGCACTCCCATTTATTGAATCAAAAAGCTAATAAATTACAAAAAACATAACTAGTTCTTCCCAAAAAGGGAAGAACTCTAAAACTAAGAGAAATTAACTAAGAAAAGCTAAAAACTAAGAAAAACTAAAAAATCTAAGAAAAGAGAGAAAGAAAGAGAGAAGAGAATGTGTTTTTAGGTGTGTTTAGAAGTGAAGAGAAGAGAGGTATTTATAGGTGAAGATGGAGAGAAAAAGTGGGGGAAAAAAAGTTAAAAAATTATGAAAACGTGGAGTGGTAATTGCTGACGTCATAATGATGACATCAGCATGACATGAGGCGGCTGCGCGCAAAAAATGGGGTGAAATGGTAGCGGCGCGGGCGGAGGGCAGCTGGGGCGCGCACAGGCGCGCGCAGAAGGTAGGCGCTGCGCGCGCGGGAGTAGGAGATACGCGCGCGGAAGCAGAGATCTGTGGCGCGCGCGAGCTGAGAATTGGCGCGGCCGATGCGCGTGACGTGGGGCGTGCTACGCTTGGCGGTAAGGCGGCGGCACGATTTTCTCCTTTTTGACATTTTTGACCTTTTTGACCCATTTTATCCAATTTTTCCATATTTATTGACCTTTCCCCATTTATTTATTAATATATTTGTGATGTATTGCTTCCAGTATTCCTCTTTGAGTCTTTAAGTTACGTTTTTAAGCCAAAATACCTGAAAAACAATAAAAATACCCGTGATTCCGAAAAGGACAAATATATATAAATATATGATAAAACATATAAATATATATATATATATATATATATATATATTAATCAATTAATGTGCATAAAATCATGGTTATTTTAGTACTTTTTGAGCACTCATCAGTAAAGAAATTCGAAGATATATATATAAATTGAAGGATATTTATTAATATGAATATATTACAGAGAGTATTCACAGAATATACAAAGAGAAAATATATGAAAATTATTCGGATGATTAACTCAGAAATCTAAAAGCCTTATATAGATAAAGAGGCTCATCTAAAAACAAAATACAATAATTCACAAGATAAGTCTAGTAAGACTTTTCTTAAAAGCAGATGCTCTCCCATGTGAAGAGTGGTCCCTTTGTTCTGGTGGTGTATCCCTGTTTAAGTTTTGGAGTCGTCTGTCCAGAGTGCTTTGTGGGTCCTTTTGATGTCGACCACTTTCTTTAGTGGGTGGTTAGCTTGGATTTTAGCTCGAGTTGGCCATCTGTAAATCACTTTCAGAAGGCTCTAGATCTAATTTTCATTTGAATTTGTGGAGCTTTCTTCTTCTTTAGAACATAATTTCTCTAATGTTTTAGAGATATATTTGTCACTTTTTCCCTTTTCCTTTAGGGTTTCTATAACAATTTCTACTTTAGTTTTACCCTTAAGTGGTTTAGGGTCAGTAGTTTCTTTCACTTTCAGTGCTTGGAATAATTCAATAATTTTAACATTATCAAACTGTTCTAGTGGAGTTTTATCCCACCATCTTCCCCATGATCGTCTTATAAGATAATAGATTTCATCCCAATGAGTTATTGCATAATCTCATTTCCATATTCATGGGACTTTATATAATGCAAAGAAGAATAATAATGAATGATCTTCATTTTTAGTAGAGTTTAAATTAAACTCTTCAAATAATATAAAAGCTTCTAAAACCTTTTGAGGAAATATATCTTTAGTTGGTTCGAAAAATAAGAACCAATCTCTGAACCAAGTAGGAAAATCATTAAAGGCATAATGATCTCCTGTTAAAAACTGGATAAATCACGTATGGGTTTTCTTTGAGTTTTGATAGAAGAGCGTGTTTTTCCACGCATGTATATAGTTCAAATAGTCATATGAGACTGGATTCATCAGTTTATTTTTAAATATTTCTCTAACGAATAAGTTAGAATTCCAATCTGATTTAGATAAAATATTTTTTACTTTAAAGGTTGAGTAAGCAATTTCATGGGAAATTCTCATATTATGAATTATGTCAACCGAATTAGTTTCTTTTAAGATTAATTCAAAATATTCCCTAGATTTAGGGATAGTATTTTCTGGTAAATTATCTTTAAGATATATATTAGCTACCTGTTTAGGTGATTTGGCCATATCTTCATCCTCAACTGAGATGATAGATTTGTGGTGATCTTATGCCATTCATACTCCTTTTGAGGAGCCTTTTATTTCTTTAGTGCCTGAAGATAAATTTTTTTCTTCATGGCCCTGTAAGTATTCCCTTGTGAGGAAATCTGGGAGTGAGTTCTCTTCCCCCTTAATATATTTGATATCAAAATCGAATATAGATAGGATGGCTTGCCACCTAGCAAAAATCTATTTTGATGCTAGATTTTTAACATCTTTCTGAAGTACTTTCTTAGCACTTTTGCAATCAACTCTAAGTAAAAATTTCTTATTTAGAAGTTCATCTTCTAATTTGGTAATGCTCAGAACAATGGCCAATATTTCTTTTTTGATTGAAGAATAATTTTTCTGAGCTGGTTTCCAGGTGCCTGAGGTATATCTTATTAAGACTTCTTTTATAGGTATTTTCTACTTCAAAATGCCTCCATAGAATATCTCTGAAGCATCAGTCTCCACTACTTTTGGAGCTTTGGGATCAGATAAAGCTAGGCATGAGAGCTCTTTATCTCGAAGCTTGATTTTTTGGACAGTTGTTGTGCAAGATGTATTCCATTCTAGAGGATTCTTTTTTAATCTTTGAAATAATGGGCTCGCATCTTGTACAAGATTTTTATAAAAATCTGCAATATAATTAAGACTCCCTAGAAATCTTTGCAAATGTTTCTTGTCTTTTATTTCATCCGAAAATTTTTCTACAAAGACTATTGATCTCTCAATAGGACTTATAAGTCCATGTTCTATGTTATGACCCAAGAACCTTACTTGGGTCTGGAATAACTTCATCTTTTTAGATGAGACAACAAGCCCATTGGACTTAACTATTTTAAAAAACACTTCTAAGTGTTTCTAGTGTTGATCTACTGTATTTAAGTAGACTAGAACATTGTCTATGTAGACAATAATGAACCCTAAATAAGGGTTAAAAATATCATTCATAATTTTCAAGTATTCACTTGGGGCATTCTTAAGCCCAAATGGCATAACATTCCATTCGTAAAGCCCAAATGGAACAGTAAATTCTGTTTTGTAGCGATCATTTTTTGCTACTTGTATTTTCCAGTATCCACTTTTCATATCGAATTTAGAGAATACTAGAGCTTTGTTTAGTCGACTAAGTAAGTCTTTTTTATTGGGTAATGAATATCTTATGCATCTAAGAACCTTGTTTAGCAGCTTATAATTAATTACGAGTCAAGGAATTCCTCTCTCGATTTCAACACTATTCTCCACATAGAATGTTGGGCAGGACCAAAGAGAAGTACTGGGCCTTATTAACTTCTTTTTTAGAAGGTCTTCTATTTCTTGCTTACATATGAGTAAATTTCTTTCATTCATTTGGATGGGCTTGGCATTTGTATTGATTTGGGCCTCTATAAAGTTAGGTTCATTTGACAATTCTACCACATGTTTCTTTCTCTCCCAAAATACACTAGGGATTTCAGTGCATATTTCTTTTTCAAATTTCTATTTGAGATATTGAATTTTCTCTTGTATTTCTTTAGAGAAAATCTTCTGCTGAATTGTTTTAAAATTCATTTCTTCTTTTAAGGAAAAAAGAAATTTTTCTTTTTCAGTAATCTTACCTTTGAGGTAATTTACTTCATGTATCTGAGGTTCTTTTGTGAACTTGAAAATAATAGGATATCCATCAATTTTTGTTTCGATCCCTTCTGTAGTGGTTTTGAAAGGATATAGCATATTGATGAATGGTGTGCCTAGAATTACCATTCTTGATAATTATTTACTTAATAAAAATGTAGTTTCTAGGCATACTCTATTATTACATACAACTGCATTTACTTAATAAAAATGTAGTTTCTAGGCATACTCTATTATTACATACAACTGCATTTGATAGCTTATAATGTATAGGCATTCTTCCACCATTATCAGTATTTAATACTTGAGTGGTTTTTTGTAAATTACCTTGTTGGTACAATACCTTCACTAATGCAGTTTAAATCAGCTCCTGCATCAATTAAGGCTTCTACTTTGAAAGAATATTCTTTGTTGATCACAATGGTCACTTTTGAGTACCATTTGTGATTTATGACTCTGTCTAAGGAGTTGACAAAGTGCATATTAGCAAATTCTGGAATAGATTTTTCTTCTTCTTCGAGAACTTCTTTCTTCTTTTCAATAGGAATTGTTGGGACCTCTTCTAAGATATCATCAAAGTCCTCTTCTCTATTATCTATCTCATTTTTAGAGATGAGCGGTGTTTGGACACACTGTTGTAGTTCAAGGATCTGAACTCTTGTTTTTAGATCTTTAAGATCTCTTTTAGTTTGATTAATCTCTTTTCTAAGGTCACTTACTATTGGTTCCTGAATTCCAGGAAGAGTATTCCTAACTCTTTTAAGAATTTCATTGAAGGAATATTGTTGCTAATGTTGCTGTATTTGAGCTTATAATCCCTTTTTATTTTTCCTTTGAGGGACTTCTTCTTTAGCAACTTCTATATATTTTGCTAAGGTTTTTCTTTTTTCTTCTGGATCTTGAATTTTGCCTATAATGTCCAAAATGAAATTTTCTTCTTTTGTTAAGACATTTAAGTCTAAACCATTCATTTTAATGATGGCTTTATAGTAATTGCATTCATAGTCTTCTTGAGATGAGGAAGATGCGGATCTACTATAATCTTCTTCATTATTTTCTTCTTCAGAAGATTGCTTTGTTAAGAGTATTTGTAGAAACTGATTTCCAAGTTTTTCATCAATATTTAATTCATTGACCTTCTGTTGAACTCTACAATTTGGGCTATAGTGTCCCTGCTTTCCACACTTATAACAAGTGGGTATTTTATTTTTAGTAAATCGGGCTTTATTATTGGGCTTTTTAGTCCAATTAATTCTTTTAAATTTTTTCCTCCTTTTAGAAGGATAAGTTCTTGATTCTTTAAACTAAGGTTTTTTATAAGCCTCTTGGGATTTATGGGATTTCTTTTGAGATAATACTTTAAGGATATTTTGATATCGATACTGTTCGCAAAAGTCTCCTAAGGCTTGCTTGCTTTGGACTCTTTCTTTGTCCACTGTCTTTTGAGCTTTATATTAGTACAGAATGCTAATCCTTCTGCCACTATTTCAGCGGCTAATTCTCCAAATGTATACATATCATAGGGTATGGAACCACCGTGTTTGGTTCAAAGTCTTGCACGAATTTTATCTGTAAATAGGGTAGGTAACCCTGTAATTAATCTTTCTTTCCAGAAGTTGCTATTAGACTCTTCTCGTGTGAAAAGTTTAGTGAAGAAAACATCCTTATACCATTTGAAATGTGACATGGTAGGACATCTTAAGCTTATAAGTTGCTCATGACTTCTATCTTGTTGCAAAGTTGTACTTCCCACAAAGTGCAACAATATTGTGTAGACCAGTGTGTTTACTATGTCTTCTATTTGGAGAACATCACCATTTTCATTTACTTCTTGCTTAATTGAGCTAAGAATTGTATGACGTTCTTGAGGACCTAAGTGAGTATCCCACCAGCCTTGTAATTGTCCAACGAAGCCAGCTATTATTGCTAATGCTTTCTACTTATCTGAGTTTCCTTGAAACTTAATTGTAGATACATACATAAGCATATTTTTAATTACCCGAATAACTTGATATTCAGATAATCCGTCAATACTCCATTCTTGAATGGTACTACCAGAATATACTGCTCTTTTGGGTAACTCTTCTTCGATTTGTAAATCAACTGGAGATTGCCTAGGATAATAAGGCTTTACTTTGTAAACTGGAATTGGTCTTTCCAATTTATTTAATTCCACATAATCATTTTTATAAGATTCTTTAAAATAATGATAAATTTCATCTACCTCTTTTTCAGAGATCTCATTTAGATCTTCTTCAAACATTCATATAGATTTTCCTTTATCTATAGTGTCTAATTTGGATATTTTTCTAATAATTCTTTTAAGAATTCTGAGTTATCTTCTTTTCTTAATTTAAACTCTCGGATAGGTTTAAAGAAGGCTGGTTTTACTTCTTTCTTAGAAGTAGATGGAAAACTTTTAGTATGCTTTTGAACTGATTTTTCAATTCTTGTTAACTGACTCCCAACTATTTGTAAGAATAAGTTGGTGTAATTTCCTTGTTCTATAACTTGATTCACATATTCGTTTGTGGCTTGTAACTCTGATTTTGTTGAGTTTCCATTGTAAGGAAAGGCTTGTACCTTTTCTAATATCTTAATGACTACTTCTGGAGGATGTGCTGCCATTATCTTTTCACCAGATTCTAAGGTATATATTTGATGAACCTTTTCAAGGTTATAAACTTCAGGAATTATGATTCTATTCTTTTCAGAATATTTGATGATAAATTCAAAGAAATTTAATTCCCCTTCTCTATTCTTCTTTTCAGCATATTTTAAGAATGCTTTATACTTTTCATAGAACATTTTTTGTTGTTCTCTATTTAGATAATAAAATATTTTTCTTTTTTTAGAATTTTCTGGATTATAAAACATCTCTTTTAGAGATTCATTAAATGACGGTTTTTGTAATACCATAACACTCTGGAACCTAGTGTTTGATTCGTATCTCATATCAGATAGTGTTGGACTCATTAGTCTTTCCGTCTGATCTTTAGATCTATTAGATCTTTCTTCTATTGTTTCAGATCTTTTAGATCCATCTTTTGATAAACTGGTAAGTTTATTCCCATAGGAAGCTTCTGAGTTCCTTCAAAATTGGTCTCTCTTGCTAAATTTATAGAAACATTGGAGAATCTTTCCGAAATGTTTGAGAACCGATTGCTTGTAGTTGATGGTCTTGACTCAGATATTCTTATTTTTCTTATTGAGTCAAACATGATTTCTAATGAGCCATCTTCATGTTCTATTATTTGATCGACTTCAGTGTTTTGAGGGGTTTTAACCTTTTCAGGTTCTTATTGTATCAACCAGCTTTCTAAAAGAGTAATTTTATCCCATGCTAACCTTTTAGGTGTAGCCAATATGGTCTTTTCACTATTTATTTGAAATAATGTTGTTTCTCCTATTTTATCTCTGATAAGAGATCTTAAGTTGATGTCTGGGCAGATAGTGTTCATGACTGTGAAGTATACTCTATATATGAGAGCAACATTACTGGTTCCTTCCTCCATGTCGAAACCATATGTCTGCACATCTATCTTTAAATATCTTAAAACATTTGCATCTTTAATGCACACAGAGAAATTAGGGAAACAATTGAAATATATAGGTCTTGAGCTTAAGGACGATTCAATACATCTAAACATTGAATCTTTAATCTGATTATGTCTTTTATCTCTAACACAAATAAGAACTAAATTATTAAGACCTTCTCTAGTAAGAGTTTTAACTGTAATCTATACTAAACCAGTATACAGATAATTATATTTTTCTTTATATTGATCTATAAGACCTTGAGATAATAAGCTTAAGTCTAAAGACTCTTTAGCTAAATGATACGTTTCTTCTCCTGTTTTTATTATATAATTAGATTTAAAAAGAAAGCTACCCTTATTATAAACTTGTGAAGTTCTTACTTTAGGAACATTCTAGTTAGCTAAATCTTGTTCAATGTTTTCTATATTTATTACTTCTTTATTTTTTGCAGATCTAGCTGTTGTAGAAGTAGAGCTAGTGTTGGAGGATGAAGAAGTAGAGTTTATAGAGAATGATCTTACTAATCCTGCCATCACAAAAGATTAGAGAATACCTTAATAGGATCAGACAAAGTCTCACGCGTCTTACCACCACCTCTCCTCGGACTTACTTCTGTGCTGCTCGTTGAAGTCCTAGTACCTCGAAGTCTCTTTTAATATCAAGATTATTAAGATACCAAACTATAATTCTACTATAGTTTGGTATCTTAATAATCTTGATATTAACGTGACATCCTCTCGTTATTATTTTGCAAATCCCATGGATATTAACGCTGCCCAGTTCTTTACCCGTATGTAAAGCAATATTGCACTTACAAAGGCAAGCACTACAATGGGTACACCCTCAACTCTAGGGGGCTCTACTGTTGGTAAGAAAAAGGGAAAATTATCTTATGAAGCTCGCCTTTCTTCACTTTAGAAGAAGAAGAAGAAGGTGGTAGTCGATGAGCCTACCCTCAACCCCAAGCCCTTGAATTTTTTCCAACCCCTATCACTATCGCGAGAGCAGCATGTGATTCCAACTCCTTATTCGAGTTGTAAAGAATCTAGTGATCCTTTAAGGGATTCGAGGAAGGGGAAGGCCATCCTTAATGACCTTACCACTTATGCAAATGGAATTGTTTAAAATTGAGGCTTGGCACTAAAGCACCTTGATTATTGTATAAGACATCTTTCTATTGACTCATACCAGAAGAAGCTCAAGGCTGTTTGTGAGGGTGTGGATCTTGACGAGGTCATCCATGACCAGATGTGTCAGGTGGGCTATCTCATGTTTTTATTGATAATTAGCTTATATAAAGTGTGAGCTTGAGATTTATCTATTTGACTTCATAATTCTTTGTTTGTTTCAGTTGATGCTTCTCTTTAATGACTTTACCACTAATGTGGATGGAATTGTTTTAAATCGAGGCTTGGCACCAAAGCACCTCGATCATTGTATAAGCCATCTTTCTGCTAACTCATACAAGAGGTAGCTCAAAGCTATTTATGAGGGTGTGGATCCTAGCGAGGTCATCTAATGCCATATGTGTCATGTGGGCTATCTCATATTTTGTTTTTATTGATAATTAGCATATATAAAGTGTGAGCTTGAGACTTATATGTTTGACCTTGTTTGTTTCAGTTGATGTTGCTCTATGACTTTGATAAGGCTCGCAGCTTGGGTTGCTTTAAAGCCTAGTTGGTATAGGAGAATTAGAGCCATATGTCTATGCATTCAAGATACACTATGCTACTAACGATAGAAACTAAGTGGGAAGGTGAGGAAATTGATAAAGAGAAGTTAAAAAGGGCTGCCTTAGAGAAGAGTCGAGGCTTCTTCCGAGAAGGTTCGTCGTAAGGCGAAGGCCGATGTTGATGCCATGGCCTAGAAGCTTTAGTTGAGCATAGAAGGGGCATATGAGCTGGCCATGAAAACCTTCAAGACGAAGGCCAAGAATAAGGATCTGGGTGAGTATTATTATCACATTCTGGATATCCCGGTCACTCTGCCATACACACAGGCTCCTTTAGTGGAGGAGGAAGGAGAAGGCTCGGGCTTCTATAATGGTGAGGATGGTCCTAAGGTCGTGGGGGTAGGGGATCATTGAATTTTAAAGAGTTGACCCAATTTTGCTTTTCTAAGCTTAATGCCACTCTTGTTTGTGTGGTCGCAAGCTCGAACTTGGAAGAATGTGAAATGAAAAAAGAAAAATCAACTTCATTTACTAATGAAAAATTAGTTTGCCTCTTTTATTCTGTATTTTTGATGTTGACCTACCCATTTGTTTTTGGGAACTTGGGTCATTTTCCTTTTTTTGTTTTTGTATCAATCTTTAGTAACCTTCATCCCCTATAAAAGGGGATTGGTAACACTTGTTTAATCCATACACTTAGGGGTTTTTGTCAATTGCTCCTTTGGGTCATATTTTATGGATTTTGATCGAATAAGTAGACACTCAATACGAGCTTTACGTGTGGAAAATGGTAGGCTTAAGGACAAGGTTAAGGTGCTTAAATTCGAGGTGATTAATCTTGAGTGTAATGTAAGACCAAGTATAAGCTGGCTTCTTGTACGGAGTAGTTATTACAAACTCAATCTCAAGAGAGGAGAACTTTGGATAGTATAGCCACGCTTGTAGATGGGGAATCATATTAGGTGAGCTTCTATATGAAGCAATTTGAAAGAGTCTTCTATAAAGTGATGAAGGTTACTAAAGAATTGGAGCGAGGACTACTCGCAATGATGATAGCTCACCCTGAGCCTGTAACCTACGCACAAAAGAAAATTGTTGAGATTCAGGCCGAACTATTGCCCTTAGTTGAAGAAACTGATGATGTAGACACTTGTTGCATGTCCAAACGTTTAAAGAGTTTTTAACCTTTTCTGAAGGCCAAGCTTTGTATTAATAACTATCCAAAGATTTGAAATTTTTAAATAATGAAAACATTCTAGATGGCATGTACTTGTGATGCTCTTACACAACTACAATATATGCTTTTGGTTTTAGAATTTTATCGTCGGTTATTTTAAAAGTCGAGGTCATAGGGTTTTGACCAAGATTTGATAAAAATCGTGGCTATAAGTTAAATTACAAAAATTATTTAAATATATATAAACAAATTTATGTAGCAACGATTATTAAATGACTGTGATTATAATTAAAATAATAGATTTTTCAATATTAAAATATTGTATGTCATTCATTTAAAAAGAAATACTTCACTTTACAATTTTTTTATTTTTCTCTATTATTAATTCAATTTAATCTATTTTTTTATTTTATAATATATATATATATATATCAAATTTTTACATCAAATTTTTTTCACTCTTTTTTTTACTCTCTTTCTTCTTTTTCCCTATCTTTTTTTTAACTTTTTTTCCTAATTTTCTAATTAATTTCATCCAGACTGATCTGTCACGTGTGCTTATAAGTAATATATATATATATATATATATATATATATATATATATATTAATTCCTAATATAATTTATAATTAATATATATATATAATATATTAATTCCCCAGCACAATCTCACCAAAGTTTTTTCCTAAATCATTTCTGGCATCCATCCGATCCGGAGCTCGAGTCGTTCGTCCCTCTCACCGAGCAGCGCTGCACCTCAAGAAATTGTCGACGACCTCATCCAGCAGCTCCTCCTTTCTAGCACCTCGCTTGACATTTATAGGAGCTCCTTTTCGTGGCCTCTCTTCTTCTCTTCTCTCTATTTTTTTCTGTTCATATTCCCCTATTCGTACCTCGTTGGCCGACCATTTATACTGTCGTCGCTCGCGACCCAGCTCCGGGTAAGTGTGATACCCTTTTTTTTACAAAATAAATTCATATATGTGTTGATTCTTAGTGGATTAGTTCTGCGCATAATACATTTTAGTTAGGGTTATTTATTTCATGTATGAATATATATTTCTTAGGATGTATAATGAGTCATTTCTTAGGATTAGACAATGTTATTTCCAACTTCATATTATCTGATAATTGTCTCTGTATTTTTTTCCATTGTATTGCACATGGTATTTAAGGTCTGCTTGACAACATAGTCAAATATCTTAGAAATTAAAGTAGTCTCATCCTGAGTTTTTTGAAATTGAAAAGTGGAAATGAAAAGAAAAATTATAAATTTTTGTTCCTTGATAACCATTATTCTTGAACTGTGTTATTTTGAGAAAAAATGTTTTTCAATTTGATATTTGGGTTAAACACTAATTGTTAGCCATAAACACTATAAGAGATATCATTCTTAATTATTAAAAAAAAAAAGAACGTGTCTAATCCAATGAGATTATCACACAATTAAAGCATATATAGGAACTTCTTATACTTTGCAAGAAATATAACATAAGAGAAGAAAGTTTTAATAAGTCAATTGTTTAATAATTTTTCCTATTTTATGAAATTTTATATATAAATATACGAAATTGTTTTGATTATAAATGATTTAGAAAAATAATATTGATAAATCTTAGTATCTTTTGTATGAAATTATTTAAATGTATAAATGTTAATAAATATAAAAATTTAAATTAATTAATGATTCTTAAAATAAAAAAAATATGTGAATACAAAAAAAAATACATATACCATTTAATTGCATTTATTCAAAATTTGATATCATTTCATAAAAATATTTTTCCAGACCATTTATATTGGGAACAAACGAGGGAAGGTATAAGTGAACAGGTTTTATTTGATTAATTAAAACGTACCGACAATTTTAGGTTCACCCCTTCATACTAAAAGAGATTTTTTGTTCAAATGATGACCTAAATAAATCTGAAAAATGTTGCATTGTCCTATTGATCCATAAAACTATAGGACCTTAAGATCTTGATTAGAATAAATGCCTCAGACATGCCTTCTTTATCTTTTTGCTAAATAGTAAAAAACAAAAAAAAAAGTGGTTAGGACCACGTGAATGTCAACTATTTGGTATGTACGTGTCTCATCCATCATCCAACGGTAACAAATAGGAGAAAAATAATATTAATTAATGAAAGAATTAAGTATGTTTTTATTTGTGTAGGGATATTATCATGTATAATATAAATTGTTAATATTATAATAATATTTTATTAATAATTATATAAAAAATAGTAACATTAAAGACAAATATACATTTTATGTCTTTTTATTATGATAATTGCATAACATATTTGTAACATGCATGCGATTTAAGATTTTGCTATTGTTGCTAAGTTTAAATTTGTTGTAGTATATATAAATTGTAGTTTACAGAAAAGCCTATTATTGCTAATTTTTTTGAATCAATTAAAAAATATTAAATTTTTACTTAAAATAACATTCTTATTTTGAATATAAAAATATATGAGTTAGTATTTTATTTTTATTATTATAAATTTTAAAAATATTAATTTTATGATTTTTTTAAAATATATACAGCGTAATAAAAATAAGGTTTTATGATTGAAATAAAAATTATGACTAAAATACCCTATTTAAAAAGTATAGATAGGTAGCATATTAAGAGGCATAAAAATTTCATTTGATTATCTTAATCTTTTCGATCCAAGTGTATACTTATATATTTTCCTTCTAATTTTTTTTCTAATCAATACATGTGTTGTGTCATTTAGAATGGATAAGTCTTGGATGCATAAGCTAAGATTTTCATAAGATTATTTAGGAGTAGAAGCGTTTTTGAATTTTGCTTGGTTGATTACCCACTACGCCAAAAACAACTTTTAAAGTCGGTTCGGTGAACTAACTTTAAATACGATGACTTAAAAATGTAAAGGCGGTTCAATATGTGAACCGAATTTACGTTTAAAGTCGGTTCAACTTCAAATTTTTAATTTTTAATTTTTTTTACAAAATTTGCTCATTTTTTATTATACTCAAATTAAAACCTGTATTCGATCACTACATAATAGTAGAAAAAACCAAAATTTATTTAACAAATAGTTTAAATAATACAAATAATTGAAAATTTAAATATTAATTAATAGCAGAAAAATTATCATAGTGTTGTTCTATGTTATTCAAGATCATCATATTCTTCTCCTGATGTTATAATACAAAACCTAAATATATAATACAAAAATTTATACACATAAATAATAACACATAATATACAAAAAAAATATAAATAATAAGTGTGTATGATTAATAGAAATACTTACAAGAGTAAATGAAGTAACAAAATGAAGGAAATGAAGAAAAAATGGTATTTTGTAAGTGAGAAATAGGTATAAATTTTTTAAGTATTTTACTCAAAAAATAGGGGATCTAAAAAATAAGTTAGAGAGGAAGAAAACCCACTAACCGACACTGAAATTGGTGGTCGTAGGTGACCAAAAAATGAGAAAGAGTGGAGGAGAAGTGAATGAGGTTTTGGGTTTTTGAGAGTTATGCAACGCTTAGAATAGTTTTTGTTTGGGGAAGAAAGAAGAGAAAAGGAAATATCCACGTGTGTAGCGTTGACTCTACGTGTCAACTGACACTATCCACGTAGTTCGTAGTGTCGGTTCTACACTGAACCAACTTTAAATTCATTATAAGTTCGTTTTTTTCAAAAACTGACTTTACATATCGACTTAAATGCCACATTTTGTAGTAGTGGCCATAGATGATAAGCCTATTCGATGTCCTTGCAAAGATTGCATAAACATAGAATTTCAAAATATTGATTATATACAAGATCATCTTATTTGTAAAGGGGTTGTTCGAACTTATATAAATTGGTATATGTATAGAGAACCCTAATTCAAGAGAATGATGAAACAAACACATCACTAATTCGCCAGATCAAATCCATAGATATGGAGGATTCTGCCGTTGAGATGGTAAATGCAATAGAAAATGAACCCAACATAAATCAGGATGAATTTAATAAGTTGTTAGAAGATGCAGAGAAACCACTTTATCCTGGTTGCACAAATTTCACCAAGTTGTCTACAATGGTGAAATTATACAACCTTAAAGCAAAACATGGGTTCTCTGATGTCAGGTTCACTGCTATATTAAAGTTAACTCATGAAATGCTCTCAAAGATAAATGAGTTGTCTACTTCTATGTATGAAGTGAAAAAAACATTGAGTAAGTTTGGTATGGAGTATGTAAAGATTTACGTTTGTTCAAATGATTGTATCCTTTATAGGAAATAATATGAAAATGCTACTCAATGTTCGGAGTGTGGTACTTCAAGGTGGAAGCCTACATCAAATGGTAATAAAGTAAAAGAAGGAGTGTCGACTAAAGTGCTTTGGTACTTTCTGCCAATACCTCGTTTTAAGAGAATAGTTAAAAGTAAAGAGACATCGAAGATGTTGACGTGGCATACAGATAACAAATCCATGGATGGTATTTTGTGTCATCCAGTAGATTCCCCGTGTTGGAAGGTAGTAGATGAAAAGTGGAAAGATTTTGGGTCGGAGCTTAGGAATTGCGTCTTGGTATTTCCGCTAATGGGATTAACCCTCATAGAAATCTAAGTAGTAGATACAGTTGTTGGCCAGTGATTATTATTACATATAACCTTCCTCTTTGGTTATGCATGAAAAGGAAGTTTATAATGCTTTCCATGTTAATTTTTGGACCAAAATAGGCAGGTAATGGCATTGATGTCTACTTGGAGCCTCTTATTGATGACTTGAAGAAACTTTAGGACGAAGGAATTGATGTGGATGACTTATACAAAAAGGAGTACTTCAATCTTAAAGCAATGATATTGTGGACAATAAATGATTTTTCGGCTTATGGAAATTTGTGTGGACATGTGACCAAGGGGTACAATGCATGTCCAATATGCAGTGAGAAAACTTGTGCTCAATATCTATTACATTCAAAAAAGATTTCTTTTACTGGACATACCTGATTCTTGCCAAAAGGGCATAAATTTCGATCTTGAAAGAAAGGTGTAAGTAACAATGAAGAAGAAGATACTTAAGTGGCTTTGTTGGGAGAAGAAGTGTTACACAAATACAAGGTATGATCTTCAAGATGTTGGGAAAGTGGGACTAAGTTCTAAAAGCAACGGCTAAATTACAACAAAAATTAAGAGGAATAGGAAAAGGAAAAGAAATAGGAAAAGAAAAAGGTAGTCTAAAGAAAATAAAATTCAAAATGATTGCAAAGAAGAAGGTAAAACCTGGCAACGGTGACAAATGTTGGAAGAAGATGTCAATTTTTTGGAAGTTGCCTTATTGGGAAACATTGCTTGTACGCCATATACTAGATGTGATGCACATATAAAAGAATGTATGTGATACTCTAATTGGAATACTTCTTGATATTCCTTTTAAAACAAAAGATGGTATTGCTGCCCGTATGGATATAAAAGAATTAGGTATTAGAAAAGAACTCATTCCAATTAAACAGGGATCACGAGTTAAGTTGCCTCCTGCTTCTTTTACACTTTCTAGGGATGAAAAGATAACATTTTGCAAATTTTTATTAGGATTAAAAGTTTCCGAAGGTTACTTATCAAATGTTAAAAACCTAGTATCAATGGAAGACTTAAAGTTATATGGTTTAAAATCACATGATTGAAATGCTCTTATGCAACAATTATTGTCGGTTGCAATTAGATCAATTTTTCCAAAGCATGTTCGTTGTGAAATCACATGATTGTTATGCTCTTATAGTAGATGCTTATATTCATAGGTACTGTCACACGGTGTCATTTATTATAGACATTTTTATGACACAATAATCATGATGTAACCTATATATTAAGAATAAATAAGTAGAGAGGTCTCTTGTGTTCTGGATGTTGTATATGCAAGATTATATTTATGGAATCTGGATGTTGGTATGCTCGATCATACTAGAGGATGTTTTTTTTATGAGGAAATTAATGCATATTGTCAAGGACGAAGATTTTGAAGAACAACATTACAATGGGACATAAAATATTTTCAGATTGATTTAGATCGTAGACAATTTGATTAGTTAGTAGTATTAAAGTTTTTTCATATATATTTTTGTAACTTTAATTAACTAGTTTTTATTGTATCAATATATTAAACTCTTAATGTAATATCTCTTTTAAATTTAATATAATTACTTTTAATTTTTTTAATTGTCTCAATTTATTTTAATTTATATTTGAAAATTGGCTTAATTGAGATTTATATAGTCACAGTTTAAATATAATGGAAACAATATATATAATTTTGATTTCAAGTTTATGGCCTTAGTTATGAAAAAACAATGGCCATAAGGTGCACTATGGCCACGGTTATTATAAAAACATGGTCATAGGTACAACCTATGGCCTCGGTTATTAGAACGACCTATGGTCTCGATTTTCATTAAAACCGTGGACATAGGTTGTTACCTATGTCCTCGATTTTAATGAAAACCGAGGCCATATGGGGTACCTATAGTCTCTCTCACTTAGGCCTTGGTTCTTATAACAGTGGCCATAGAGCTATGGTCACGGTTAATAACCGAGGCCATAGGTACATATTATAGTAGTGTTACATTGTATGTGTACTTGTATTAATAAATATCCAATGATTTTTTTATTATATGGCATGACTTGGTTGCTAATCGAAGTGGTCAACTCTTGACCTTATGTAAGTACCAGAATGCTCTACCTGGTTCCTAACCGAGGTGATCAACCTGTGGCTTAAATTGGTTTAAGAGAGAGCCTTACTTGGTTCGTGACCAAGGTGTACATCTCTCTTCAATGTTAGAGTGTTGACCTGGTTTTTAATCAAGGTGGACAACTTGTGACCTTATGCAATTTCTAAGGTGCTTTACCTGGTTCCTAACCGAGGTAATCAACCCATGGCTTAAATTGGTGTGAAAGGGAGCCCTACCTAGTTCCTAACCGAGGTGGACAACTTGAGACCTTATGCAAGTGACAAGGTGTTCTACCTGGTTCCTAACCGAGGTGATCAGCCTATGGCTAAAATTGGTGGGAGAACTTTGGGGATAAACCATCTAATGAAGAGGTTTGTTTCATAAATAGATATGTGCTAATGTTGCAAAAAAATGGCAAATTTGTATACATTTAAAAGTGGTATCTCTTCAAGTGTCTAGCATTCTAGCTCTCACCCTCCTTAATGCCTTTAATGTTTTTCAATACATATGCCCCTCTTGGTGTCATTTCAATTATTAGATAAGGTCCCTCCCAATTGGCACCCATTTTACCTGCCATCCATTCCCTTTTGTTGGAAAAGACCCTCTTGAGAACCCAATCACCTTTGGAAAATGTTTTAAAGCACACGATTTTGTTGTAGTAATCTGATACTTACCTTTTTTGCCCGGCCATCCTCCTTAAATCTTCATCCCTTATCTCATCTATTAGGGTCAATTCAGTTGTTCTTCTTACCTTGTTTTATTCCTCTATTAGAACTAATCTAGAAGTGATAATTGTGACATCGATTGGTATAACCACCTCAATTTCGTAGACTAGGGAAAAAAGGGTCTCATTAGTGCTCTCTCGGGGACTTGTCTTGACAACCCATAATGTACCTGGAAACTTCTCCATCCATCTTCCTTTTGTGCTTTCTAACCTCTCCTTCAATAGGTTGATGATTATCTTATTGGAAGACTCTACTTGACCATTAGCTTGGGGATAGTATGGCCCGCACCTAAGAGCATGGGTCCTGCTATGTCCAGTCCCTATTTGTAGAAGGGCCAAGGACTCACCACCCCTAACATGGTATTCAGAGGTGTGTGTCACAATGGGGAAAACCTTTGGCATTTATCACATTTCTGAGTGTATTTGGTGCAGTCTGTCAACATGGTGGACCAATAATAACCCTCTCTCATAATCTGTTGTGATAATCTCATATCTCTAAAATGCGAATTGTAGTCTCCTTCGGGTGCTTCAAACATCGACCATTATAATCCCTCCTTGGTTATACATAAGAGGCCAAAACTGAGGGGAGTTTTCGGTATGGTTTCCTTACTTCAATCATGTACTGACCTGTGTTGGCCTCGATTTCTTTTGCTACCTTGCAATCTTCTACCAGGACCGTTATCAGAACTACTCTATTGTGCTTGGTCTTTCTTACTGATGCCAAGGTTGCTAGGGAATTGGTGTGATAATTCTTGTTTCGAGATATTTGCTTGATCTCGAACATAGAGAATTTTGAGCATTTTTGCTTTAATCTCTCAAGTACCTCTTCATTTTTCCATCTCTTGCTTCAAACATCCCTAAACACCGATTGATCACTAGCTTAGAATCACTATGTAAGGTTATTCTATCTACCCCTAGTTTTTTTGCAGTCATGGCCCCTAATATATCAACCTCATTTTCTTTAACATTATTAGTTTCTTGGAAATCAAATTTGGCTGCATATTCAAAGTAGTTGTTGTCGTGATCAACTATGACCACCCATATTCCTGCACCATTGAATTTGTGCGGTCCATCCACAAATACCCGACAGGTTGGGGTTTACCATGTATTTAATATCATACTCTCCTAGTTCTACCGCTATCTGGGTCAGTATCCCTATAACATCTAATCTCATCATAACACTTTTAAGAGGGTGTGAGGTGAGTACCACGACTATGTGCGAGCTGAAGTAATGCTTGAGCTTTCACAAAGTAATCTTGAGAGCAAATTCCAGTTTATCAATGGTAAAATATCTATTTTGGGCCTTCGTTAGAATTTGGCTAACGTAGTAGATGGGATGTTGAATTTTGTCCCTTTTAGCTAAAAGCATGGCGCTGCATGTTAGTGGTGTCACAACCAAATATAGATAAAGAATCTTTCCTAGTAGGGGCTGACCAAGATGGGCGGTTGCTAAGGTACTTCTTGATTCCTTCAAAGGCTACTTTGCATTCCTCGTCCCAAAAGACTAACATGTTTTTTCTCAACATTTTGAAGAAAGGAATACACTTATGAGTGCATTTGAAGATAAACCTATTCAGTGCCACTATTCTTCCATTCAGCTGTTGTATTCCCTTTAGGCTAGTGGGTGGTTTCATGTTTACCAACACTTGTATCTTGTCTGAATTGGCCTTAATCCTCCTTGTTGACACAAGATACCCAGAAATTTTCCTATAGTAACACCAAAGATGCATTTTTCGGGGTTAAGTCTCATACCATACCTTCTGATTACCTCAAATGTTTAATGTAAATCCTTGATGTGGGTCAGGGGTTCAATCGATTTCACCACCATGTCATCTACATATGCTTCCAAATTCTTCCTCATTTGTTTTTCAAACATTTTGTTAATGAGGCGTTGATATGTAACGTCGACATTTTTCAGTCCAAATGGCATCCTTGTGTAGTAGAATGTTCCTTTCTCTGAGATGAAAGAAGTTTTCTCCTCATCCCCGAGGTACATTCTTATTTGGTGGTATCTAGAGTATGCATTTAAGAAACTTATTAATCCAAACCTTGAAGAGGTAACTACTAGTTAATCTATACTTAAAAGAGGGAAGTAATCCTTGGGACATGCCTCATTTAGATTTGTGAAGGAAATACACATATGAGATGACCCATACACTTTCTTTACCAGTACCACATTTGAAAGCCATGAAGGATAATTGACCTCCATGATGACCTCATCCTCTTTGAGGGTAGCCATATGGTGTTTGATCACCACATTCTTTTCTCTGTGGAATTTTCTTTTCTATTGCTGGATGGGTCTAGCTTTTGTGTTGACATTCAGCTGGTGTGTTATGACCTTTTAATCAATTCTCGACATGTCTGTTGGAGACCAAGCGAAGACATCTGCATTAGCTCTAAGGAATTGTGAAAGTTGCTCCTCAAGCTTTCTCGTCAAATCCTCACCCATTTTTAAGGGATGGTTCTTGCCCTCAACATCCATCGAGAGGTCCTTCACTTTATTTTGGTAGATTGACCTTGCCAGAATTTTACTCCTTGGTCTCTTTTAAGGGAGACCCCTTGGTGATTCCTATTTGGAAGTAGTCCATTTCATAGTGGCATTATAATAACTTTTGGCCTTCTCCTGATCTCCCCTAACCTCTGGGATCCTCAGTCGTGAAGAATTTGATCAACTGGTGAAAGGTGGACGAGACTGTGCTCATTTTATGTATCTATGGCCTTTCCAGGATGGCATTGTAATGTGTAGGTACATCAATGATCACAAAATTGGTCATTATTATTACTCCTTTTGCCATGATAGGCAAGACCACCATTCCATTTACATAAGTGGTGGTACTATTGGATCCTACTCTCTTAAGGCCCTAACAGTGGTTAGAAAAAAGAGATCTACTGAACTTCCACATCCTTATGGAAGGCATACCATTTGGACGTGTCTCTAAGGGGGATTTCATCTTTGGTGGCTATCTAACATTGATATCATCCTCATTCTCCTTACAGCTTGAGCTAACTCAACTCTCAAGGGATGACCCTTAAAAGGGGAGAGTGACCTTCCCCAAGCTCCTCTATTTCTTAGCCATTATCCAACTTACCTCTTACCTAGTGCGAAACGTTTATTTTTTTATTTGGATGTGCTCTATTTGGATTCATCCTCCTCTTTTCTTTATCTGGTACTACTTCTACATCAATTTGATGGCCTTTGACCAGAACTAGCTCCCTCTCGAGATTGAAAAACTTTCTCACCTCCTCATAAGCTTCTTCTAAGGTGTGTGGTACTATCTTAGTTAGCTCCATGAACATGTCAGAGTTCTTTAGTAGGCCTTGCCTACAGGCCTTTATAGTAATAAAACTAGGGCAGTCAAAGATCTCCAATTTCTCTTCTCTGAATTGTTTCATGTATTCTTCAATGGATTCTCCTCTCCCCTAGATAATTGAGAAAAAGTGGTGAGACTCCTTCCTCAAAAGTTTGTTGAAGGCATAGTTTATGATGAATAACCAAGCAAATTGTGGGAAGGAGGTTATGGGTTTGAGGGTCATGTTGTTGAGCCATTTCTATGTGCCTTCATAGAGGGTGGCAGTGAACAACTTGCATATCATGACGTCTCTCTTTCCCTGGGTGAGACTCATAAGAGCAATGGCTGTTTTAAAGGGTCGAACTCGGTATGGATCGCATCCATAAGTATCATACATCTCTGCATAAAAACTATGCATGTTATTTAATCAAGACAAACAATTAAATAATTCTCTTAAATCTATTTATTTACCTCTATAGATAAATTATTAGCCAAACAATTAAAAATATAAAAATTAGATTAAATAATATAATTAAATTATAATTATAATTGAGGTAAAATATTATATCATCACATGGTGAAAATTGGGTTCATAAGATCCCTAGATTAATAAATCAACTAGACATAATTTTATCCATAAAGCTTATATTTTTCATAAAAAAAGACATAAAAATTGATAAAAAAAAGTGTAGACGAAGAAATACAATCAATCTCTTGAATTGTAATGCTAATCTCCTCTTAATTCTCCAACAAAATTGTATCTCCTTTTGAATATTTTTGTATTTTTCTCTCTTTTTAACTCTAAAAACTTATTAAAATTATGCTAATTGTGGTTGGTTAGGGTTTATGGGATGATTAAAGGCTTAAATATAGCTCAAGTGAAATCTAGACTGTCAAATCAACTTTAGATCAAGGGTTGAGATCAAAACAAGAAAAATTAATAGCTCTAGCCAATCACAACATGACACGTGACACACAAAATTTATTGGGAGAATTAGAGCGTGACGCGTGGCAAGGGAGACTAGTTTGAGTCAACGCTACGTGGTGCAATGTGATTTGTGGATATAGATGGAGTGGCACACTGGTGGATTATGTGGAGCAATCCAGTGATGACACTCCTAAGAATGAGGTCGGGGAGTAGACGCACATGGTAGGGATAAACCCTTGTATTGTGACAAAAAGATGTACAGACTAAACTACAATGACAATAGCAAGAGATCCATAATTAAACTCCTCATAGTGAAACAAGAGAGGATGTGCTAATGCAAGTTGAAAGTCAGTGCATTGTATGTTGGCCTAAGAAATAAAAAGAAACCCCTTTTAGAACAACTCTCAATATTGCGATTTCTAAAACTACACTGGCCACTCAACTGAGAACTGGTGCGAGCTCAAGGATGAAATTGAGTACCTTATTAGGAAAGGATGCTTGGATGAATTTATGAACAACCCAAGGCCACAACAGAAATGGCCTCTATGGTATACCACGCCACCCACAGAGAGAGACCAACTTCAAAGATAGGAAGTCTGAGAGGTTAGAGTCATCATGGGAGGTCTCGTTAGGGGTAGTTCTAATAATGCCATAAAGCATTCATCTATGAGGCAATATATGGTGCAAAAATTCTACAGGTTACTGCTACATGTAACCCCAGCAAAGATCCTAAACTTACGATCTCAAACAATATTTTTAGAAAGAGAAGCCTATAAGTAGTCACCTTTTTAGTTGCCAACATAATTCTACATCGAAGATAGATATTGATAGCACAACCCACATTTTATTCCTTGAGGCCTAGAAGCGAGTGAAGCTCTCTTACCCTCTCAAGTTAGTGACTACCCATTTTATAAGATTCTTTGGACTTCCACTTATCCCTAATGGTAGTGTGACCCTTCTAGTCACAACTGGATAGGGCACCAACTTAAGAGAATTTATGGTGGACTTCCCTTATTGTGGATTGCACATCCTTATACAATTGCATCCTAGGTAGGCCTTTCTTACATAAGGCAAAGGCTATAGCTTTAACTTACCACCTTGCCTTAAAATTTCCAATAGTTATGGGAACATAAGTGGTACTTGGAGAGCAAAAGGTAGCTAGAGAATGCTACGCCATGGGGATCCAGTTTGGCCAAAAGTAAAAGTCTTACGAGGCTAGGACCAGAAAGTGCTTATGCTATTAGTTTTGTTTTTACTTTAAGTTCTCATGGTTTCCATTGTCATTAGACTTAGTAAAATAAATAGCCTTAGTCACTTATATTTCAATTTCTATTCCTTGAATATTTTCAACTATTTTATAATTCAAATTTGTTGTTATTAATAAAAGGAGCATTTAGGATACCTATGTTTGTCTACAATCATAAGTCCAAAATTGGGAGATTTTATGGGATAAAAAGTCTAACATTAAATCAACAAGCGAGTTTGAGCTACCTCGACTTTAAAAAGCCCAAGGCCATCAGTTTAATATCGCCAGCGACTGAGCGTCATAAAATCCTAAGTACCCAATGTGGGCATAGGCCCCTACAAAAGCAGTGAATAGGAGGCATCCTAGTAGGTGAGTTATGTTCCTTACAGCTTAAACCACCAAATGATCCACAAAATTTAGGGCATATTAAGTTATAGAAAGGGCATACCCTAATCGTAGGCTATGTAGTCCAAACCACAACTAACGTAGAGAATAACTTTACTTGGTCTAATCACCTCTTAATCGACCATAGACCTTGAAAAAGGGGCCATGGCTTGAGATCTCACTACCCTAGGACTAAGTGTAACAATATCCTTATTGCCTAGCCAGGGTATGCACCCATGCTAAGGCAATGAGTAACAATCAACCCAACAATTGAACTCTATGCATGAAGGCCCATACCATCGAACAATCCATAGAAGTTGGGTGCATCAAGATACAATAAGCATACACCTTAATCATAACCTATGCAGTCCATAATACAACTAACGTAGAAAATAACTTAACTTGGTGTAATCGCCTCTTAATTGGCCATAGACCTTGAAAAGGAGTCATGGCTTGAAAGTTACGTCACCCATGGACTAAGCATAATAAAATCCCCAATGCCTTACTAAGGCAAGCACCACTACCAAGGTAATGAATAAGACTATATGATATTTTATGCATACGTGGTTTTGTAACATATTATAAGCTAATAAATATTTCACATATTTTATTAATATCAATTGGACTTTTAAATTTTATAATTAGGACGATCTCTAATAATTGTCTAAACATGGATATTGACAAACAAATTTCATAATTTATCTCAATACGAAAATTCCTCATTTACGTGTAACCACACAAACCATACATTTATATTGTCCTTTAGATCATCAAATATATCTATATTATCAAGTTTAATATGATATATTACTATTAAGCTTCCTAAAAAAAACTAAATATGATGATGCTAATTTTCACAATCATTTGAACCATTTTGTACCAGTTGGTGATAAATTCACACGAGTGCATCATTTCATGCTATGGAACTAGATTAGATTAGATAATCACCCCCAATTATCTTAAAAACTTCATATGATCACTTCCATTATATATAATAACTTATAAATATATGTTAATATAACTGAAAACCATTGTTTTTGCTAATTACTTAGGAACAAGAATTTGAGGACTAAGTTTTTTAGTCAAACTATAAGAATTTGAGACCTTAAACTCATTCACGCTGAGGGCTTGTCAATTAGGAGCTTTGCTCCAATCTTTTTTCACATATCATAATGACTACTTGTCTCCCGAATACTTGGCAATTGTAAGACCAACCCCATCAATCTTCCTAGTCCCATTCTTTAAGATACCACAAAGCCAGCTACTAAATACCCCATACTTCATACGAGCTTGGCATATGTATTACCACCTCCATCCTACCGATAAGGATTAGAATAAAGTGGTAATCCTAAGAAACCTATAAGGAATTTGCAAAACCCCGTGGACTCTACTAGTCAAATCTTAGAATGAGACGTTCTTGAAGAGGAAAAAATTGGTTTCTTCCATATACAAGTGATTGAGTTGTAGCAAGCTTTCTTAAGACTACTAGAGGACAACAGAGATTTTAAGACTTGTTTAGCCCATAAATACAACCCTCTGGTAAGATGTAATTACCTTGTGCAAGATGAAGAAAGGCCTAGGAATTTCTAGGAAGAAGCTAAGAGTTCATTCAAAATAAGGAGTCCCACTCCTTGACCACCCCCATGAAATTGTCCATCAACCACATAAGCTAGATGTGGTACAACCAAATGTAGTATGACTAGAAGCTAATCCCTCAACTAAATTATAATAAGGTAGAATGAAGAAATTAGATGAACAATTGAAAAATCATGGGACTGGACATACTCAATATGACATTGATAAAGTATGTGATCAATTGATCATATCACCTTTCTCCGACGAAATTGAACATATGGTACCACCACAAAATTTTCAATTCTGAGTTTTCTGTTGTAAGGGGGACCAAAGATACCATTGCACATGTTATGCATTTCAAAACAACATTGACACCTATATGTTTACCCATAGAAAATAAAGAAGCCATGTTTTGTAAAACTTTTGCCTCCACATTACAAGATTCAACCCATAAATGGTTGAGTGACGATAGGTCCTAGCCAAAGCTCCTAAATTTAATACAAACTGTTCTCTTTGGGTGTGAGCAAACCATAATTGTAATGTAAATTTTTCTCTACCATCTTTTCTTATTCATTGAGGGGTTATAAATACATGATTTGTGGCCACTACTTTCTAAGCACTCTTCCTACATTATGGCCATTACTCCTAAGCATAATCCACTACTCTTAAGCATAAACAACATGGTGCACAAAGAACAACTAAAATTTAAAACTCTATCCAAGTATCTCTGATTGGGCCTAGCAACACGTTTCAATCTTCTCGGTTTATCAACACCCCCTTCTATAACTGGAACCTTGTCCTCAAGGTTCAAGGAAAAAAAATGTTCTTGTAGTTTGGATGTATTCTCCCAAGTGATATCTTCTTTAGGAAGGTTCTTCCACTTGACCAAGCTTTCCTCAAAAATTTCCCCCTCTTTTTTTTTCAACGAGCATTTATGATTTCCTCTGGTTCATCGTTGAGAGATGGAAAAGTAGGATAACATGCATGTGTATCACCAATCTTCTTTTTCAACAAGGAAACATGGAATACTGGGTGGATGTGAGAGCCTTCAAGAAGTTGGAATTGATATGCTACTTTGCCTATGCGTCGTTCAATTTTAAAAGGCCCATAAAACCTATGAACTAGTGTTTGAGATGCTAGTTTGAACATGGTTTTTTGTCGATAAGGATGTAGTTTAAGGTAAACAAGATCACCTTCCTTGAACTCTATATCATATCAACTTGAATCAGCCATTTGTTTCATCTAGTTGGCAACTGCATGTAAGTTGAGCTTGAGTTGGGTGATAAGATCATTGCAAGAAGCCAAGTTTTGATCCACCTCATGAACAAGAGTGAAGCCCAAAATATAGTGTGCAATCATGAAAGGAGGTCTCCCATACAGAGCTTGAAAGGTGTCATTCCTATTGAAGCATGATAGGTTGTATTATACCATAACTCTGGCCAAGGGAGAAAAATGTACCATTTTTTTGGTTGCTGGTGAACCAATCAACGTAGGTACTACTCAACACATCGATTGACGACTTCTTACTGTCTATCAATTTATGGATGGTATACTGAGATCATTTTCAATTGTATGCCAGACAACTTAAAAAATTCACCCAAAAAGTGGCTAATGAAAATTGTATCACGATCGTTGATGATTGATCTGGGTAGGCCATATAGTTTGACTATGCCCTCGACAAATTTTTCAGCTACAATCTTGGCAGAAAGAGGGTGAGGTAGTGCTAAGAAGTAGGTTGATTTGCTAAGGCGATTGATCACTATAAGGATGGTTTCTTTGCCTTGTGATGGAGGCAGTCCTTTGAAGAAATGCATTGTGATGTCATCCCATACTTGACAATTAATGGGCAGTGGTTGTAAGAGTCCTACAAGAGACAAAATGGATGCCTTAGCTCGTTGACATACTTCACAAGAAGAGACATACGTATCTGTCATTCGATACATGGATGGCCAATAGAACTGTTGAGCAAGGTGTTTATATATGAACAACACTCTAAAGTGTCCACCAATAGGAGAGTCATAGAACTAATGCAATAACTTGTATGGAATCTATGAATTTAGAGGCACCACCACCCGGTTCTTGTATAGGACTACCCCATTACGTTTGGTGTAGGGAAGGCCCAGTTTGGCAACAACTAGCTTGCTTATACGGTCCATGTAAGCATCACCTGTAGGTGTTGTTTTGATGTCTTCCAAGATGTGAGCCTATAGAATAAATAAGGCGTTAAGGGTTGGGGAGCCTATCACACGAGAGAGGGCATCAGTGGCTGAATTATCCTTGCATGGCTTATAAATTATCTCATAATCATAGCCAAGTAATTTTGCCACCCATTTTTGCTATTTTGGTGTTACCATACGTTATTAGAGTAAGTATTTGAGGCTTTGTTGATCAGTTTGGATGTAGAATTTCAGTTCGAGGAGATAAAGGCACCAATTGCATATGGCATGAATGATTTCAAGTATTTCCTTGGCGTATGTGGACCAGGACAACTTGGAGACTCCTAAGGCTCGACTCATAAAGGTAATGGGTTTTCCTTGCTGAGTAAGTATAACTCCAATTCTTTCCCCTGAAACATCAGATTCGATTATGAATGGTTGTTGAAAATTGGGCATGGCAAGGGTGGGGGTGGTAGTCATAGCTTGCTTGAGGAGTGTAAATGAGTTCTCAGCGTCTTCAATCCATCTAAATTGGCATTTCTTTAGAAGATTAGTGAGTGGTTGAGCTAGGATGCCATAATTATGAACAAACATGCGATAATAGCCTATAAGACCTAAGAATCCACGTAATTTTGAAACATTAGTAGGTTGAGGCCAATAAAGCATGTGCTTGATCTTTAGTTGGTCCACTTTGACCCCTTAGGCAGTGACAATATACCCTAAGTATTCAAGCTCTTGTTGGTCGAATGCATATTTTTGCAACTTTAAAAGAATGTGTGATGCTTCAAAGTTTCAAAAGCTTTTTTGACATGTTCAAGATGCATGTTCCAATTGAGGCTATAGATCAAGATGTCATCAAAGAACACTATGATGAATTTAGGGAGGTATGGATGAAATATAGAGTTCATTATAGCTTGAAAAGTGGATGGGGCATTACATAGACCAAATGGCATAACAAGATATTTCATAATGTACATTATGCATAAAAAGGTAGATTTATGTACGTCAACTAGAGCTACGTGTACCTGGTGATAGCTAGCCCAGAGATCTAGTTTGGTGAAGTAGGATGACCCATGGAGTTCATCGAGCATATCCTCAACAGTGGGGATGGGGAAGCGATCTTTGATGGTAACAGAATTAAGGGCTCAGTAATCAGTACAAAAACTCCATGTATCATCCTTTTTTTTGCAAGCAAGATAGGTGATGAAAAGGGACTGGTACTTGGTCTAATTAGCCCCAATTTTAGTATATCTAGAACTTGTTTTTCAATTTCATCTTTTTGACAATAGGCATACCTGTATGGACATACATTGATCGGCTTGGTTTCTTCTTTGAGGTGAATAAAGTGGTTAATATCACAACTTAGTGGTAATTGTTGTGGTTCCTTAAAAATGTTAGCATAGGCTTCAATCAATGCTTATATCTCTGGTTGGATGGTCTGTTGTGGTGTGTCTAGTGACTGTAGGTAGATTGAAAAAATTGAGTCGTTAGACCTCATCTCTTTCGAAACAGTTTCTAGATATGCTTGCCATAGGATTTGAGTATTTATCTCTTGTAAGATCCATGGTTTGTTAGCCCATTGAAACTCCATTGTCATCTTCTTCCAATTACACACAATTGATCCTAGTTGCTCCAACCACTGAACTCTTAATACCATATCCAAACTAGTTATTGGTAAAGAGTACAAAGTAATGGAAAATGGAAAGCCCTGGATACTAATATGGACATTGTCAAATATTCCTTGACATTTCAATGGTTGTCCATTTGCAACTCCTACATTGAAGTGCTTTGTAGGTACCACAGGGAGGCATAGTAAAGTAGCCACTTTGTCACTGATGAACTTATGTGTAGAGCCACTATCAATGAATACAATCACTTCATATGAGCCAATCTTGGCCACAACATGCATGGTCTTTGCAGCTATCCAACTTGTCAATGCGTGCAATGAAATTTCTGAATCATAGGGAAGGGCAGTGTTGGCTTTGTTAATATCTCCTTCCAGTTCATCATCCATGTTCCCTTATAGTAGGAGTAGTTGAGTGCTCTTACACTTAGGACCCGAAGAGAATTTCTCATCATAGTTGAAGTAAAGCCCTTTTGCTCGCTGTCTTTGCATCTCATCCTAAGATAGTCTCTTGACATATGAGAATTTTGTGGTTGTAGGTGGAACTGGTGGTGTGCGAATAGGTAGTGGTGGGCATGACATCCTCCTTTGTGTTTTCAATTGTTCTTCCTTCATTTTAGCTAGGCTCGTTGCTTTTGTCAACAATTTGGGTTTGAACATGAAAATTGATTCAGAGATTTTTGATCCCAATCCACCCATGACCGAGCCTATCAGCGCCTTCTGTGACCACCCATATACTCAATTACCCAATCTCTCAAATTCCTTTTGGTAATAACAAAGGGACCCTATATGTTGCACCTTAAATAGGGCTTCATCGAAGTATTCACACTTTGTTGGCCCAAAACGAGCTACCAGTTCTTCCTCAAATAATTCCCAAGTCACTAAGCAGTCATCCTCTTAATAGGAATGGCGTAACCATTGCCACCATTGATTAGCTTCCCCTTCTAGATGGTAGAATATGAGGGAGATATTTTGGTCATCTATCGTCCCTTGATATTCAAAGAATTGGGCCACTCTGTTGAACCATTTGGTGGGATCATATCCAGAGTATTTAAAGAATTCTAGTTTTCTCATTTTGGAAGAATAAATTTGTCTGTTTCCATCATTCTCTTCTCGACGTGATCAGCCAAACTCTTTTGGACCATTGTTGTGGCTGCTCGATTAGTCCTTTGCTACTAGCAACAATTCAGACAACTTGTGGACAGTTTCCTCAAGGCGCTGCATTCCATACTGAATGCCACTGAGTCCAGCCTCCAAGGTCTCAATTCTCTCCTTCTTGGTTGTCATTGAAACGAAACTCTAATACCAATGATAGGTCCCAGCCAAAGCTCCTAAATGTAATACAAACTGCTCTCTTTGGGTGTGAACAAACCACAATTATAATGTAAATTTTTCTCTACCATATTTTCTTATTCATTAAGGTGGCGTTTGGTTCGTGGAATGGAATCAGAATCGGAATCGGAATGGAATGGATTGGAAAGGAAACAATTTTGTTTGGTTTGACCACTGGAATCAAGCTCAGAATCAGGATTATAGTGTTTGGTTTGTCACTGGAATGGAATGAAAAAAGCTGTAAATGACCTTAATACCCTTTACATGCTGTAAAATTCAAATAATGTCATTTAATTACTATTTTTTCGTCAGACAAAATACATTATTGAAATCATTATTTTTCTAAATAAGTATTACTTAATTAAAAAGAAATATATTATTAAAATCATTATTTTTCTAAATAGGGTTTAGGGTTTTGAGGTTTGGGATGTGTGATTTAGGGTTTAGGGATTTAGGATTTGGGGTTATATTTGTAGGTTAAGGTTTAGGATTAAAATTATTATTTTTCTAAAAATAGTTTAGGGTTTTAGAATTTTGGATTTAGGGTTTAGGGTTTTAGGGTTTTAGGGTTTTAAGGTTTAAGGTTTAGGGTTTATGGTTTTAGGATTTGGAATTTGGGGTTTAGGGTTTTGGGATTTATGTTTTAGGGTTTTGGGTTTTGGGATTTATATTTTAAGGTTTAGGGTTTAAGGTTTAGAGATTTGGGTATTTGCCTTTTAGGGTTTAAGGTTTAGGGTTTAGGCATTTGGGGTTTAGGGTTTAGGGTTTAGGGATTTGGGGTTTAGGGTTTTAGGATTTGGAATTTGGGGTTTAGGGTTTAGGGTTTTAGGATTTATGTTTTAGGGTTTTGGGTTTTGGGATTTATGTTTTAAGGTTTAGGGTTTTAGGGTTTAGGGTTTAGGGTTTAGGGATTTAAGGTTTATGGTTTAGGGATTTGGGGTTTAGGGATCTGGGGATTTGGGGTTTAAGATTTAAGGTTTTAGGATTTGGAATTTGCGATTTAGCGTTTAGGGATTTGGGATTTATGTTTTAGGGTTTTGGGATTTATGTTTTAAGGTTTAGGGTTTTAGGGTTTAGGGATTTGAGGTTTAGGGTTTAAGATTTTAGGATTTTAGGATTTGGATTTAGGGTTTAGGGTTTTAAAATTTTGGGTTTAGGGTTTAGGGTTTTGGAATTTTCGGTTTGAGAATTTGGGATTTGAATTTAAGGTTATATTTTAGATGAGGGTAAAATTGGAAAAAAAAGTTTAGATGGGAATGGAATAATGATTACCAAAGGTGGGAGAAGGAATTGGGATTCCTTCTCTTTTAGTAATCAGATTCCATTCCGCCCTCCATTCCGTCCAACCAAACACACAAAATGGAAGGAATCAATTCTAATTCCATTCCATTCCCTCCAACCAAACGTGGGGTAAGGGATTACAAATACATGATTTGTGGCTACCACTTTCTACATGAAAGTTTATAAGATATGAACCTAATTAACCTAAAGGGGGGTGAATATGTTATTTTTAATTTTTATAAATTTATAATTTGATAACCTAAATAAAGCGGTCAGACATGCAATCATGGGTAAGAATAAAGTGCGAAAATAATATAATAACCCACGATATTTTTAGGTGAAAACAGCCTAGGCCACAACCATGACCTAAGAGGAAAACCACTGTTCTACCGAACCACTAACTTTCCACTATGAAAATCAAATGTTCAAGTACAAACTCAGTCTTATGCTACCCTCCCTAGGATACTGCCTCAATGTACTTTACTTACGAGCCTCTGCTTTGTTTTCACTATTTTTAATATTAGTGTGAGCGATTTCTAGACCAATGTTCCAATAGGCTCCTCGTTAATCAGATCATTCACAAATCAACTACAAAATGGGTTAGCACAAAAGACACAAGTGTCCGTGTATGTTTTAGAATAGATTTAATAATGAATAATCCTAACTAGATGATTCAAAATATATATCACTTAAATCAAATCAACTAGCAAATTCTAGATTAAAAAGATTAAGCATAAGTTCCATAAAAATAACTTATTTGAATTTTAATAATGAAATCAAATAATTATTATCATACATAAAATTATTTAATTTAAACATGTAAAAATATAATAAAAAAGAAGCTATATAAAGATAAAAATATCAAATAAATTTACTAATAAATATACGATATCAATTTGGTATTAATAAACCTATTTGATCCTCTAATTATTTCTTTTTAACTTCCCTACTGCTAGTATCAATTATCTTTCCTCACCTCATATCAATGATCAATTATCTTTCCTCACCTTATATCAATGAATAATGTTGAATGAATCTTAGATTCTCAGATCCAATAAGTAACCGAATGGCTTTTCTCATGTAAGACAAATAATGCTATTATATAGCATGAATTAACATTGTCCTTTTCCGGTAGTCTCTGCTATAATCTCAAGATGAAACAATCATGCTTTTTCTTTATGAAATATCAAGATGAATTAATCATCCTTTTCCTTTATGAACTGCCGGTGAATTAATATTGTTTTTTTTTTGAAGAACTTAACAATTCGGCAACTTCAGCTGTTTTTTTCTCCCCCACCCCCTCACCCTCACCCTCACCCTCACCCTCACCCTCACAAAGCCTTAATAAAAAATATTTTTAAATCACATCTTAAAAATATTAAGACCCTCACCCTCACAAAGCCTTAATAAAAAATATTTTTAAATCACATCTTAAAAATATTAAGATACATAAAAAAATATTTAAGCACCAAAAATAATTTTAAATTTATGAACATGTATTATTAAATGTATAAATACAATCCTATGTTTCGTAGTTATAAAAGATATACCTAAAGTACGATTATTTAAAACTCGAATATTAGTTAGACTTTTCTTGATAGACTTGATAGCAGACATATAAACTAGTTTATAGGTAAATATTTTGTCCAGGAAAATAGTCAACACTCATATTACTCCTTACACTACACTTTCCCTATTTTTATGGCCATAACTCCTAAGCACAATCCACTACTCTGAAGCACAAACAACATGGTGTAGAAAGTACAACTAAAATTTAAAACTCAATCCAAGTATCTTTGATTGGGCCTAGCAACACATTTCGATCTTCTTGGTTTATCAAGTGATTTACCCCCTTGGAGCATAAATAATTTTGGAAATTTTATCAAAATTTGTATAACCAACTATTCCAGCAATAAGCCCATAATAAAGGAGTTACATCATTTTTATACTTCATTCAAGAAAGTCATGAAACCATAGAGATTTATTTGAAATGGTTAAAAAAATGAAAAGTTGGAGATATCATATTGCTCAGACTCAATAGCTGTTGAGGCTTTCCAGAGAGGCATTACGAGGAATTGAAGATTTTGTCTCAAATTGACAAAAAATCACCCCATAATCACTTCATGAAATGTATGAAGAAGCCCATATGTTCTTCAATGTTGAACGAGAAATGAAATCTTCAAGGAAGTCTATGGTAGGAAGGCCTTCAGTTGAGAGTTAAAGACACAATGAAAATAGGGACTTTAAGGACAAGAAGTTGTATGTGGCCTAACGTCCTAATCCTACACAATTCAAACGAAACAATGCCTAAAGAAGGAAACTAGTTGTTTGGGGAAGAACATTATCCACTTTTAGAAGACCACTTCTATGGGTCACATTGGTCAACAACATATGGAGAGAAATAAAATAGTTAGATGGTCCTCACAAATGAGAACACCCCAAATAGATCCTAATAAGTATTGCACATTTCAAAAGAATACTAGACCTTGACCAAAGACTACGAGCACCTAAAATAGGAACAAGAACGAATTTTATCAAAAGGTCACCTATGTGATATAGTGGTTGAGAATGGAGAAAATAGGACTAATACAATAATAATAAGAAGAAGTCCTCTAAGGATAGAAGAACTGTAACATCAAAGTGGTACAACAGAACGGTGGACACTGGTAACGATTCGATTTCGTCAAAATCGTACTTCAGTTAAGAAACCATATGAGGTTCTTGATAGGAGAACTTTTATAAAGGCATCGGGTCCTCTCACTATTCACTAATTCATTCATATACACCATCAAAATGCAGAGAGTAAGTGCGATAAACTAGTGAGAGCATCAAATCAAAAATCTATTAGAATTCTCGTATAAGTGATGAAATTTGATCAATGGTAAGAGGTATGTTTTCAATTCATTTTTGTTTCCGTTATATTTAAATTTGTGTTCATGTGGTTTCTTGAACGTTTCTGGATTAAATTATGATCTAACATTTGGTATCAGAGCCGTTTTGAAAACACCCATGTTTGCTCTGTTTCACGAGGAACTAAAAATTTGGATTTCTTTTATTTTCCTTGTTTTTGATGCATATGAAAATTATAAAAGTTTTCATATTAATTTTAGAGTAGTTCAGTGAATTAAAACTTGAAAAAAAATGAAGAAAATAAATCCAAGTTACCGTGGGTATTCATTTGAATCATTAATTAACTTTTTATTTAAAATTGCGTTTTTGATTTAAATTGAGACCATGAATCACTCGAAAATCGAATTTTGAGAATTTTGATAAAAAGAATGCTGGATTTCATTGCCATTATAGTAAGATACGGCCGGGTATTCATTCGAGTCGTAACCGGGTCGGGTTGACCTGGTTGGATGTTGAAGAGGATCCTAAAAAAAATCTGTTTTTTCTGGGAATTGAACTTGGACTTCATGGTTAAGAATGAAATGTGTTGTCCACTGGACTAGGACACACTTTGTATTTTAAAAAAATGTTGAAGTCAAGAATCGAACCCGGATTTAAACTGGGTATAAGAGAGGCTGTCCATTGGGTTGCAACGATTATTGCATTTTATTTGGTGTCTAACTTATTTTTATATATACATTCAAAATTTGATTTTATTAAAAAAAGTTTTTTAATATAATTTTAATGTTATTTAATTTAGGTTTGTCATATGACATTTATTTAAATAATTTTTTGGACACATTAAAATTTATTTAAATACATTATGTTTAAATTATTTGTTTTGATATTTGTATGTATCAATTTTGTAATTTATTATACATACGAAAATTTGGTTAAATAATTTATGTATAATGAAATTAATGTTTTATGACTCTTTATGAATTTAATTAGTGCTTATATTATTTATTTTTATAATTTATTGTCAACAATTTTAAGATAGATAATATTTGTACATTTGAAATTAAATTAATATTGCTTATGATTTTATGCAATAATTGAGCCTAAGAATTTAACTAATATTTAAATGATTCATATAGTTTAATTAATTAGGGAGTAACAACAACATCTTTAATTAATTAAAACTATAATAAGGTTTATTTAGGATCACATTTATAAAATAAATATTAATTGTAATTAATCATATGTAATATAATAAATCTTATCCCACAGGAATTTTTATTATATTTTGTGTGATTAATTATGATAAAATATCAAATTATATTTTCTAATTTACTCACATGGATTAGAAAAATGAACATAATTTGATAATTTTATCATAAAGTTAAGATAAATGTAATTAAATTAAAATTTAAAATTTTAATCCACAAATAAGTTTTATGTCACTAGATTCATATTTTTCATGATTTACATTGGTAAAAAATTACTATAATTTAAGTCTCAAATTTTAATAAACATATAATCTTTAATTGTAACTTTTTAACTTGTAAATTTTTTTGATATCTGTTATTACATTATCAATATGAAAGGGGATAATTATAAAATTTGAGGTTATCAAGTATTTTTGGTTATTTACAGTTTAAAATGAGAGAACCACAGATGTGCAATATTGTCTACCGGATGACACTTGCTGCTAAATCTGCAAAGGAGTTTAAAGAGAAGATCAATAATGAATATCGGGTGAACATGTATGTTTCATCTGCATATGATAGCTGATTTATGTGTGAATTGTGTCTAAGTTATATTTCTAATTAAAATGTCTTTTGTATGGCAGGGTTCTTGATAACTTGCCTTTAGTGGTTCCTATTCGAAGACTAGAACAAGAATCTCCCCCTGTTTATCAGCTTGGCTACCACGTTGGGCTAAAAGGCCAAACTGGGGTAAAAGCATTATTGCAGTGTCAGATAACTTTTTAATACTGTGTAGTTGTTAATGTTTGTTTACTTTTCATGTTACTGTTCAGGGCAAGAATGAAAGGTTTTATATCCACAACCATTTGCCATTTACCGTTAAGTATCATAGGGATCCACAAACTGACTCTGCAAGAATAGTGGGATTTGAGGTTAAGCCTTTCAGGTCAGTTATTCTGTGTCCATCGTTTGTATCAAAGCAGTCCTCTTTTGTTTCTAGGGTGGCAAGTAGTGACATTTGTATGTTAATGACTGTGAGCCTACAGTGTTAAACACGAATATGAAAAGAAATGGAATGGAGAGAAGACTCGTTTAACTACCTGTGATCCTCATGCAAAACAGACTGTTTTGAACTCCAACTCTCCTAAAGAGGTTCAAAAGAACAAAGAAATTATATTCACTTATGATGTCGAATTCCAGGTTAGTTTGTACAATTTGATACATGGTTTTTCTTTTCTGCTGGTACTCTGTGAACCTTCATAGAGTATTGTTTAGTCATGTACTTGAGCTTACTAACTTGCGCTGACTAGACAATTCTTTTTGAGTGGTACTTATAGCTAATTTCTTTTACCAGTAACATGGAAAGGATTATCATCTCGCTAGCATCCCCCCAAATGTCTGCCTTCTAGGAGAGTGAAGTGAAGTGGGCCTCCAGATGGGATGCTTATCTTTTAATGAGCGATGACCAAATTCATTGGTTTTCAATTGTCAATTCATTGATGATTGTTCTCTTCCTCTCGGGTATGGTGGCAATGATATTGCTAAGAACATTGTACCATGATATTTCCAAGTACAATGAGCTTGAGACCCAGGAAGAAGCCCAAGAAGAGACTGGATGTAAGCTTGTCCATGGGGATGCCTTCAGACCCCCAAACAATTCAGAACTATTGTGTGTATATGTTGGAACTAGTGTTCAATTCTTTGGGATGATCCTTGTGACGATGATCTTTGCAGTTCTTGGATTCCTGTCCCCATCTAACAGGGGTGGTCTAATGACTGCCTTGCTCTTGCTTTGGGTCTTCATGGGTATTTTTGCTGGATATGCCTCTTCTCGCTTATACAAAATGTTTAAAGGGACAGAATGGAAGAAGATTTATTTCAGAACTGCTATCTTCTTCCCAGGAACAGTCTTTGCAATTTTCTTCTTCTTAAACACACTCATTTGGGGAAAGAAATCATCTGGAGCTGTGCCATTTGGAACAATGTTTGCCCTTGTCTTCTTATGGTTTGCGATCTCAGTTCCTCTTGTGTTTGTGGGAAGCTACATTGGGTTCAGGAAGCCTGCAATTGAGGATCCTGTGAAGACAAACAAAATCCCAAGGCAGATCCCTGAACAAGCTTTGTACATGAACCCAATATTCTCGATCCTAATTGGCAGAATCCTTCCATTCGGGGCAGTTTTCATTGAGCTCTTCTTCATCCTTACTTCCATTTGGTTGAACCAGTTCTACTACATATTTGGTTTCCTGTTCTTGGTCTTCATCATAGTCGTCATCACTTGTGCTGAGATAACCATCGTGCTTTGCTACTTCCAGTTGTGCAGTGAGGATTACCTTTGGTGGTGGAGATCGTACCTTACGGCGGGCTCTTCAGCACCATACCTCTTCTTGTATGCCACATTCTACTTCTTCACAAAGCTAGAAATCACAAAGTTCGTCTCCGGGTTATTATACTTTGGGTACATGTTGATTGCTTCATATGCATTCTTTGTGCTCACTGGTACCATTGGATTCTATGCATGCTTTTGGTTCACTAGGCTGATCTACTCATCGGGGAAGATTAATTAATCAAGGTGGGTTTTCTTTCCTATTGCTCTTTTTCAAGGATTCAAAATGATAATTTTAGTGTACGATGTTCAAAAGATACCATTTATGCATTTCAAATGTAAACCTACCTATTCTATTGTACTCAATTTTGAACTGTGACAATGTCATGTTTCGATTATAACTTTTTCTACTTCAAAATTTAGGAGAATTCCTTTTTACTTTAGTACAACTTGTTAGGAAGTTTCATGAAGAATTATATGTATTTCTTGACTTTGAGAGCTCGTGTTCAAATTCAGTATATTGATAATGTTATATTTAGTCTATTTGTAACTCTGGTTAAGATATTTTTTCAAATTCAAAAGGTTTTTTATGGATTTAACTTGGGTTGTGTTTTATGGTATCGGCGATTAGAGGTGGCAATTATGTCTTGTTAGTCGTATTCGTGTCGTGTTTTGATAATAATTGTATAGTGTTCACATTTTAGTTGACAAATAAGAAATTTACTTGATTTTTTCTGTGTTGTCTATTTATAACAGTAACAAATAACAAAATCTTTAAAGACAAAATTATTAATCAATTCTGATTACATTTATTTATATTGGGTTAGATATTGTCGTTCTTACTTGTGATTAACCAGACTTTTCACCTTTTCAAATCAAGAGAGTAGTACATCCACAAGTGGATTGAAAAGTGCTTCTTTTTGTTCTCTTTGTAAGAGTCTACCGAAAGTAGTTTGAATGCATATTCATGTACCTTTTCCTTGTATTGTTAATAGCATAGAAAACAACTTGAGCTGCTAATTTTCCTTTCAAATTGGTAAAAATAGAGCTAGGATTTGAAATAAATCCATGACATACAAAAATTTATTGAATTGATCAAGTATGAGTAGCATTCAATTTCTTGAAACAACTTATTTTCCTAATTATTATTCTTAATATTCTCTTGAAAATGAAAAAGATATGAAATTACTATTTCTATTCAAGTGCAAGTGACTAGATTAAACATGCATTATATGTGTACTTGGCAAAACGAGTGTATGCTAATTCTTGAGCAACGCAACATAAGTCTCTGTCAAAATGTAAAGGAGAGCAGCAATGCAGAGGCAAAGTTGCTACTTCCTTGGCCAAGTGTCTTTGGGTTTGGCAACACCAACGGTGGCCTTTGCAACATCCATAGGAGTGGCCTCAGGCTTTTTCATGATGTAAATCAGGCTAAGCCAACAAGGACCATGATGGTAACTATAAGGAAGGTAACACCTTTGGTGAAGAATAACATCTGGCTTGTGGTCTGGTGACCTCTTAGATGGTTCAACTCTAGTCTCTAGCTGCTTTTAATTCCTCTGGGTTCATCTTGTGTGTTCGTCGAGTTTTTCTTATCTCTTGAAACTAATTTCTTTGTTAAATCTCTCCTCTCAATATTATTTGAAACTTTTTAATTTTAAGATTATTCTAAATAATTGAATTTACACTTTAAAAACCGAATCACTACTATATCCTTGATATTTTTCATTTAACCTTGAAAAATTTGACATGTTTATATACTTGATTGCAATTCTTGTTTTTTACTAAATGAAATTATTTAAATTTTAATTTCTCCATTCAATTTAATTAATTAATCATAAAAAATTGTCTACAAACAAAGTATTTGTTATCTCTTAATATCAAATAAATTTAAGTCTTATTTGAGAACGATTTTGATTTATGATTTATTATTAAATAATTCATTTTTGTGATTTTTTTTTTGTAAAAATAATCATTAATATGTTTGGTAACAATTTTTACTTATGATTTTCAAGAAATAAATCAAAAATCACTAATAAATTGTTTGGTAATGTTTCATATTTTTTTTTCTTTTGAAAACTTAAAAAATAAAGAAACGTTTTGATATTGTTTGGTATAAGGACAAAGATATTGTCCAAACCTTTCCACGACATAGAATTGATGAAGACCAACTTAGGATGAGGTGTTTTCCTTACACTCTTAAAGATAAAGCTTGGTCATGTTTCATTACTCTACAACTAGGTTCTTTAACAACTTAGGACGCAGTCTATGAAAAGTTTATAGGTAGGTTCTATTCCTATCAAAAGACTATTGATCTAAGGATAAAGATAGCAACATTTTCTCAAATGGATGAAGAGCACTTTCATGAAGCTTGGGAAAGATTCAAACTCCTTTTCATTTAATGTCCTCATCATAGCTTTCCATTACAACTATAGAACCAATTCTTTTATAATGGATTGACACTATAGAGTCAATACATGGTTGATAATGCTATTGTTGTGGGAGAAAGGACCGCAGTGAAACCTATAGTCTCTATGAGCTGTTGGGTTCTAATTCCCAACAAAGAAGTACTAGAAGAAGAATAGCAAGAGTCAATGAAGTTGGCTCCAGTAATGAAATGACCTTGAAACTTGCTAAATTGACTAAGTGCAACTTCTTACTACCCACCAAATGCCAAATCAAGAGGTGTATGAAGTGTGTTTTTCAATTGGGCATGATGCTCATAATTGTTCAATTCCTTTCAAAGGTATCATCTAAAAACCTATAATCACCCTAACCATCATTGGATACCAAACAATTACCAAGCCTATAGCCAATGTCAAACACTAAGGCCAAATAAAAACCACCCTTACCCACCAAATCAATCTTTTAAGCCAACCTTAGAGGATAACTTGAATTCTTTTATTCAAGTTAATCACAACAACCAATTAATGAATAATCAAAGGTTGAAAACTATGGAGGCTTCAATTAAAAGTATTGAAACTAAAATTGGGCGACTAGCAAAACAAATGAAAAGGAAAGGATTAGGAAATTTTCCCAATCAACCCAAACAAGTGAAGGATGTAAGAACCCTTCGAAGTGGTAAGGCAGTCAATAATAGTTTACCTAAAATCTCTAAAGATCTACCTTGTAGTTTAGGTAACAAAAAAGGTGAAATTCTAGTCTCACAAAGAGGAGAGACAAGTGCTAAACTTAACAAACCTTCGAAAAAAATAATTGGGGAGTTATCTGACATCTCCAAAATTCAAAAGACAACATAACTACACCAGTTGTAAGTACCTTTTTCACACCGGCTGAAAGAATCCAAACAAGATAAGAAATTCTATGATCTTTTTAATGTGCTTTCTACAGTAAATATCAATTTACCATTATTAGAGGTGATCATAAATATACCATACTATGTTAAGTTTCTCAAAGAGTTGAACACTAAGAAAAGGAGGTATGAACTTAATGAGTGAGTAGTAGTATCAAAAATTTCTAGTGTTGTACTTTAGCACCAACTTCCCTCTAAGTTGAAAGACTCTGAAATTTTTATCATAAACATAACTACGGGGGACAGGAAGGTTGCTAAAGCAATGCTTGATTTAGGTGCAAGTATAAACTTGATACCCTACTCTATATTCTTACAACTCGATTTAAGAGATTTAAAATCCATAACTATATCCCCTCAACTTGCAGATATATCTCTTATGCATCCAAAGGGAATAGCTAAGGATGTGCTAGTATAGGTAGACAAACCAATAATACCTGCTGACTTTATGGTTCTGGATATGCAAGAAAATCCAACCTTGGATAGAGAGCATACAATACTTCTTGGTAGACCATTTTTGGCAACTACCAAGACTATTATTGATGTCCAAGATAGAAATTTGACAATGATAGTCTTAGGAGAGACCTTTCATATTAAAGTTTTTGATTCTTCACCTTTTCCTTCTATTCCTACCATCGATGAAATATTATGTGTTGACCCTTTGGATAATCTTTTCTAAAGCACCTTTTCCCGAACCAGAATAGAATACAAGCTTGAAACTATTCTTACACTTGAAGAGGTCGAAGAAGATTTAGATGAGGAAACGAAGGGGTACCTTGAACAACTAGATAGTGATGAACTAAAGACAAAATCTAGTACACCCTTACATCTACCTAGTTCCTCATCTAGTAAAAAGGCCAATCCACCTAAACATGAACTCAAAGACTTACCTAAGCACTTAAAATACGTGTTTCTGGGAGAAGGAGAAACTTATCTAGCAATAATTTCTTCGACCTTGACCAAAACCCAAGAAAAGAAACTTATAAAAGTGCTTAAGAAGTTTAAGAAAGCCATAGGTTAGAGTATAAAGGATATAAGAGGCATTATATCTACCTATTTCTAATAGTAATTGGGTTAGTCTAGTGCATGTGATACCTAAGAAATCTGGGATAATAGGTGTTGAAAATGGCAAAAAGTGAATAGTTCCCACTAGAATAATCATTGGATGGATGATGTGTATAGATTTCAGGAAATTGAATTTATATACTAAAAATGATCACTTTCCTCTTCCATTCATTGATCAAATGTTAGAAAGATTAGTTGAGCATGAATTTTAATATTTTCTAGATGGATTGTCTAGATATTATCAAGTACACATAGCACTAGAAGATCAGGAAAATACCACATTTACATGTCTTTACGGGACATTTGCTTTTTGAAGAATTACATTAGGATTATGCAATGCCCCTGCCATGTTCCAAAGATGTATGATGTCTATCTTCTCAGGCATGGTGAAAAAATTCATTGAGGTTTTCATGGACGATTTCTCTGTCTTTGGAAACTCATTCAATGATTTCTTACATAAAATGACTTTGGTTTTAGAAATATGCATTGAATGCAATCTAACCCTTAGTTGGGAGAAAAGTCATTTTATGGTTTAACAAGGGATAATGTTAGAGCATATCATTTCAAAAAAAGGTATTGAAGTTGATAAGGAAAAAGTTAAACTAATTTCCAATTTACCTCCCCTTACATCTGTTAAGGGGATAAGAAGCTTCTTAGGACATGTAGGATTTTACATACTATTTATTAAATATTTCTCTAAAATAAGTCGCCCCTTATGTAACTTGTTCTTAAAAGATGTTTATTTTGAATTCAACGATGACTACCTTATTGCCTTTAATACCTTGAAAGAGAAACAAACATATACCCATGTTATTATGGCACCAAAATGGTCTTTACCCTTTGAAATAATGTGTGATGCTTTCGATTATGCTATCGTAGTAGTCTTGGGATAGAGAGTGGATAAGCATCTACATGTCGTCTACTATGCTAGAAAAACACTCAATGACGTCCAAATGAATTATATCACCACTGAAAAGGAATTCTTGGCTATAGTTTTTTCTTTGGATAAATTCAGGTCTTATTTAGTAGGATCTAAAGTGATTGTGCATTCTGATCATGTCGTTTTAAGATACCTATTAAGTAGATTGAATTCCAAGCCAAGATTAATCAGGTAGGTCTTACTCTTACAAGAATTTGACTTATAAATCAAGGATAAGAAAGGTAGTGAAAACTTAGCAGCTGACCATTTGTCTAGATTGATTTCTGACTTCAATTATCTTAAAGATGAGAGTAATGAAGATATAGTTGAAACTTTTCCCAATTCACAATTATTTTCAATAGGTCAAAACCCATGGTATGCTCATATTGTAAACTATCTTGCACTGGTGTTTTGAGACATAAGACTTTATATCAGGACAAGAAAAGGTTCTTTAAAACTATCAAGTAATATTTATATGATGACCCTTATTTATAAAAGATTGGTCAAGATCAAGTCATTTAGAGATGTGTACATGAAGACGAAAATAAGGGCATTCTGAATTTTGTCATGAACTTCATTGTAGGGGCTATTTTGGTAGCGAAAAGACAACCCGTATGGTATTACAGTCTAGATTCTTTTGGCCCAATTTTTTTAAAGATGCTCATGTGCTTTGTGTACAATGTGATATATGTCAAAGAATAGGAAACATAAGCAAAAGATATTAAATGCCTTTGACATCTAATTTAGTTGTTGAACTCTTCGATGTATGAGGGATTGACTTTATGGGTCCTTTTCCCATCCAATGGCCTTCAATATATTTTGGTTGCTATGGATTATGTATCCAAGTGGGTAGAAGCTATCCCCACTAAAACCAATGATGTTAATGTTGTTGTAAAATTCTTGAAGGATTCAATATTTAGTAGGTTTAGAATGCTTAACGCTAAAATAAATGTTGGAGGTATCCATTTTTGTAACAAAATATTTGATGGAGTATTGAAAAATTACAACATCACATATAGAGTAGCAACTCTATATTATCTTCAAACTTCCGGTTTAGTGGAGGTAAGTAATAGGAAAATTAAGGAAATATTGGAACACACTATGCGTCCTTCAAGAAAGGATTGGGAAATCAATTTGAATGATGCATTATGGGCAAACCACATAACTTAAAAAACATCCATTGGGATGAGCCCTTACCAGTTAATCTTTGGGATAGTGTGTCACCTTCCTGTTGAACTCGAACAAAAGGATTATTGGGAAATTAAAGATCTGAACATGAATTTAGATAAAGTAGGAGAAAATGGTTGCTCCATCTTAATGAGTTGGAAGAGATTAGGGACGAGGCCTATGAAAATGCAAAATTATACATATAGTGTACTAAATGCTATCATGACAAGAGGCTAGTTTCTAAGTCTTTTCTTCCTGGAATGAAAGTTCTTTTATTTAACTCTCATTTGAGATTGTTTCCAAGAAAATTGAGATCAAGATGGGATGAACCTTACATAATTGTCCAAGTTTTTTCAAATGGAACAGTAGAGTTATTTAATCCAACACAAATAACTTTCAAAGTTAATGGGCACCATGTGAAACCTTATTTACAAGGAATTTTTTTTTCTAACGTTGATTCCATATTGATAAATTGATCCTCAGTACCATGATGATGCGTCTTGTTAAGATGTTAAACTAAGTGTTGGATGAGAGGCAACCCATCATTAAAACGTAATTTTATTTTATTTTAAGCAATTTAGTTTTTTTATTAATTTTTTTTTCTTTTGTGAGAACTTTGTTTATTTTATTACATAAAATAATTGCTTGTTAAGATGTGTTAGAGTACCTGTTTGTATGATTCAAATATGATGTTGGATGCAACTAGTGTTCTCCATCAAAATCCTTAACACATAAAGCAATTTGGTAACTTTCCTATCCCTTCTTTTTTTTTACAATTTGCATTTGTTACATTAAGAAAAATATAGATTTTACATTGGGGTGGTAGGGTTTAAAAGTTACACAAATTAGGTAAAGTTTAAATTTTTTATAATTAATGTGCCCTTATTTTACTTATTTAGTTGTGTATTTTCATATTAATTGTTTCCTTTAATTTATTTGTTGTCTTTTTATATATGTGTTTTATTTTTTCTATTTGTGTGTTTAGGTAAATTAGAATAGTGTTCAAATTTTTGTTACAAAAATAATCATGTCTTAAAATCAAAATCAAACAGAAAAGTCACAAAATTAACCACTCACCAAAATCCTACAAAAATATACAACCTGTACATAGGTCCACTCTCTAAAAAATATATGTTGAAAAATCTCTTAAAAAAAGAGAGATAAAAAATATATAGTATAATCTACATACTATGACCATTTTAGCCTTAAACAGTCGTGAGAGTTGGATAGTACAAAAGAAATAGAGGAAATAATTCCCCCATAAGTCATTGCATTTATTTTTTCTACACTTCTAAAAGGAATATATCTTGAAATTTTTGCTTAATGAGTTTAATTGATGCATGAAAATAATATAAATGATATCTTTATAATTTATACATTCAATTCCTTTCATGAGATCAAAGTTATGCACTATTTTGAGCCTTTATTGTTTTATAAGTATGTAGACTTATTAGTTCATTTCTAAACATAAATTCTATTCACATACGCCTTAGTATGAGTACTTGAACCCATAAGATTCAATGAATTGAGAGTATTGAATTGTGAGGAGTAGAGTCGAAGTGAATTCGGAATCCTAATATTGAAATTGGGTGACGTGAAAGCGAAACATTATTGACTAAAATATGAAAGTGATTTTCGACTAATTATTGTAGTAAATCATGAATATTTAAGAAATTAGAATAGCCTATGCTTAAAGGTTTTAATTATAAAACTTAAATGAAGCTTTAAGTATGAATTTGTTTTATTTTACTTGTTCTATTTGTTTTATATATTTTTTGTTTTATTTTAAAGATTGTTTTATTTAGTTCAATGTTTGTGGGTATCATTACTGAAAACCCTCACGAGAATTAAACTCGTTCACTAAGGAAACCTAAGGGTTTAAAGGCTTGTTGCATATGCTAAATGCAACTGTGTCAATCCACCGAAGTGATTTAGGATAATTTAATTTTTAATTTTTATTTTAGTTTTTACCGCTTCTCTTATTAAGGGATTAGCACGAAGCTGGTTAGGGGTGGTGATGAGTGCTTAAAAAGCACTAAAATTACCATGATTTAATATACTTTAATTGATTAAATAGATTTAAATTTGTATGATTTTGATCATATTTTTATATAAATTTTTCTTTTTGGAATCACAAGTATTTTTATTGTTTTTCAAGAATTTTAGTTCAAAATAATTTAAAAACTTGAAGAAAAATACTGAATGTAATAAATCACAAATATGTTGAGAAAAAATGAGAAAAAGTAAAAAAAAAATTGGAAAAATTGGACAAAAGAGGTCAAAACGATCAAATGGTCAAATATGCTAAGTCCAGCCTACCCCATGTGCGCATCAACAAAGTCACGCGTGCACCATGCTAAGAGCCAATGCCCATTTGTCGAGCCACGCGTGCACGCCAAGCTTAGTCCTGAGAGCACCCATGCGTGCCAATGCCCATCTTCCATAAAACTAACACGCTTCAGCACCATCCTGCGCACATTAGTGCTTATCCCGCCGCAAATATCACCCCACACGCATGTCAGCCTGTCCAAACGGGTCCAAAATCAATTTTTGAGATATTTCCCACTTTTTTGGCCTTTTCCTCATCCATAAAAGGACCATATCCCCTATTGTAAATATCATCTAAAAAACACAAATGTCTTTCTCTTTCTCTCTCTAGAAAGCTTTCTTTTTTTAGTTTTAAAGTTCTTATCTTTTTAAGAAGAACTAGTTATGCTTTTATAGATTTCTAGTTTTTGATTTTATAAACGGAAATGCAAATTCATTTGGAATTTTTCTAGAAACAGAATTAGCTTGCTAAATATTAAATAGGTAAAACATTTTTATGTAATTTGTATGTGATTAAATTTAACATTTCTGACTATTTATAAATATGATTTTATTGATAAAGTTGTTTTGCTTGCAAAATATTAAATAGGTAAAATATTTTTATAAAATAAATTGATTTTGTTTTTATTCAATATTTTATATTAAGGATGTTAGAGAGAAATATATTCCTTTTCATTACAAACTTAAATCTAAAAATTAGATTTCAAGGTTTAATTATCCATAGGATATTAGTTAATTAATATTAAAAAAACAAATTTAGGCCCCCCTTAAGGACATTTTCATACCAAAAAGAAAAAAAATCAATAAATATCAATTTATATCTTTAATAATCTAAATAATATGAACAAACATAATTAACTTAATTATTATATCCATAAATACTATATTGTTATGAATGATAAAAATTTGGATTATTGTTTATTAAATTCATATCTATGTTTAATTTTTTATGTTATTAGATTAGGAAACACAAATATCAAAATATTGTGACATGATATTTAGGATTTAATTTAGTTTTTTTTAAGTTTGAATAATAAATTGAAAACCACATAAATTCTATCCTTAGATCGACCTCGGAAGTATACTTGTCATTTTCTATAAAATGATTCATGCACTTGCGAGAGTTTTACAAATATAAAATCAAAGTATCTACAAGATCGGTATTGCTAACCCAATACCGATCTTGTTTCATCAGGTTGTTGAACAACTTGTTGCAAAAGTGGGTCTCTTCATCACTAATAATAGCCCATGGAGTGCCAAATCTTATGAATATGTTCTTATGTAGAAATTTGAGCATTATCTTTGCATCATTTGTTCTTGGAGCAATTTCCTCCACCCACTTTGACACATAATCAACTGCTAACAAGATATAAACAAAGCCAAAAGAGGCAGGAAAAGGGCTCATAAAATCAATTCCCCAAACATAAAATAACTCAACCTCTAAGATATTTTTCGATGGTAGCTCGTGATGTCTTGAAATATTTCCTATACGTTGGCACCGATGACAAGTTTTCATCAAAGTATAAGTATCAGGAAAAATAGAGGACCAAAAGAACCCACTTTGAAGTACCTTAACTATTGTTCGTGTTACTCCAAAATGTTCTCCATATGATGAGAAATGGAAATGATGGAGAATGGCTTGCATCTCCTCTTTAAACACATATCTTCGGATGATTTGATCAGAGAATATTTTGAAAAGAAAGGCTTCTCCCAAAGATACTTTTTCACATCATGCAAACTTATTATGTTGGTGGTAAGTAAGATATGGTGGCAATACCCTACAAGCTAGATAGTTTACTATATCAGCATACCAAGGAAGCTTGATCTCACATGCAAAAAACTACTCATTAGGGAATGCTTCTTGGATCACTAACTATGGTTTTATTTCCTTTTGCTCCAATTGAGAGAGATGGTCAGCAACTAAATTTTCACTTCTTTTCTTATCTCGAACTTCCAAATCAAATTCTTGAAGAAGAAGGATCCAAAAAATCAGCCTAAGCTTAGCATCCTTCTTGCCAAACAAATAATGAAGTGATGCATGATTAGTGAACATGATCACCTTTGTACCAATGAGATAAGGCCAAAATTTGTCACAAGAAAATACTAGAGTAAGCATCTCCTTCTCAGTTTTTATATAATTCAATTGGGCTTCATTCAATGTCTCGCTTATGCAACAGTTTGTCTCACTTCTTTCCTAACACTACTCCAATTGCAAAGTCACTTGCATCACACATGACTTCAAAAGGTTGACTCCAATCATGTACAATCCTTATTGGTGCTAAAATTAGTTTCTCCTTGATTGAATTAAAGGCCTGCAAACAAACATCATCAAAGTCAAATGCAAAATTTTTCTCAAGAAGATTAGATAAAGGTTTAGAGAGTTTAGAAAAATCCTTTATAAATCTTCCATAAAATCCCATATGTCTGATGAGTGCTCAAAAAGCACTAAAATTACCATGATTTTATGTACATTAATTGATTAAAAATATATATATTTATATGTTTTATCATATATTTATATAAATTTGTCTTTTTCGGAATCACGGGTATTTTTATTATTTTCATGTATTTTCGCTTAAAAACGTAACTTAAAGACTCAAAGAGGAATACTAGAAGCAATACATCATAAATATATTAATAAATAAATGAGTAAAGGTCAACAAATATGGAAAAATTGGACAAAATGGGTCAAAATGTCAAAAAAGAGGAAAACGCGCACGGAGCCGCCCAGCCCGCGTGCACCAGTGCCCAGCCGCACGCAGCACGCCCAGACCGTGCGTGCAGTTCCCCACTCCCGTGCGCACCTGTGCGCACCACTGGTGCCTTCCGCACGCGCCGCTGCCATCTCGCCCCATTTTCATACGTAACCGCCTCCCACGTCATGCTGACGTCATCAACGATGTCAGCAATCACCACTCTACGTTTCCACCATTTTTTAACATTTTTTCACCCACTTTTTCTCTCCATCCTCACCTATAAATACCCCCCTTCTCTTCACTTCTAAACACACCTCAAAACACATCTTCTCTTTTCTTTCTTTCTCTCATTTCTTAGTTTTTCCTTAGTTAGTTTTTCTTAGTTTTTAGTTTTTCCTTAGTTAGTTTTTCTTAGTTTTAGAGTTCTTCTCTTTTTGAGAAGAACTAGTTATGTTTTTGTAATTTATTTGATTTTGATTCAATAAATGGGAGTGCAAATTCCTTTTGGAGGTTTTCCAGCAACCGGAATATCATCAAAGTACTATAAGGATTTTATTTTCTTTACAGTTATTTTTTATGCTTTATTCTTACATGTTAGATTTAATTTGTCTGTGATTAAATTTAACTTTGTTGACTGTTTGTAAACATTATATAATAATAACGTTGTTATGCTTGCGAAATATTAAATAGGTAAAAATATCTAAAATGAATTGATTTTATTTTTATTCAAGATTTTATATTAAGAATGTTAGAGAGAAATATATTATTTTTCATTACAAACTTAAATCTGAAAATTAGATTTTAAGGTTTAGTTATTCGGTCTGATTTAGAGTAGTGTTGTTTTATTTGTTGGTACAATCGTCCGGTAGTTAGAGTGAAGCTCTATTTCAAAATTTTTTATAAGAATTATTTTATTAAAATGTATTGACAACATGTTTTTAGTAGTGGTTTTAAAACTTGAAAGTTAGTACTCGGATAACTAAATTCTTAGGTTTAATTTGGACACCTTGAATAAAGTTTAAACTGTCTAACCCCACCAAAGGTGGCATTTAAATGGTTCATTTTCTATCTCTTAGAAAAAGGAATTAATTTAATTAACCAAATTAGTTATCAACCCCACGCATAGGTGTTAATTGATTTGTTTAGTTAACAAAGAATATCTAACCCCACCAAAGGTGGTATTAATATAAAAAAGAGAGAATCAATAAATATCAATTTATATCTTTAATAACCTAAATAATATGAGCAAGCATAATTACTTAGTTATTATATCCATAAATACTCCACTATTATAAATGATAAAATTTGCATAAATATTTATTGAATCTGTATCTATGTTTATTTCTATGTTATTAGGTAAAAAACACAAAAATCCAAATATCGTGACAGAATGTTTAGGATTTAATTTCGTTTTTAAAAGTTTGAATAATAAATTAAAAACCACATATATTCCTTTTTTAGATCGACCTTGGGAGTATACTTATCATTTTCTATGAAATGATTCGTGCACTTGCGAGAGTTTTATAAATATAAAACCAAATGAACGGTAGGATCGGCGATTTCGGTTCTGCTCGATCAATGTCCCAAAAACCTTCTGATTCCTTTCACATTCTTTAGAGGTGGTATTTTTTCTATGGTTGCAATTTTAGCTCGATCAAACTCAATTCCTTTAGATGACACTCTATTGCCAAGACTAATCCCTTCTAGAACCATGAAATTACACTTCTCCTAGTTTAGGACAATGTGGCCTCAATGACAATGTGGCCTCATTCTATCAGGCCCAATCATACAGACAATGTGGCCTCAATGACCAATGGTCAGGCCAATCATTCTAAACCTTAATGTACCAATAGTCCTTTGCCACACCATTGATCGATTAGATGTCTAACTACAAGAGGTATAACAAGGGCTAAGTATAGGTAAACTTCTAAACCTAGTAGTCTCTATTGAGTCTACATTCATGCCAAAACTTATGGCCATCCCACTCTTGAATAAATTCAAAATGCCCTGTGTGGGTACCTATGATGAGACCAAGGGCCTTTTGGAACACCTCAAGATATTTAAAGGTTGGATAGATCTATATGCTTATAATGATGTAATCAAGTATTAGGTATTCCAACTCACTTTCACTAACAAAGCCCAAGCTTGATACCATACCCTTAGGCTTAACATAATATTCTCCTTTACTGAGTTTGAAAAATAATAACTCATTTCATGACTCTACCCCAAGGGAAGGATGATGCATTAAAGGATTTAATTAATAGGTTCAATGGTGAAAAATCCAAGTGATATATTGTACAAACTCAATAACTATGAGTGCCATACATTAACTTCTTCACCAAGGACCCCTCTGGAGGGACATGGCAAAATATTTTCCAACTACATATATGAAGGCTACTCAAGTAGTCAACACATATCTTAACATTGAAGAGATGGCTAACAATAGGAAAATCAATGACCTTCTAACAAAGTAGAATCGAGAATCAAAAGGCAAGGGTATGGATGAGCTCAAACTCTTTGAAAGAAAAACGACCCATAGGGACCTAGAGATGAGAAAGACATGGGATGAGGCTTAAGCTACACTAGTCCAATATTTTGTACCTAAGCTTACCAGATGTGCCCAAGGAGACTCCTTATGTAAGTTGAACACTAGTTCATAATTTACTAGCATAAGACTCTCAAGGTTGTTGGCCAAAACAAAAACCAATACTATAAGCTCTATAGAACTTTAGGCACTCAACTAAAAAGTGTCTGGATCCTCATATGCAATTCCACACGGGGAGATTCCAATAGTGCCCATAAGGCATACACCATGGAGGCAAGCTAAGAGGCTTTCCCTATTACCTCAGTGCACAACCCAAACAAAGACCTTAGGTTGAAAGACTTAGAGATAAATTTCTCAAAAAAGGAAGCCCATAGACTACTTCATCCCTACATTGATGCATTGGTAGTCACCCCTCTTGGTGGAAAATATAAACTTGCACAAAGTCTTGATTGACAATAACAGCTTAGTTGACATATTTTTCTCCAAAGCATGGAAAGCTATGAAGCTTACATGCCTGCTTAGACCAATGACAACCCCTTGAATGGGTTTTTTGCATTCTATGACACCGAAGGAAGCATGACCCTACCAGTTACAGTTGGACATGGAGCCAATGTGAAAACAATTATGGTAGACTTCCTCATAGTGAACTACCCATCACTATATAACGGGATTTTGGGGGACATTCTTTCATTTAGTCCAAACTGCATCCTTAACTTACCATCTTGCTCTAAAATTTCCAACAAAGAGAGAAATAGGAATAGTGCTCAGAGAAATAAAGTAACACGGGAATGCTACGCCTTAGGAATTTGAATGGGACATAAATAGGATCCCAAGAGGCTGAAGAATAGAAACTACTCAACAATAACTTTGTTTAATTTTCTTGTAAATTAAAATTTCAATTGTTGCATTTCAATTTATAGACTTAGGCTTTATTTCTTTTGTAAATTTAATTTATGAATGAAGGGGACAATTAGGCCATGAATAGAAAAAAACTACATCTTGTCTACAATTATGGAATTAAACAAGGATGGGGGAATTCCAAATAGAAAATGGAAAAGAGATTGAGATGCATATATTCCAAGAAGTTCACGGGCCAATACCCTCGGGATCACACCTGTGCTAAACTAGAGATCACAGTAACCCCGTTAATGAACTCTATTATCTAAGTATTGGGATCCATTACCATCTATAAAAGGTATTGCCTATGGTTAAAGATATGATGCATCATAGGTACAAGGTTTGTAATACATTACAAAATCAACGTGTCTAGTAGCTTAACATGCTAACTATCACTTAGGATGATAGATCTTGACAACATGCCCCTACTAACCTATGAATAGGCATTAACAATGCCCTGAGTCTAGGAGTTGCTACAACTTCTACACCCCATCAGTGCAAACTCATGTTTTCTCATGTTGGGGACCTTAGCTCTCCAACCATGACTGTTAATGAAAACTACCATAAATGAATAGTGTGAGACAAAGTTCATTATATGATGGAATAATCCACCAAGAATGATAAGAATTTTGTAAGTATAAAAAATAAATGCTTGGGTAACATAATAGACTCAAGCGCAATAAGTATGGGAGTTGGTAGACCAGGGATACCTTACCTCAAACAAACCATCTTGACTTAGAAAAAATAAGAACAAGACGCACGAACACAATGAAGTCTAGAAACAAGCCCAATGAGAACATGACTAATCACATCTGCTCAGTCAATTCAAAAATGACTGGATAGGTAGATGGCCATGCAACAAATCAAGTTGAGATAAATGAGACGAAACAGACCCATGGTCATTTGGATGGATCCGTCAGTTGGGTAAACATGTAGCTGACCATGCTTGAACAAGTAGCCTCTAAACTATCCTATGTTGAGTGTAATGGAGATCAAGGTGTTGATCAAGTTGATGTTCTCAAATATTCTCAAGATCCTTTGCAAGGAATTGGCCATTCAATGGCTAGAGCAAAGACTATGAGGATAAAGAAAGATTTGCAAGGCTTTATCATGGAAGTGCAATATAAAGAAGCTGTGCTAGAAGAATCAATAACTAAATTCAAAGATTCTAAAGCTTCACCAAGGATGGTCTATTACCTTTTTATGCAAGGGATAAATTTGGAAGATCAAGTTGGGAGCAAAGATTGGTTTAAGAAGTAATATTTTTGTTTTTGTTAATTATGAGCCTTTTATGTTTAGAAATTGTTGTTTTAGTGAATTATGGGCTTTTTATTTAAATTATTTTAGTCTTTTATGTTTTAAGAATGGATTAGGCCCAATCCACTAATTATAAAGCCCATTAATTTTTTGGCTCTTAAAGTGGTGCCTAAGGTTTATTTCTTATAAAAGAAACAACAACCATGTAATGGGAAGAACAAAAATCATTAATGAAAAGTATATTCTATAAAGCTTTTGCTTTGCCTTCTTGCGTTCTTGATTGAATACTTGAATACGACTTATCAAAAGGAGTGATCATCCTTTGTGGCGTCTCAAGGTTTGGGTTTTGAGGACTTCATTTCTGATCGCCACACAAATTGTGTGTGCAGTGAATACGCAAGTATACATATCGTAACAAGTAATATAATGATAAGTAAAGATCGTTTCCATGGAGATTATTTTTTTAGAAACTAATTTTTAAAACTAAAAATAGTAAAAATCAATTTTTTTGGTGTTTTTATATCTTAAGAAAGAAAAATTAAAATAACTAAAATTAAATAGCAATAATTAATTAAATCAGATTTTGTGACTAAAAAGATATATGAGAAAATATCTAGGAATACTTATTCCCTCAATTTTCTAAACATGTGAATCACTAAAATCCTCTCAATATAATATCAATTAATTACATGATCAATTGAATCTAACCTAGCATGTATTCCTCTCTCAAGTAAACTACACACCATATAGTAATTAATTTAATCACACTCTCATGCCAATTAAATTGCATTCTACTCATTAAGTTCATCAATTATGGATCACATACATGAGAATCATACATCTCTGCCTAGAAACTATGCATGTTATTTAATCAAAACAAACAATTAAGTAATTTTCTCAAATCTATTTAATTGCCTCTATAGATAAATTTTTGGTCAAACAATTAATAGCATAAAAATCAGATTAAATAATATAACTAAATTAATATTATAATTGGGAAAAAATATTAGATCATCACATGGTGAAAATTGGATTCATAAGATCCCTAGATTAATAAATTAATTACACATAATTGTGTTCATAAAGCTCATATTTTTCATAAAGAAAGACATAAAATTAATAAAGAAAAGAGTAGAAAAAAAATACAATCAATCTCTTGAATTGTAGAATTAATTTCCTCTAGAATCTCCACCAAAATTGTGTCATTTCTTCAATATTTTTGTATTTTTCTCTCTTTTTAACTCTAAAAACTGACCAAAATTATGCTAATGGAGGCTAATTAGGGTTTATGGAGTGATTAGGGACTTAAGTAAAGCTCAGGTGTGATCTGGACCGTCCGATTAGCTTCAAATCAAGGGCTACAATCAAAACAAGCAAAATTGATAGTTTCATCCAATCATAATGCAACACGTGGCATCAAAAATTTATTGGGCAAATCAGGGAGCGACGCGTGGCAGGGGAGACCGGTCAAAGTCAACGCTCGTTGAGTCAGCAACACGTGCACGATAATGGATAGAGTGGTGCAAGGGTGGAACACGCAGAGCAATGGCATGGTGACATGTGGGGCATGTTTCATCCTCCTCACATATGGAGCGACGTGATTCGCTCTCCGTGCTTGCATGGAGTCTACGTGGCTTACCCAGTCAGCCCTATGCTTGCATGGCATGCCATGTGGTAGCTTCTGATTGGTCCCGTCTAGAAAAATCCATAAAAATTCTAGAAAAATTCCAAAAATTATATTTTCACCCATTTTCATTAAAGTTTATATTTAATTTTTTTAGCCATAAAAATACTATTTATTAAATAAAACAAGTAAATATTAAGTAAAAAAGTGCACTAATGACTCTATTTTCATAGAGCCATCAATTTCCTTATGGATATAATCTAATCATCTTCAATATGTTCTTAGCAAACTAATCGTTTCTATTCCTTTGAGTTCGTGGGTTCCTAGGTTGCTCGCCTAAAGGGTCCGCATCATTTGGTATCAAAGCCTTGATTACTAAAAATATGTTATCTATCTTCATCTATCTTTATTTTGAATTTTAGATTTTTTTAAATCATCCTTTGATTGGTTTCTGCGTTCTTGAGTCACAAAACACAAAAAAAAGAAAAAGAAATTTTGTCCTTTTGAGTCTTGTGTTTTCTTTCAATTTTGTTGTTGTTAATTTTGTCTTTTGATTTCGTTTCGTAGTTGTCTTTGAATTCTTTATATCTTTTTCTTGTTCCTTTTTTTCTGTGTTCAATCTATCTTTTTTCAAAAAAAGAAAAGAAGAGAGCTACTATAGTTCATAGTTTAAAAAAAAAGTGATAAATTGGCATTGCAACTTTAAACGGTCATAGCTTTTGACTCGAGCATCAAAATCACTATTATAATATATCAAATCGTAGCTTGTCTCGATTACTAAAACTTAAACTACACTTTTTCTCTATTTCCCATGGTTTCGAGCCCAAATTACACTGTTTACACTACTTTTTGAGGGTTTAAAGTTTTGTCGCACCTTTTTGCGTTGTTTTCGGTTCTTGTTCTTTAGGGTTGCAAATTTGTTTTTGTGAATTTTCAATTCAAAGTAGCTGCAACACTAGTAAAAAAAGAGAAGAAGAAGAGGAGAACAAAGTAGTAGATTGTTTAAGAATCTAATTCTTATTTTCTTGTTGAGTTTTCTTATTCTTGTTGAAATTGAGTTTCCATTATTTTGTTCTTGCTGCCCAAGACTAATTAAAAAAAAGGGAATCTTAGTTGATAAAGAGTCTTCCTTTAGAGTCCTCTTTAGTCAAGAGTCTTCCTTTAGAGTACTCTTTGGTCAAGAGTCTTTCTTTAGAGTCCTCCTTGGTAAGGAGTCTTTCTTTAGAGTCCTCTTTGGACTTTATTTTTGACATACTTTACCATTAAGTTCTTTGAAAATTATGAATTTTGATATTTTTACCAATAAAATGCTTACTTCTTAAGAGTAGTTGGATTCTCTGATTTTGTTAAGAACACAAAGGAGGTTAGCGTGAGATTTGAGTCGTAAAAAAAAGAGCAAAAATAGTTTAAAAAAAGAAAAAAAAAGAGTGAAAATAGTGTGAAAAAAAGGTGTGCATGGATTACCTCATTTTATTTTACAAGTTCACAACATGAGTGAGGAAGGAGGGGAACCACAAGAGGTTGACTTGAAATTCTTCATCAAATATGTTCATGACCAATTACAGAGGATGAATGCAAGCTTGGATGATTTAGAATCCTTTTTCGATTGTCAATCACATAGAAAAGATATAGAAGACATGAGTTCGAGGAAGAAGAAGTTGATTCCAATGTGGAAGAGAGAGCTAGTTATAAATGGGACAAAAAGACTAACTATAAAAAATATAGCAATATAGGTAGTATAAAGATGACAATTCCTCCCTTTCAAGGAAATAATGATCCTGAGTTATACTTGGAGTGGGAATGAAAGGTTGAGCATATGTTTAATTTTCACAATTAATCCGAGGAGAAGAAAGTAAAGCTAACAACCATAGAACTTATAGATTATGTTGGAATATGGTGGGATCAATTGGTGTTCAATCGGCAAAGAAATAGTGAGAGACCTATTCGATCATGGAAAGAGATGAAATTGGTGATGCGTAAGAGGTTCATACCTAGCCATTAATATAGTGATCTATATAGAAAGTTGCAAGGGTTGGTGATAACTATATGAAAATAAAGTCATTAACGCACTTTTTTACTTAATATTTAGTTGTTTTATTTAATAAATAGTATTTTTATTGCCAAAAAAATTAAAATATAAAACTTTTAGTGAAAAGGGGTGAAAATATAATTTTTGGAATTTTTTGGGATTTTTATGGATTTTTTATGAATTTTTAACGCATAACCAATCAGAAGCTACCACGTCGTATGCCACGCAAGCAGAGGAGCTGACTGGGCAAGTCACGACGATGCCACACAAGCAAGAAGATAAAATCATGTCATACTGCGTGGGAGGAGGATGAAACACGTGCCACGTGTCAGCAAGGCATTCAATCCGAGTTCAAAAATTTGTCAACGCACCATTGCTCCACGTATTCCACCTGTGTGCCATGCCATCCATTCCCGCGAATCATATCACACCACGTTTTGCTAACTCGGCGAGCATTGACTTTTCTCGGTCTCCCCTACCACGTGTCGCTCCCTGATTCGCCCAATGAATTTCTGATGCCACGTGTCGCTCTATGATTGGCTAAAATATTCATTTTTGCTTGTTTTGATTGTAGCCCTTGATCTGAAGCTGATTGGACTATCCAAATCACACCTGAGCTTTATTTAAGCAAATAATCACTCCATAAACCCTAATTTTAGAGCAAAAAATACAGAAAAATTCAAGAGAAGACACAATTTTGGTAGGGATTCAAGAGGAAATTATTCTATAATTTAAGATATTGATTGTATTTCTTTTTCTACTCTTTTCTTTATCAATTTTGTCTTTATTTATGAAAAATATAAGCTTTATGAACACAATTATGTGTAATTAATTTATTAATCTAGGGATCTTATGAACCCAATTTTTACTATATGATGATCTAATATTTTTTCCCAATTGTAATATTAATTTAATTATATTATTTAATCTAATTTTTATGTTATTAATTGTTTGGTCAACAATTTATTTATAGAGGCAATTAAATAGATTTGAGAGAATTATTTAATTATTTGTCTTGATTAAATAACATGCATAGTTTCTAGGCAGGGATATATAATTCTTATGTATGTGATCCATAATTGATGAACTTAATGAGTAGTATGCAATTTAATTAGCATGAGAATGTGATTAAATTAATTACTATATGGTGTGTAGTTTACTTGTGATAGGAATACATGTTAGGTTAGATTTAATTGATCATATAATTAATTGATATTATATTAGGGAGATTTTAGCAATTCACGTGTTTAGAAATTTGGGGGATTAAGTATTCCTAGATATTTTCTTATCTATCTTTTTAGTCACAAAATTTGATTTAATTAATTATTGCTATTTACTTTTAATTATTTTAATTTTGCTTCCTTAAAATATAAAAACACAAAAAAAAATTGATTTTTATTATTTTTAGTTGTAAAAATTAGTTTCGAATAAAATAATCTCTGTGGGAATGATCTTTACTTATCATTATATTACTTGTTATGATACGTATACTTGCGTATTCATTGCACACAAAATTTGTGTGGCGATTAACTGGTCCAAGGTTCCATGAGTGTAGAATATTTTTATAGAGAGATGGAAGTCTACATCATTAGAGCAAACATAGAGGAAGATAGAGAAGCGACAATGGCCAGATTCATTGCTGGGTTAAACGGGGAAATTATTGATGTGGTTGAATTGTAACATTACGTAGGAATGGAAGAACTATTGCATAAGGCCATTAAAGTGGAGAAGCAAATCAAGACCAAAAGGTTCAGATCTAGTTCGTTCTGTAGTTCTCCATGGAAATCAACTTGGAAGGACAACAAAGCTGCCTTTAGACCAAAAGGTGAAGAAAAGTCAAACAATTTATTTGTTGTTCCTAAAGGTAAACCTGAAACAATAACTCCTAATAAGTCACGTGATATTAAGTGCTTTAGGTGCCAAGAACTTAAACATATTGCTTCTAAATGCCCAAACAAAAGGGTTATGATTGTACGTGATAACAGAGAAATCAAGAGTGCTAGTTCAAGTGACGAAGAAATGCCACCATTGGAGGATTGTTCTAATGTAGAATTGGAATAACATATGCATGGGGAATTACTTTTCACAAGGAGAGCCCTCAATATATAGCCTAAGAGTGAAGGAGATGAGGAGCAATATGAGTATATTTTTCACACAAGATGCCATATGAAGGATAAAGTATGCATGGTTATTATTAATAATGGGAGCTTTACTAATGTAGCTAGTATTTTGTTTGTAGAAAATTTGAATTTGAAGTGGCAAAAGCATCCCAAACCGTACAAGCTACAATGGTTGAATGATGGTAGAGAAGTGAATGTCAACAAAAAAGTTTGGGTTCCTTTTTCAATTGGAAAGTATAAGGATGGGGTTCTTTGTGATGTGGCACCAATGTATGCGGCTCATATTTCACTTAGGCGACCATGGCAATTTGATATGAGGGTGATGTATGATGGGTATAAAAATTGGTACTCTTTTGAAATGAACAACTAAAAAGGTTTATTAGCCCCTCTCAAACCTTAGAAAGCTTATAAGGACCAGATTAGGATATCAAGAGAGTGCAAGTTGAGAGAAAAACAAAAGTGTGAGCAAGAAAAAAAATCAAAAAGGAGAGAAAAGTGAGCACAAAAGAGACAAAAGTGAGCAAAAAAGAGACAAAAGTGAGCAAGGAGAGTAAAATAAAAGAATGAGTGCATTTGTTGAAAAAAAAAACATGAGATTAAGAGTGTAATGGTGGCATGGCAATAAGTACTTGTACTTATGTACAAGGATATTTATATTTCTACTAATGATCTTAACTCATCTTTTTCTAGTGTTGTTGTGTCTTTATTGTAAGACTTTGAGGATCTATTTTCTGAAGAAATTTCCCATGGATTACTTCCTTTGAGAGGAATTAAGCATCAAATAGACTTCACACCTGAATCTATAATACCAAACTGACCTGCTTACAGAGCTAATCCTTAGTAAACGAAAGAGATACAAGGGCAAGTGGATGAGTTGCTGCAAAATGGATTTATAAGGGAGAGTCTCAGCCCATGTTTCCTTCCTGTCATCTTAGTCCCAAAGAAAGATGGAACTTGGCGCATGTGTGTGGATTGCAGCACTAATAACAAGATAACGGTAAAGTATAGACATCCTATCCCCAAGTTAGATGATGTGCTTGATGAGTTTCATGGCTCTCATTTTTTTTCTAAAATTGACTTAAAGAAAGGCTATTATCATATTTGCTTGAAAGAAGGAGATGAATGGAAAACTACATTTAAGACTAAATATGGATTGTATGAATGGTTAGTAAAGCCTTTTGGTTTAACTAATGCACCTAGTACACTCATGAGGTTAAGTAACCATGTCTTGCGTGCTTTCATGGGGAAATTTGTGGTAGTTTACTTTGATGATATTTTAGTCTATAGCAAAAATTTAGAGGGACTTGCATGCAATTTTTAGTGTGTTGAGAGAGAACAAGTTGTATGCTAATCTTAAAAAGTGCACATTTTGCATGGAATATACTGTGTTTCTTGGATTTGTTGTTAGTTCATAGGGTATTAGTATTGATGAAGAAAATGTAAGGGTAATAAGGGATTGGCCTACACCTAAGAATGCAAATGAGAAAAGAAGTTTCCATGGTTTAACAAATTTTTATCGAAGGTTTGTTAAAGATTTTACTTCTATTACTGCACCATTGAATGAACTTGTTAAAAAAATGTTATTTTTAAGTGGGATGATGTGCATGATCGAGTGTTTAACACTTTAAAAGATAAACTAACAAATGCATTTTTTTTGTGTTTGCCTAACTTTGATAAAGCTTTTGAGATAGAATGTGATGCATCGAGGATTGGCATAGGAGCTATTTTAATGCAAGATTCCAAACCAATTACATATTTTAGCAAAAAGCTATGGTACAGTGTTTAATTATCCTACTTACAACAAAGAGCTTTATGCATTAGTAAGAGCTCTTCAAACAAGGTAGCATTACTTATGGCCAATGGAATTCATCATTCATTCTGATCATGAGAGTTTGAAGTTTTTTAAGATCCAAGGTAAGCTTAATAAAAGACATACTAAGTGGTTGGAGTTTATAGAAACGTTTCCTTATGTAATTAAATACAAGCATGGGAAGGACAACGGTTTGGCCGATGCATTGTCTAGGAGGTACATATCACTTTATTCATTGTAAACTAAATTACTTAGTTTTGAATTGGTTAAGGAATTGTATGCTAATGATTATGATTTTTTCCAAGTATGGAATGCATGTGATAAGTGTGTGTCTTGTGATTTTTATTGGCATGAAGGATTTCTATTCAAGAAAGATAAATTATGTGTTCTTATTTGTTCTGTTCGTGATTTGCGTGTTAGGGAAAGTCATTGGGGAGGTTTGATGGGTCACTTTGGTGTTCTAAAGACTTTAGATATTTTACATGATCATTTTTATTGGCCTAATATGAAGCATGATGTGCAATCTGTTTGTGAAAAGTGCATTACATGTAGGCAAGAAAAATCTAAAGTTAAACCGCATGGCTTGTATACCCATTTACCTATACCTAATCAACCTTGGATTGATATATCTATGGATTGTTTTTAGGATTACCAAGGTCTTAAAGTGGTAAGGATAGCATCTTTGTTATTTTTGATAGGTTTAGTAAAATGGCCTATTTGATTGCATGTTCTAAAACCAATGACGCAACATATATTACTGATTTGTTCTTTAAAAAAGTGGTTCGTTTGCATGGGTTGCTTAAGACAATTGTTAGTGATAGAGATGTTAAGTTACTAAGTCATTTTTGGCACACTTTATGGAATAAACTAGGAACTAAATTGTTATTTTCTACTGTTTCACGTGCTCAAACGGAAGGTCAAACTGAATTAGTTAAGAGGACACTCACTACTTTGCTACATGCTATCATTCAAAAGAATATAAGGCAGTGGGAGAAGTGTTTTCCACATATTGAGTTTTCATATAATAAGACTGTTCATTCTACTTCTTTATTTTCTCCTTTTGAAGTTTTTATGGCTTTAATCCTTTAACACCTATTGATATTTTACCTTTTCCTACTAATGAGCATGCTAATCTTGATGGTAAGAAAAAGGCAGATTTATTGAAGGATTGACATGCTAGAGTTTAGGCCAACATTGAAAAAAAAAGAATGAGGAATATGATAAGCAAGCCAATAAAGGGTATTTGAAGGTTTTTTTCCAACCTAGAGATTGGGTTTGAGTGCAATTGTGTAAGGAGAGGTTTCCCACATAATGGGAATCAAAATTGCAGCCTCAAGGAGATGGACCTTTTCAAGTCTTAGAATGGATCAATAATAACACCTACAAGATAAATTTGACAAGTTACAAGGTAATGTTAGTGCAACTTTTAATGTCGCTGATTTATCTTTGTTTGATGTAGGTGATTCAAGGACAAATCTTTTCAAAGAGGAGGGGAATAATGGAGATCAAGGTGTTGATCAAGTTGATGTTCCCAAATATTCTTAAGATCCTTTGCAAGGAATTGGCCGTTCAATGACTAGGGCAAAGACTATGAGGATGAAGGAAGCTTTACATGGCTTGATCATGGAAGTGCAATACAAAGAGGCTGTGCTAGGATAATCAAAAACTAAATTCGAAGATTTTAAAACTTCTCCAAGGATGGTCTATTACCTTTTTATGCAAGGGATAGATTTGGAAGATCAAGTTGGGAGAAAACATTGATTTAGGAAGTAATATTTTTGTTTTAGCTAATTATGGGCCTTTTATGTTTAGTAATTGTTGTTTTAGTGAATTGTGGGATTTTTATTTTAGCTCTTTTAGTCTTCTATTTTTTAAGAATGGATTAGGCATAAACCACCAATAATTAAGCACATTAGTTTTTTGGCTCTTGAAGTCACACCTAGGGTTTGTTTCTTATAAAATAAATAGTAGCCATGTAATGGGAAGAACGAATATAATTAATAAAAAGTTTATTTCATAAAGCTTTTGCTTTGCCTTCTTATGTTCTTGATTGAATACTTGAATTCGACTTATTAAAAGGAGTGATCATCCTTTGTGGCAGCTCAAGGTTTGGATTTTAAGGACTTTTTTTCCTTAGGGTTCTAATATGATCATCTTCAACATGTTCTTAGCAAACCAACACTTTATATTCCTTTGAGTTCGTGGGTTCCTAGGTTGCTCGTCTAAAGGGTTTGCATCAGAGTGTCCACACACCATGGACAAATCATATCGCTTTCTATTCCACATGTAATTGTATCACCTTGGGCTATGGACGTACTTCTTGAAAATTATTCATCATTACATACCATCATAATAGACCATAGCTCTTAATAAGGGATAGACTCAAAGAGCACCATAATCTTGAGATAAACCTGACCATGAATGGGCCTCGCCAAAATGTCACTACTAAAAGAGGAATGTAGAATACAAAACTCAGAAGCATATAAACAAAATGTCCATACAATAATTAAATCTATAACTAGAAAATAAAGCCACAAAGTACATACACTTTGGTGAAAACTACAATCAAAAGAACAACATGAGATAATCTACTAATCTCTACATCTAGTTGTGGCCTAAGAAGCCTCATTTCCTATATCAAGAGCCTCTCGATCACCTTAGAGTCATCCATTCTAGACTCATTGGATCCATCCTTCTCATAGCCATTGAAAAATATGCCATCATTGGGAGCATTCTCCTCCATATCTGGGAAAATAGTGGTGGAGAGATATATGTCCAGATAAACCCATCTGAACCACTGCCTCATGGTTTAGAAGTCATGAGCCTATCCATCATGTCTCAAATAGACTCACCTGAATCTATGTACTCTATAATAGACTTTATTAATAGAGAATAAAGTAGAATATTCCTTGTTGAGACCCAATAGGTACATAGGAATATCGACTAGAATGAAATCGAAGTTCCCATCATTGAAATGGTCAATATATATTGAATGAATGCCCAAATGGCCCCTATAGGTAGAACTGCATCACTAAGAAGGTCTAAAACCATCAGTGAGCTTGACTCACTCTCGACCATTGACACATGGACCCAATCCACTCAAACCATGGCCGAATGGACCATGTCTAAATAAACATGGTTGAACAGACTATGGGAAAACAGACCATGGCTAGATGAATCATGGAGAGAAAGATAACGATTAGATAGATTATGGCTAACTAGACCATAGCAAGATAGACCATGGCTAAACACTTCTCTACTCACCATTCATTTGATGATTATCACATATGACTTGTCCCAGCTCGTACATGTTTCATCACAAGATGGCCAAGCTTGACCCCTTTATTAATCACTCTGTCCTTCATCACTACTTATGCAAACAAGGGTGAGTGTAAGTGTCATGAGGTGCAAGGTGTTTGGATAGAAGTAAAGTAAAATCCTACATCTTTAAGGTTCTAGGAGAGTAAATGAATGGAAAAGATGAGTAAATAAGAACTTACAAAACCTTGATGTCAAGTTCATTCACTTCCTACTCTCTTTTCAAATATAAGCTTCAAAAGTGGAATAAAGAAGTGAAGATGGAAGTCTCCCTTTATATAGAGAATGGGAAACAACCTCATTCATCTATCAAAGAATACATCCTAGGGTCCAAGATTTTGGGTTGTCTATGGGCTTATAATCCTATAGATTTGAACTTCTCATTTCTCTCTAAAAAAAGAAGAGTTAACTCCTTGAGGGCTAAATTTGGCTTTAAAATAACTCCCTAATTGAGAATCTTATTGAGAATCTATAAAAATTGCAATGATAAGAAGCCACTTCACCCTTTTTGAATGTTAGAGTCGAACAAGAAATACTTCGAATGGGTAGGTAATGATCACAAAAAAGTGGGGCCAACATAACTAATATGGCTCAGAGTATTATGAACCCAGATGATGATAGAATGGAAAAATAGACCTCTTAGCCCGTGTATAAAGGCCTAGGAGGCCTAAGGGCTAGTGTTCTATGTAAAATAACCCACTGCATATTGCATAATATGAGAGATCCCAGTCAATAAATTACTCATAGGTCAGCCTAACAGACGTTGAGGTAATATATGAGCATCATTAGCAGATAAATATCCAGTAGGATAAAAGACCATCAAATGATCTCCTAATTATCTAACAAATAGATGAATCTAACATTAAGATAATTCAATCATTAAAAATAAGGATAATCAATAGGCAGTGTCTTCTCTTATATATATTTTCTATGTACACTTCTCATAACTTAACTTGATAATAACTTGATAAAAGACAATCATGTGCATCTGCAATCTCTATTAACCTTTGCCGATCATAAGAAGAGACCTAGTCTCCCCCTTTTTTGGCAAATAATTGGACTTACAAAAGCATCGGAGGGTCAAAGGCTGCCACATCCCATGGTAGTCAAAGGTCCTAAAGATGTGTTCACTATTTTTAGGTCCACATAAAGGAGAGGTGGAACCAATCATCAATGTTGACAATAATTGACATCAACACTTCTTATTAATAGTATTTTGGTAGTTTAATTGTGTATTAATTTTGCATTTACCCCTTTGATAATTATTTTAATCACATTATGGGCGACAATTCTTAGGATACTGATGCACAAATTTTTTATTTGATAAATTGCTCACAAGTGTACCAATCACTTTGTAAAAAGCACTAATTATATTTCCAATAATGGTATAAAAAGGAAGTAAGTGATTTTAAATAATTCAACAAAATTCTTAAAAATGAAAAAAAAACCTAAACATTTTGTCATAGAGTTTGGGTTTCAAAAAATCTAATCTATTGACATAAAACTAAAGATATAATTGATTCAACAAATATCAGGCAAATAAACATTTAACACTCAATGAAGAATTTATGAGATATATTAGTTAGTTAATTGTACTTGCATAACATTAATTAGGTTATTAAATACCCATTAAAGTCTTTTGGCAGGGATTAGTTAATTTATAATAATTTAATTATGATTTACTTCTAAATAATTAACAAACCATTTAAATCCATGCTTATTGTAGGGCTATTAATTTAAACTCTCATTCAAGTTGTATAAATTTGATTTTACATTGATGTATTTGAACTCAACTTTTAGATTTTAAATATATTATGAAAATATGTCATCAATATATTTTTTAAGAATAAATCTTTGAAATATAATATAATTTTAAATTAGATCTAGATAATCACATATTGAAATTTAACTTTCAGATTTTAAATTTATAAGGAAAAATATATCGACAATTTATTTTTCAATAATAAACTTTGTATAAATTTTGAATGAAGAAATAAAACTTAAATTTATTTATAAAAACCTTTACCTAAATTAATGTTTCACAAGCATAACAATATAACTAATATCTCATAGAAATGTTCAGTCAAATATGCTCAATTTGATAAATAGTTAGTATACCAAAAATTACATTCATAACTGTAAAATTAATTATGAAAATAAAATAATACATGTAAAATTTACACCTCAAAAGTATCCTTCAAAGTATAGAATTTTAATATTGATTCGTATCTAAAAGATCTACAAACAAATATGCTTATATTGTTTCTTGAATTGAAAATTACTACATTAAACTAAGGAAAGTAAACCTAAAAACTATAACAAAATTCTTAGAGAGAGTTTGTTGAAACTTAGAATTTCTCTTGAGTTTTGGTGTCTATAAATAAGGTAGGGATTTATATAGGTTGAAAAACACTAAGAAAAGGAGAGAAAAGTGAACAGTCAGGTCGCACACCTTGGAACACTTTTTTCACCATCGTGGCATGCGTTGATTATATATGCTTTCAATTAGGATTCTATAAGCCTGCTCTACGACACATATTTTACATTATTGTGGTCCGAGTGAAATTGCATTTTTAAAACTTCTTTTTGTCTCCCATTACAAGCTTGATTGGAAAATATTTAAGACTTGCATATGTTATTCTTTTACTCTTCTTGGTTGCATTTGAGTGCTTTCAAGTATAATTCTTCAAGTGTTTATCAATTGAATCATTTTAAATTTAGAAATGCCTAAAAAATAACAAAACAACCTTGTGATATCGAAAACATAGATTTTCTAAAATAATGATAAATTATGCAAATATAAATCTATTTTTTACATTAAAGTGCAAATAAATCATGTAATATCTAGTGCTTTTCAAGCACTTATCACAACCCCTAATTAGTTTCTTGCTAGTCTTTAGAAAGGAAAGCGATAAAAACTAAAAAGAAAAGCTAAAATAAAACTATCATAAATCATTTTTGAAGATTCAAATGGTTGCATTTAGCATATGCAATAAGCCTTTAAACTCCTAGTGGATGAGTTTAAATCTCATGATGACTTTTAGTGATGATACCTACAAACATCAAACTAAATGAAAAAATAAAAGAAATAATAAAAATAAACATAAATAAATAAATAAAAAAGAACTAAAATTTAACAAAGTAATAATTAACACAAATAATAACAAAGTAAAAAATAAAAGTACAAAACCTCTCAGGCTTTTAGTATCTTTTAAGTTCATAATTAAAATCCAAAGCATAAGTTGAATTAAGATTCATAGTTTCTTGTAAAAATTATTTGAAAATCACAAATTCATATTCCATATCAAAATGTATCAATATTGATGATGCGGACACTCTAGGCAAACAACTCTAGGAACCCATGAACTCAAAGAAATATGAACAATCGATTTGCAAGGAACTTGTTGAAGATGATCAGATTATAACCCTAAGGAAACAAAGTCCTTAAAACCCTAACCTATAGATGCCACAAAGGTTAATCACTCCCTTTGATAAGTTTAATTCAAGAATTCAATGAAGAACACAAGAAGGCAAAGCAAAAAAGCTTTTTGAAATAAACTTGATAAATGATCATAAAGGTCCCCCCAAAAAATTACACGCATGCCTCTTTTTATGAGAAACAAACCCTAAAAAAAATGGACTTATTTAGTTGTGGATTGGACGTAATCAATCCTTAAAAAAATAAAACACTAAAAAGACTTATAGTAAATAAAACATAAAAAGCCCACAATTAAGTAAAAACAAAATTGCTTCCTAAATTAATCCTTGTATCCAACTTGATCTTTCAAATATATCCCTTGCATAAAAAAAGAATAGACTATCCTTGGTGAAGCTTTTGAATCCTCAAATATATTTTTAGCACAACATATCTTTGCATTGCACTTCCATGATCAAGCCTTATATAACTTCTTTAATCATCTTTGTCTTTGCCCTAGTAATTGGACCACCAATTCCTTGCAAAGCATCTTGAGAATATTTGAGAAAATCAACTTGGTTAGCACCTCGATCTCCATTATGCCACTTTTTTTTAAAGATTCATCCTCGAATCACCTACGTCAAACAAAGATAAATTAGCAACATTAAAAGTTGCACTAACATTACCGTAGTCACTGGGAAAATCTAGCTTGTAAGTGTTATCATTAATCCATTCCAAGATTTGAAAAGGTCCATCTCCTTGAGGCTGCAATTTTGATTTCCGTTGTGTGGGAAACCTCTCCTTATGCATGTGCATCCAAACCCAATCTCCAGGTTGGAAAACAACCTTTAAATTCCCTTTATTGGCTTGGTTAACATATTACTTGTTCTTTCTTTCAATGTTGGCCCAAACTCTGGCAGGTAAATCCTTCACAAAATATGCCTTTTCTTACCATCAAGATTAGCATGCTCATTAGTAGCAAAGGTAAATTATCCATAGGTGTTGAAGGATTAAACCCATAAACAATTTCAGAAGGAGAAAATGAAGTAGAATGAACAATCCTACTAAATTCAAACTCAATATGTGGAAATCACTTCCCCTAGTGGCTTAAATTCTTTTGAATGATAATCCATAACAAAGTAGTGAGTGTCCTATTAACTACTTCAGTTTGACCATCCGTTCGAGGATGTGCAACAATAAAAAATAACAGCTTAGTTCCTAATTTATTCCATAAAGTGCACCAAAAATGACTTAGGAACTTAATATCTCTATCACTAACAATTATCATAGGCAACCTATGAAAAATAATCACTTCTTTAAAGAAGAAATCATCAATATGTGTTGTGTCATTGTAGAACATGCAATAAAATGAGCCATTTTACTAAACCTATCAATAATAAAAAAAATATGCTATCCTTACCACTTTGAGTCTTTGGTAATCCTAAAACAAAATCCATAGATATATCAATCCAATGTTGATTAGGCATAGGTAAAGGGGTATAAAGCTATGTTGTTTAAAATTAGATTTTGTTTACCGACATGTAATGCACTTATCACAAAAAGATTACACATCATGCTTCATATTAGGCAGTAAAATATCTAAAGTCTTTAGAACACTAAAGTGACCCATCAAACCTCCCCCATGACTTTCCCTATAAAGCAACTCACGAACAAAACAAATAGGAACATATAATTTATCTTTCTTGAATTGAAATCTTTCATGCCTATAAAAATCACCAATGTATGCTTATCACATGCATTCCATACTTGGCTGAAATCAGAATCACTGGCATACAAATCCTTGAGCAATTCAAAACCAATTAATTTAGTTTTCATTGAAGTAAGTAATACATATCTTCTAAAGAATGCATCAACCATAATGTTTTCCTTCATATACTTATATTTGATTACATAAGAAAATGTTTCTATGAACTCCAACCACTTAGCATTTCTTTCATTAAGATTACCTTGGGTCTTTAAGAACTTCAAACTCTCATGATTCGAATGAATGGTGAATTTTCTCGGCCACACGTAATGCTACCATGTTTGAAGAGTTCTCACCAATGCATAAAGCTCCTTATCGTAAGTAGGATAATTCAACATTTCCCCACTTAGCTTTTCGCTAAAATAAGCAATTGGTTTGGAATCTTGCATCAAAATAGCTTCTATGCCAATCCTGGATGCATCACATTCTATCTAAAATTTATCAAAGTTAGGCAAACATAAAAAATGTGCATTAATTAGCTTATCTTTTAAATTTTTTAAAGCTTGATCATGCACACATCCCAATTAAAAACAACATTATTTTTAAAAAGTTCATTTAAATGTGCAGTAATAGAACTAAATATTTAACAAACCTTTGATAAAAACTCACTAAACCATGAAACATTCTTACCTCATTCGCATTCTTAGGTGTAGGCCAATCCCTTATTGCCTTTACCTTTTCTTCATCAACACTAATACCCTACGAACTAACAACAAATCCAAGAAACCTGAAAGATTTCATGCAAAAGGTGCACTTCTTAAGAGTAGCATACTAAAAACAACATGCAAGTGTTCCACATATTCATCCAAATTTTTTCTATAAAGTAAAATATCATCAAAGTAAACTACCATAAAAATTCCCATGAAAGCATGCAAGACATAGTTCATTAACCTCATGAATGTACTAGGTGCATAGTTAAGCCAAAAGTCATTACTAACCACTCATACAATCCATATTTAGTCTTAAATGCAGTTTCCATTCATCTCTCTCTTTCATATAAATCTGATAATAACCATTCTTTAAATCGATTTTAGAAAGAAAAAAATGAGGACCATGCAACTCATCAAGCATATAATCTAATCTAGGGATAAGATGTCTATAATTTACCATTATCTTCTTAATAGCTTATCAATCCACACACATGCTCCATTTTCCATCTTTCTTCGGGACTAAGATGAAAGGAATCGAACATAGGCTGAGACTCTCTCTCATAAATCCCTTTTGTAGTAACGCATCCACTTGCCTTTGTATCTCCTTTATTTCCTCAAGATTAGCTCTGTAACCAGATTGATTTGGTATTATGGATCAAAGTGTGAAGTCTATTTGATGCTCAATTTCTCTCAAATGAGGTAATCCATGGGGAATCTCTTTAGGAAATAGGTTTCCAAAGTCCTACAACAAGGACACAAAAACACTAGGCAAAGATGAGTTAAGATCGTTAGTAGAAAGATAAAAATCCTTCTACACAAGTGCAAGTACTTATTGCCTTGCCATCATTACACCCTTAATCTTATATTTTTCAACAATTATAGTCATTCTTTTATTTTCCTCTCCCATTTGCTCACTTTTCTCTCCTTTTTGCTCACTTTTCTCTCCATTTTTCCTCTTGACCTCATTTTCTCTCTTTTTATTTTCCTCTTGCTCACACTTTATTTTCTCCCTTATCTTGCACTCTCTTGCTATCCTAATCTAGTTTTGATAATTTTGCAAAGGTTTAAGAGGGGCTAATATAACTTTTTGGTTGTTCATTACAAAGGAAAATTCATTTTTGTACCCATTATACCACACCCTTCTATTAAACTTCCACGTTCATCCAAGCAATATATGACTTGCATACATTAGTGCCACATCACAAAGAACCTTATCCTCATACTTACCAATCAAAAAAGGAACCCGAACCTTTTTTTTTGAATTTCACTTATCCATAGTTATTCAGCCATTGTAGCTTGTACAGTTTATGATGCTTTTACCACTTCAAATTCAACTTTGCTACCAGCAAAGTACTAGTAACATTAGTGTATCTCCCACTATCACTAATCAACATACATACCTTATACTTCACGTGGCATCTTGTGTGAAAAAGATGCTCATGTTGCTTCTCATCTCTCTTACCTTAGGCTATATACTCAGAGCTCTCCTTGTGACAAGTCTCCATGTACAGGTTCTTCCACTTAAACATTAGAACAATCCTTCAATAGTAGCATCTCATCGTCACTTGAAGTATCACTTTCGATTTCTCCATTTTCCCATACAACTATAACCTTTTTGTTTGGGCATTCTAAAGAAATATGTCTGAATCCTTAGCACCTAAAACACTTAATATCATGTGACTTAGTAAGAGTTTTAGTTTTGGGTTTACCTTTAGGAACAACAATTGAATTCTTTAACTTTGCTTCATCTTTTGTTATGAAGGAAACTTTGTTATCCTTCCAATTTGATCTCTATAGAGAGCTAGAGGATGAACCAGATCTAAAGTTTTGGGACTTGGTTTGCTTCTCCACTTTAATGGCCTTGTGTAGTAGTTCCTACATCTGTATGTAATGTTTCAACTCAACCACATCAACAATCTTCCTGTTCAATCCGGCAATGAATCTAGCCATCGTTGATTCTTTATCTTCCTCTACACTCATGGAACCTTAAACCAGCCCTTGCAACTTTATATATAAATCCCTATAGTAATGGATAGGTAAAAATCTCTTATGCATCACCAACTTCATCTCTTCCTATGACGGAATCATCCTCTCACCATTCCTTCGCCTATTGACCACCAATTGATCTCACCTTATACCTGTATAATTTATAAATGCAACGGCTGCTAGCTTTACTTTCTTCTCCTCAAAGTAATGATGACAATCAAATACATGTTCAACCTTTCTTCCCACTCCAAGTATAGCTCAGGATTATTCATTCCTTAAAATTTGGAATTTTCATCTATATACTACCTATATTGTTATCTCCTTATGAGTCAACCTTCTTATCCCATTTATAACTTGTTCTCTCTTCCACTTTGGAATTAGCCCAAGATCATTCATTCCTTAAAAATTTGGAATTTTCATATATATACTACCTATATTGCTATCTCCTTTGGAGTCAACCTTCTTATCCCATTTATAACTTGTTCTCTCTTCCACTTTGAAATCAGCTTCTTCTTCTTCGTCAAACTCATGTCTTCTATGTTATTAAAAAACTCAAGAGGATGCTAATTCATTCAACCTTGCATGCCGCAGCTTAAATTGGTCATTAATAGCCTTAATGAAGAATTTCATGTCGACCTCTTTTGGTTCTCCTCCTTCCTTAATCATATTTCAACTTGTAAAGTAAAACAAAATAAAAAGGTGTTGTTCCTCACACACTCCCGTGTTTGCACTCAAATTATATTGTTATCACTTGAGTTTCACACTATTTTAGCTTTTTCTCGATGGTTATTTCTCTTACCTTTTACCACTCAAAGCCTAAACCAACCCTCTTTTATATTCTTGATACAATCAAAGAATTCAACTAATCTCAAAAAGTAACTTGTTTGTTGGTGACAATCTCAAAATTCAGAATTTTAAAAACTTAATTGAGGCAAATGGTGACAAAAATAAAGTCTAAAGATGACTCTAAAAAACCTATAAAAATAATAAAACTCTAAAAGGAAGCAACATACATGTGAAAAGAGATCACTAGAATTAAAGCTAATTGATTAAGAAGGCAAAAGACTCAAACAACCTTATTATGCTTGAAACATTTTGGAGAACAAAAATAAAAGGGAAACTAGAATGACATATATAAAAACTAGAATAATATATATAAAAACTAGAAAAAAATAAAAGAAAACTAATTTCAACAAGAATAAGAAACTCAAGCAAGAAAACAAGAATTGGAAACTTAATTCAACAAGAATAGGAAACTTAATTCAACAAGAATAGGAAACTTGAACAATATGCCACTTTGCTCTTCTTCTTCTTTCCTTTTTTTAACTATTCAATTGCTTCTGTTAATAAAAATACACAAAAAAATTTATAACCAAATGAACAAAAACAAGAAACAAAGTAAAAAAGATGCAACAAACTTTAAACTCTCGGTATGTGGTATAAACAATGGAATTTGAGGTCAAAAATATATGTAAGGAAAGAAAGAAGAAAGGAAACTAAAGGAAAAATTGAAAGAATATATGAATAAGAAAGGGGTAAATAATTAATTTAGGATAGTTAAAATAGGAAAGAAATAACCTCTAGTTGGAAATATTTAAAATATCTTTATTTTCTTCTGTTGCTTGGCCAAACTATTATTCCTTTTTCGTTTTAAATCAGACTTGGACAACATATTTGATAATTCTATTTTTTTAATAAAAAAATTAGAAATATTTTTTTCTTTTTATTTGTTTGACTTTTAGGAATCGAGCGGGGCTTCGATTTGATATGGTATAATAGTTGTTTCGTTACCCGAGTCAAAAGTTATGGTTGTTTAAAGTTGCAACTCTAATTTATTAATTTTTTTGTAACTATGAACAACAACAAATATTGATTTACCCAATTTCAATGCTAGGTATTTGAATTCACTTTGACTCTAATCCTATGGGTTCAAGCACTGAATCAAATTTATATGCAAATAGATGTTATGTAAAGAAATGAACTAATGAGTTCGTATATGTTTAAAGAAGAAAGGCTCAAACTAGTGCATAATAATGATCTCGTGAAAAAATTCAATTGATTGTGTAAGTCATGTAGGCCTTTGTGTCATTGTGGGATTTTTGTGTGCAAAACACAGTGTCTATTTTAATTTTCTCAAGTGTTATGTCATCCTTTGTGTAAGGTTAGTTACTACGGATCAGTAATACACACACACATTTCTAGGAACATTATGATTGAAAGCATGTTTTACATATCATGAGGTTGGTTTTACACATACCATGGGGTTGGTTTTCGTAGTGTGCATGCTCGCTCATCGAATTTTCACTTGTGTTATTGATTCATTTTTAGTGCAAGTATTTATGGAATATACTCAAAAAAATTGGAACAAAAAATGCAACTTTTTAGAACCTTGCCATGGACCTCGCTACTACCCTTTGTGATGTGGTTGGGGAGGTGGCTAGCGAGGTTGATGATCGAGTGCTATAAATACCCTCTCATTAATTTCAAAATTAACTCAAAAACGAATCAAAACTCTATCAAAATTTCTATTGATTATAATTCTACATTCAACAATTATTTTGAATGTGTTCCAATAATTCTGATATGTTCGTGTGAGCATAGAATAGTAAGTGTAACTATTTTTATGTGGTGAGTGAGTACATCTATGTGTGAGTAGTATTCAAGGGTGTTAGTTTATTGTACACATCACTATTCTATGGTATTTGATCATATCACAAGGTAGTCTCCATTATGTGATTCCTAAACATTAATTTTAGATTTATCGTAATCTCAACATTCATGCATAAAACACAAACTGTGACCAAAACAAATTAATTGTCACATTATTCCATGATATACTCAAGAAATTAATCTAACTAAAAATGCAAAGACTCAATTATTTACTTAGAATCAACTAAAAGCATGATAATTTTGTAAAAAATTTAAAATTAAATATATATATTCCTAAACCAATAAATAAAGTAAATAAATAGAAGTAAATGTAAATACATGTTTAACAAAATTTAAATTTAAAAATTGCCTAAATTTATTGGAATTTTTCCTTTATAACTAACCTAGAATCTACATTTCCCTTAATGTAATAAATATAAATTAAAGAGGAAGATAAGGAAGGGAAAAGTTATCTATTTTGCTTTTGCTTAATGTGATTATTGAAGTGGTGTGATACTTCTATCAGCTCACGTAATTTTAATCATACAAACAAATTGTTGTATACTTTTTATACATCACATCTGAATAAATAATTATAAATATAGCAACTATAAATAAAATAAACTAAAATAAATTACATAAAAGTGCAAAACAACATAAAATAAAATAAAATATATTAAATCTAAAATAAAAGAAAACATAAAAAAATAAAAGTACTTATAATAAAAGTACTTAAAAATAATGTTAGAACAAAAATCGGAGCTCAGTTCTCCATGTCGTCCTGTTATTTTTCAAATCAAATAGTATTTAAGGTAAGAGAAAATTAGGGTCGAGGAAAAAGAAGAAAAGTTTGTATAGATCTAACTTGAAATGCATATTTTAAGGTTTTTAGTTTAAAACTTTATCGCAACAAAAATAGAACTAGCATACTCAAGTTGGGACCAATGTATATATATGTTTTTCTTCCATCCAATAATTGGGTTCCAATTGTATCCTAAGAGCCCTATGCTACGGCTAGTAGATATAGCAGGAAAATTATGCTACAGCTCAAATTGTTTATACTAAATAAATAATAAATAAAATAAATAACAAAAATAAATAATAAATAAAAATAAACAATAAAAATAAAATAAAAGAAACAAATAAAATAAAATAAGCAAATAAAAAGGAATAAACACAATATATATGATACAAAAAATGTAATATACAATCATACAAATTAAATAAACAATTACAACAAGTTAATGTAAATACAATATACATGCAAGATATATTATACAAAAAATTCATTATATAATAATACAAATTAAATACACAAGTTAATAAAGTGTATTATACAAATTTGTAAATTGAAATACAAAACAAAAAAGCGTAACAAAAAAATATATAAGAAGGTAAAGTCGATAAATAAATAAAAATAAATAAATAAAAGAAAATAAAGTTGAAATAAAAATTAAAGTTAATACACAAAAATATTAAAATGAATTTTTTTTGAAAAAACTTAAGTTAATAAATAAATATTTAAGTCAACATAAAAATATAGTTAGAAAATAAAAATAAATTATAATATTTTTAAATTTATTTTATTTATTTATTTGTTGATATCTAAAGTCAACTAATAGCTAAGATAGTTTTTTTTTAAAAAAATATATGTAAAGTTAAATAATAACCTATATTTTTTTAAATTTCTTTTTCAAAACGTTTTGAGTTTTTTTTAAACATCTAAAGGCAATAACCTAGATATTTTTTTAATTTCTTTAATATCTAAAGTTAACTATTAAATTAGACATTAATTTTTTGATTTTCAAAATTTTTAAAATTTTTTATTTAAAAAATCATAAATATTTACAACAAATTTGTTTTTAAGATTTTTTATAATAATAATTTAAAACAATATTATTCCCCAACAACAGAGTCAAAAACTTGATGCACAAAATTTGTATTCGATAAATAACTCGTAAGTACACGAATCACTTTTTAAAAAAAAATAAATATACTTTAATGGTTGATCTAAAGAGGAACTACATAGTTTTAAATAGTTTAACAAAATTCTTAAAAACGAAAAATAATCTAAACATTATGTCATAAAGTTTTGATTTGAAAAAATCTAATTTATTGAAATAAAATTAAAGATAGAATTGATTTAAAAAATATCAGGCAAATAAATATTTAACACTCAATGAAGAATTTATAGGGCTTACTACTTAGATGCTTTCAACAATTATCCGCTACATACATAGCTACCCAGCATTTACCATGGGCACAATAACCGGTACACTACAGGTGCGTCCTTTCGGATCTTCTTCTACTACGGATATTAGTTAGTTAATCATACTTACTCAACATTAATTAGGTTAAAAATATAAATTAAGGCTATTAATTCTCCCTTTTTTATTAAAATTTTTTTTGGTGAGATCAATTTTATTGTTAATTAATATCAATTGAAGTCTTTTGGTGGGGATCAGTTAATTAATAATGATTAAATTATGATTTATTCCTAAGGAATTAATATACTATTTAAATCAATACTTATTGAGGAGCTATCAATTTAAACTCTCATTTAAGGTGTCTAAATTAGATTTTATATTGTTATATTTGAACCTAACTTTCAGATTTTAAATCTATTATGAAAAATATGTCTCAATATATTTTTCAATAATAAATCTTATAAGAATGTTTGAAACAAAATATGATTTTAAATTAAATCTAGATAATTATATACTAAAATTTAACTTCAAATTTTAAATTTATTACGAAAAATATAAACTTTGTATAAATCTTGAATGAAGAAATAAAAATTAATTTATTTTATAAAAATGTTTACCTAAATTAATATTTTACAAGTATGACAACATAACTAACATATCGTACAAATGTTTAGCCATACACGTTCAATTTATAAATGGATAGTATATTAAAAATTACATTCAAAATAATAAAATTAATTTTGAAAATAAAATAATACATTTAAAATTTATACCTCAAATGTATCCTCCAAAGTATAAAATTTTAATACTAATCTGTATTTGAAAAAAATCTCCAAATAAGTATGCCTATAGTGTTTATTGAATAAAAAATTACTACATTAAATTAAGGAAAATAAAACTAAAAACTGTAACAAAATTCTCATAGAGAATTTGTTGAAACTCATAATTGTTCTTGAGTTTTGGTGTCTATAGCTAAGGTAAGGGGTTTACATAGGTTGAAAAACGCTGAGAAAAGGAAGAAAAAAAAAGGTGGATAGTGAGGTCACATGCTCCAGCATACTTTTTTCCTCTGCTGCGCATACGTTGATTCTAAACGTGTTCAATTATGATTTGATAAGTCCGTGCCACAACACACATTTTACATCGCCGCGGCCGCATGAAACTACATTTCTTCAACTTCTTTTTGTCTTATCCATTACAAGTTTAATTAGAACATATGTAAGACTTACATATGTTATTTTTTTATTCTTTTTAATTGCAATCGAGTGATTTTAGGTACAATTATTTAAGTGTTTATCAATCGAATTATTTCAAAGCCAAAAATACTTGAAAAATAATAAAACATACTCATGATTTCGAAAACATAGATTTATTAAAATAATGAAAATTATGTAAATACAAATATATTTTTGATGTTAAAGTATAAATAAATCACTAATATACATTTTCAAGCACTCATCCTGTAAATGATTATCTATTTAATGAGCGAATCAAGTTCAATAAATTTATTTATGAATGAATCATATTTGTTTTGAACTAACTTTTATAACCTATGATTCTTATAATGACATCTTTCGTTACCCTCAAATGGAAAGTAGTTTTAAGGGTAAAGAACCAAATTATGATCAATATCAGCAAATCAAAATATTACTATACTGTTTGGTAATTATTTATGTATAATCTCTTAGTTTTGAATCTCTTGTAAAGGATAATAACTAATGCAGATTTGTAGCCTCCAGATTTGAATTACACTCTATATTAGAGTTCCAACCTTTCAATTGAAGTCACAAAGAACATTGAAGGTTATCTATTTTCACCTTTTTCTTGTTAGTTTTTGGGAATAACCGACAAGGTAGACTATATTTTCATGTCGGAAAAAACTGAGAAGGTCAGCTGACATACCTTGACAGTTAAAAACCGTCAACATAGGCCGGTACCTCCGGAGACAGTGAATACGGTGATAGTTTTTTTGATCCCCAAGATAGGTATATCTTGGTAGTTAAAAAATGACAATAAAAGACAAACTTGTAGAATGCACTCTTAGTTAGTTCTCCATCTGTGTTATTTGAATATTGATCTTCTTACATCACAAATGGAAGATTCATTACGCTTGGCAATTGGCATCATGGGTAGAGTTTATTTTCTCCTTAATATTTTTGTTAATTTCTTCATTAATTACAGCTTAATGATCATGATATGGTTTTCTTAAACTTATCGTCAACAATTTGATGCAACCACATATTGTAGACACATAAATTTATAGAAAATATATAAGTCTGCACAGAAATTAAAAGCTAGAGGTATGATAGAATTTAAAGAGGCAATTAAGGAGTTGCAAATCAACCATTCATATAAATCAATAGTTTCTTCTTCTTCTACTTATTTTTCTTCTATGTTTTATTACTTTAATTATGATTCTTTTAGAATCCATACCTACTTAATTTATTCATATGATTGTGGATTACTTTTAAGCCTTAGACTATAGTTTTAATTAATATAATATTATGATGCTTTTTAGGTTCAATCCTTGATTTTGATGTATTTCACTCTATATTTAATTATCATTACTAAACACGTATGAATTAGAGTTTCCAAGTACATATTTGATGCGAGCTTAAGATGTTACTAGATTATCATAAGAGTAAATAGTTTTTCTATTTGATCTTACTATCATATAATCGCTAATATTTTTATTTGAAGTGGTAACTTGTTTCTTTGTGACAGTGTGACAAGTAGAGTTGATACCTTCGTTAATGGTTACTAAAAATTACAATCTTGGGAATTTTAGTTATCTTCCTTTTAGAAAATAATACGAAGAATAAATTATCTAACAACTATGATGGGTTGTTCTGATTTAGGATTAATTTATGATGGTATTTAACTTCAATTAAAAGTACAAATTAGTAACGCACACACACATAGTTCGAAACACTATTATTGAAAGCATGTTTTCACACACCACTGAGTTGGTTGTTTTTAGTATGCATGTTAGATTGAGAGTGGTAGATTTTGGTTCATTTTAGGTGCGGGTATTTGTGGTATTTATTCGACCTTTTTGGAAACAAAAAATATTTTTTTGGTACCTTGCGCCCACCCCTACCATCACCTTAGGCAAGGTGATTAGTAAGGTGGCCGAGCAAGTTTTGTAAATACCCCACTTCTCTTAACTTTTTACTCATGTTTTTAGTGTCAAACTCTGTCAAAATTCATACTAAGATTTATATCTATTTTTAAAATAATTTTGGAAAGCTTACATTTGAGTAGGATTTTTTAGTGAGTTTAGTTATCAAATCATAGTTTGTATGCATATGTGGCTTGACTATATGTCTCCCTTACATGATTTGAGATCAATGGAGGATGAGATGTCTTTCGCTATCTTGAGATTAAGTCTTATCCTTAAGGTTTCTCATTCTACAAATATTTTATGTTACTGATATGTGGCTACTAATCATACCACATTAGGTGGTGTTGGTTATGGAGAGACCCGGATTCATGTGTCAAACTAGGTCATTGCAAAAGCAACAAGTAAGAGCAACAATAAGCAATTCGGACAAATGTTCTAGTTGATAGAGGTAGTAGTGGTTTTATTTCTTTCAAAGTTGTAACTACTTTATTGATTAGTGAATTGTTTACTGCTGAATGGTTACCTTAAGCAACCGTAGGATGTTACCACATAGATACGGTCTCTATATGGATTTATCTCATTACATCACTTGTTATGCATAATCCTACGTTGTGTTAGTACAACCAATTTTAGATGTGTATGTTACAACATAACGTGGCTTAAACTTTGATTAAAAATCTTTAATTGTTTTCTTGATTTCTATTAATTATATAATATTTGTCGTGAAAAATTATTTGCTTATATAATATTATAGTATCTATGCTTCTATTACATTATCTATTTAAGTGTATTCTTCTTTGCTTGTGCGAATTAGGGTGGAGCTATTATGAAGTTTGTATCTCCTTATCCCGGTATGGTATTTGGTCGTAGACTCTTTCATAATCAATTCTTCCTTAGTCAAGACTGAAAATGATTAATTGATAAACTAAAGAAATATATATATATATATATATACCAAAATCTTCAAACAATTAATAACTTCTTTTGGTGAGGCTTGAAATTAAAAATTAATAAACCTAAGGTAGATATATTCTTTAATTATAAATCAAGATTTGGTTTGTCTTTAATTTATAATTGAAGTTATTTTTCAACCATCTAAATTAATATAAATCAATAAAATTAAAATAGAGTCTAATTCATTATGCACAACTAAGCACATATAATATGTCTAATGCTTAATTCTAAAGTGTTTACTTTAATCAAAAATCAAAACTTGACCTATCATGAATTTTTGATTAAAGATCTTAAGATTATGAACAAGAAATAAGTCTAAAACTTTTATTTATTTAAATCATAAAAATTTTCTTCCAATCAATGGAAGCATAGACTAAAATCCTATGCCCAAATTTAGTCAATCATAGTTATTAACATAAGTAAATTCAACTTTGAATGAGATGTTACTACATTCTTCAAATCCTTAGATTATCTTTACAATTGGAGGGTTTTCTTTCTATATCTATACATGGTAGTTAAACGGCTAACCTAAAAACTAATCAAAACCCAAATTCTATAGACAGTTGCTCTAAGGTTATAATATGAAAGCTAATGAAAACCTAAATATAAGGTTGAATTTATAGGCAAGGCTAGTGTAGAAGAGCTCGGGATTCAATAAATGAAGGTAGGTTGCGGCCCAGTTTTTCTTGAAAATTAACATGCCTTACTCTTTAAAGCCCATAGGATGCAAATTAAGTGCTTCAAATATTGTTTTTTATGTGTTAACAAATTTATTCATTTTGAAGGTAAAAACACCTTAAATACAACAAAATATGCCTGTGAGTCTGAACATATAGATTAATATAAATTATTACATAAAAATGTTATTATTAAATATATTTATCACATTTAAGATTGATAAAATTGTGAACTATTAGTCTTTTGAAGCACTTATCACAACCCCTAACTAGCTTCTTGCTAGTCTCTAATAAAAAATCTATAAAAAAGCTAAAAACAAAAATAACTAAACTAACTAAATTGACCTAAATTATTTTCGCAGATTAACATGGTTACATTTAGCATATGAAACAAGTATTTGAACCCTTAGATTGCCTTAGTGGATAAACTTAAGTCTTCTAAGGGCTTTCAATTATGATACCCATAAATATCCTAATATGCAAAAATTAAAACTAAAATGAATAACAAAAAATAAAAAAAAGTCTACAAATAACAAAATAAAAATTAAAACTAAAAATAACATAATAAAAATTAAAATAAACAAAAATTCTCATGTATTAGTTTATTTTCAATTGATAATCAAAATCTCTAGCTCAAGTTAATTCAATATTCCAAAGGATCATAGTTTATTGTTCAAATCAATAGACATTTCAAATTCATGTCCCAATACAAAAATGTATCAATTTTGACTCACCTAATCTTAGTGTTAAGAATTTGAATTAGATTTGACTTTAATCCTCACAAGACATACTCTCAATATCACATTGATCATATGAGTTCAAGCATTCAATAAAGATCATCCCGCACATGGTCATTGACAACATAATGTACAAGCTACGAGTAAATGGATGTTAATAGCATTTTCATTACATATGGTCCAGTCCTACATGATCTCTATTACATATAAGTACCCCCAATTAGAAGTCTTCAAATCACTTACCATGGATCAATGTCACCTCATTCCCATTGAATTTGAGTCATACAAGTGACATACTTACATATCACATACTTTGATTAATCATTACATATTGTTTAGATTATTTCACTTAAACTCAATCTACTTTTATATACTCTTATATATTGAGTTTAAGAAGATGATAATAATCATGGATTTTGATATTTTATTTAATGAATTAAATAACAAACATGCATATAATAATCTACTTTTATTTATTTTAATTTTAGCAGTAAAATACATACTCATTTGTATTTCAAGGCTATATATAATCTAACATTTAACTAGCATACATGCAAGCAAAATAAAACTTCCATTAATATAGCTAGCTACCTTGCTAGCGTATCCAACTAAGTGATGAGGAACCAACGAAAGCATACTAAAGGAATCTAAACACACTTAAACCAGCACACAAAAAACCATAAATGAAAATAACATAGTTCATACAATCCTAACATGAACCATGCAAACAAAGCCTAAACCTACCAATCACAGTAGAAGTCTGTAATAACTACACACCAGTCACACCACCCACACTAAAAGAAAGAGAAAATACTACTAAAGCTCCTCATAGTAGTTCATTTGTGTTGTTTAGTCTTTTAGAATAAAATTAGTGTCATTTAGTCCCTTTGTTATGAAAAAGGGGGCCTAAGGACAATTATTTTATTTTAATGATTTTTCTAACAAAATTTTATTATTTTCCTATTAAGTGATTAAAAATGACTAAAATACAAATATTTAACAATGATAAAGTGACAATTAATATGAGAAAATTCACAAAATATTAGTTTTAATATTTGTTAATTGACAAAATTTTACATAAAAGTTTTATTGATTTTTTTTAATTTTTATAAATTTAAAATATATATTTAAATAACTTTATGTTTGAATATTATTATTGTTGGTTTTGCCTTTATCAATTTCATAGTAAAATTTATTGGTCTTAATCTAAGGTAATTGTATGACACTTTGCCTCTAAAAGAAAAGGCCTACACATGAATCAAAAAATGATATATCCTCAAGCACCTAATCTGGTTCCCATTGATTGGTCTTATATTCACCTACACTACCATCTCCCAAATTGATCTTCATCCTATACTGCACATCATTCTTTTTCTTTCCAGCCATGTAGGTCTTACCATTAGAAAAGTGCTCTGAATTACAAGCAACTTCCTCAAGGAGTTGCTTAGAGAGATATTAGATTTGAAGAGAAATTGTGAACCAAAACTAGTAGATTCGCCACCCTTTTTAACTAAGTCAACACTAACCTCAAGTGATATTTTCTTTCCTTCTTTGCCGTGCAAAGGAACCTCTATTTTCATCTTTGATCTAATCCACTCACCAAAGAAATCATTCTTCCTACAAAAACCAATACATAGATCTTTAGCAAGCTGGAAATAACATAAATGAGGCAACCTCTCGTATTTGGTTTCCTCCCACACTTGAATCCCTTTAAATGGAATCCAAACAATACCTATCAATTTGCAATATTTGGTCAACCTTTCCTACAATTATTTAAATTGTATTCTCTTTTCACCAATCTATAGGCAAGTCATGTTATCAAATCCAAAGATGTGGGGAATCAATAATAAGAGAAGAAGGATGAGTACCTAGAAGAACTCATATCATATCCAGCAAATTATTATCAAAATTTCATAGAGCAGTCTTAAAGATAGCATCCAACTCATCAAGTTCTTCAAAATAGAACAAGAAGGATGTTCGACTAAGAATTTGCATATCAAGACCTCTATTCTTAGTCCAACTCATGTAAAAGAGGTTTGGGATTAAGAACCTTGCATGAGAGAATCCTTGCATCGAGAATAACATCAAGTGAGCTATGATCTTATCCAATCAAGTCATCGATATCTAGAGAAACATCCAAATCCTCCAACTGATTTCTTACATGTTCCATCGATAATCACACATACCACGGCAAAGAATAACCAAAAAATCAAGTACAAAACCCTAACCATTGATAATGATAGATTAGTGAGATGAAAGAAATAATTAAAGGGATTAGAAGGTGGAAATGGAAGAAAAAAAATCAATTTAAAGGATAACTACAAAACTAGAGGAAAATCCAGAGAGTGAGTGTCTCTTAGAGAGGAAAAATTAGAAGTTGTTGGAGCTCTAACAACTCCAGTGACATACAGCTACCAGAGCACCAATAATTCATGTTATGCTTTCAAGAAAAGTTTTGGATCTTTGATGCTACTCTTAAATACATCCAATTGAGCTTCATTTTTTAATAAATTTTCAATTTTGAGTGTAAATTGACTAAATGTTAGAAAATAAAAAGTAGTGTATAGAGGTAAAAAGGAAAACTACTAATATAAAAATGTATTGTTATATACATCAAGTTTTATATGCATTAAGAGATGTGCTAGTATTGGAATGAATATTAAATTGGGAAGATCATATGTAATGTAATTGCGAGATCACTTACAATGGGAACAAATTATGTTGTGATAAAAATATTTTTTTCTATAAAAAAACTTAAGGTTATTATACTTTCAAGGTAAAATAATTCCATAAACCATTGGATTCATTCAAATCAATCTCATCCATTAAAATTATTATGAAAAAATAAAATTTATATTGTTATAACCACCCAGCAATACATGGGTTGGAAAAGACACAACTTACAAACAGAGTTAATTATGTTTTATTCCTATAGCATATAGGGTGAATTGCAAAAATGCCTAAAAAATTTACGTAGTTGCAATTATGTCCATAATGTTATGTGTAACAATAAAAATATACTCAATCAATAATTGACGTTTACTTTTTTAATAGAATGGTATCATGTGCATTTAGTTTAAACATACTCCCATGTAAACCTAACCATAAAAACGTCATTACATGTTCAAATTTTTTTGGGTTATATGAGACTACTATATATTCCTATAATAGTTGAAAATTTATCTCTAATCTTTGGACCTAAGCTAAACCCATATTATTCAAGCTTAAGACAACTTCAACTAACCTTTCTAGAATTAATCTCGGTCTATTATCCTATTAACTAATAATCAAGCAACAAATAGGAATCAAACATTAAAACAAACTTGAATAACTAACATAACTTCACTAAAGCATAGCATCGATTCCATAAAAAAAGAGACTACATGCACTTGTTCATTTACAACCCTAACTAAACAATATTTAGCTCATCATCCTCCAAAAATTAATTACAAATTTAGAGATAGAAACATCCATGTCCAAATCTATAAATTACAGAGAATGGATTTTAGTTGATAAACTTCAACTAAGTAGCCTCTTGTCTCTTCTTTTCCTTGGTTAAACTCCTCCCTAAAACTTCTTTCAAAGTTTAGTCTTGATTGCTTTTCCTCTTCATTATCCATCTCTTCTTCAAAGAAGAAAAGATTATGTAAATTTTTTAGAGCTATCAACCTCTTCTCTACTGTCTATCTCTAATTAGCTCATTTAATTTTTCATCTTTTTATAGCTTGGTTGTAGGATTAAAAAAAATGGGGTGGCATTCTTATGCTAACTCTAAAATATGCCCTTTAAAAGTGAGTGATCAACCATCCAATTTCATCCTTTAAATAACCCAAATCTAGCTACCCCTTACTTTCATATTTTTATTAATTTGTTGCTCAAATTCTGGGCAAGTATGCTAAAATAAAGCTATTGCAAATTTTGAACCACTTTATTTTTTGTTATCTTTATTCCCTACAAATTAAGAAAATGTAATTTTCATGAATAAGCTTTAAAATATTAATTTTTTCATTGCAATAGAGGCTAAATTCATATTTTACATTTAAGAGCATACTCAATTCCAAAAAGGTACAATTAAAGTTTATTTAAGCACATTATGTAGATTTTCTCAACTAATTAAGCAAATTATTAAGATAGTAAAGCAAATATTAACTCTAATAAATTAGAGTTCTTAATATATATAGGAGAAAGTATACCTACTAATGACCATTACCCATAGTGATAGACTTATCTTAATGTTGGAGCTATATGTCCTTAATTATCTACTGCCTCAATGCTTAATAGGCTAGCTTGCGAGTTATCTACTAACTAGGACCTCTTATATCATGCCATATGGTATGAAGTATTTTACACCCAAGACTTGCTTGGTCAGGATTTATGGTCTAGGAGGTCCATTTTTCCATTCTATCATCAATTGTGTTCATGGCCTTTTGAACCTCCCTAGTAGTGTCAAGTACACCCTTATACTGTCATTACTTTCCTGTATGAAAAACTTCTTATTTAACTAGGGCACATAAACATGCAAAGTGGTGTCTTATTATTGGTTATTTTTATGAAATTCTTAGTGGGACTCCTAATTAGGGAGTTATATCGATGTCAACACAACCACTCAAGGGGTCCACATTTTCAATTTTGGGAGGGAAAATATGGATTGAAATTTGTGGATTTATGAGCCTATAGGCTACCCAAGAGCTTGTTGAAGTACAGAGTGACTGATGAATAAGATCAGACTTTACTATCATAGAATCAAGCATGCACAAAATTCAATAAGTTACAAAAGATGACCATTGAGTGGAGGGCCATTGGAGTAATGGATGACCATGATCCATTCGACTAAGATCTGTCATGCCATAGGATGTCTAGCCATGGTCCAGTAACCAATGGTGTGTCCAGCCATGGTTTGACTACTCATGGTGTGTTTGGCCACTCATGGTGTGTTTGGCCACTCATGGTGTGTCTGGCCACTCATGGTGTATCTAGCCATGGTTTGACTACTCATGGTGTCCAACCATAGTGTGGTCTACTCGGGTGCATGCATTAATGGTCATGTGTTCGTTGAGTGGGTCTATCATCCTAGACCATTAAATAACAAGATTTTTTTGCAATGATAGTTCTAAAATCGTTATAGGATTTATGGATGACGTGACCACCACTTTTTAGGAGGATTGTGTAAATGTAAGGGGTCTTAATATTGGTCTTGTAGATATCCTCACTCTTCAACACTTAGGCTTTTCTCTATTGTAATTATTTTTATAACTTGTGCACTTCAATCCTTTGTTGGAGCGAAGTTTCATGGGTGCTAAAGGTCAGGACTTTTTTGAGAGGTCTAGGTAGTGGGGGATTATGTATTGATCACCTCAAGTTCTGGTAGAACTAATATCCTAGTCTACATAATAAATTATGTGCTTGACTCATGCTCACACTTTGTTTGGAATGTAGATATATGGTTGAACACTTTAGGAATGTATTCAATAAGGCAGGACATGTAGAAATGCATCACTAAAGGTTTCCATTCTCTTGGAGAACATTGTGGCCCATAAGGTAAAAGTCTATGCTAGGTAGAATTTTATGCTTCATAACCTTCAGTTAGGCCTAGAGACCAAAGATGTCTTGAAAATTTGTACGCTTCGGGCTTTGTACTTCTTGAGTGAGTTACTTACTAAGGTTTTCATCTTATAGTAGCCATATTAAAGTGTAACAACACCCTAGGCTACAAAACTAATTTTGGGTCTTTGTTCAAGTATATTTGGAATAGTTAGTAACGATTATGGATGGTATGGACTCCCGACCCAATAGGTTGGGTGCTCTTACTATGGCTTATTAGGATCATCCCTTATTCCATATTTTGAAAATCCATGGCTCTTTAGCATATATGTATATGCCGCATTGCTATGCTAAATCTATGCTTTTTAATCATGTACTTATGATTCTATATTTATGATGCATCTTTATACTCATTTACTTTTTGGTACTAACTTTTTGGTGAGGCCCTTTCTTGGCTTCGTTCGTCTTGAGATTATGGGCCTCTATAAGTTCATCCCTTGTAGGGAGCTATGGTCCATTATGATGCTACATAATGATGCATACTTGTTGGGAAGTAGGTCCAAAGCTTGTGGTGGGGCACCTACACGGGAGACAAAATATGGCATGACCAATTCACAATGTAAGGATTCTCGATCTAGAAGGTTCAAGCAACTACAAGTCCATGCATGTTTAACTATTTTTTTTAAAACGATTGACCATATGTACTATATTCAACCACACTTGGCATGCCTGACCACATGTACTATGTTCGAACACAAATGGAATATCTGGCCACATGGGTCGTCCTGCTACACATGCCATGTCCATCCAAACATACAATATCCAATGATGTGTACCACATCATATCACATGTGCCATGTTCGACCACGTGTACCATATCCAACTCAAGTGTGTCATATTTAACCATGTTTACCATGTCTTGCTATATGTGTACTATGTCTAACAATGTGTACAATGTTTGACCATGTGTTCCATGTTTGGCCACAGTTCCATTCAGATAGGCTTAGGTTGGCCTGATTTTTTGTGCATCCATTAGCTTATATGTCCATTTTCAACTTGATTGTGTTCTCGTTGGACTTTAGTCTAGAATTTATTTTTATTTTTCTAAGTTAGGGTGGTTTGCTTGATTTGGACCACACATTTGGTTTACCATTCTTTTGCTTGGTGTGCTTGAGTTTATCAAGTCATCCAAGCATTTGGTTTCATGACTTAAATTTTTTTTATCATCCTTTATGGATTATTCCATGTTATCATGAATGTTGTTGCACTCTATTTATTCCTGGTGGTTTCTATTAATGGACGAGATTTAAGACTCAAGGCTCTCAATGTGAGCAAAATCATGTTTGCATGGATAGGGTGTAAAATTTGTAGCAAACATGAGGTGTAGTTATTACATATTCATAGGTCAATCAAGGCCCGCCATCAGAATCTATCATCCCAAGGGATACAGAGCCTGTTAATCTGCTCTTCATTTTTTTTATTATGGATTGTAGAGCCTATTCTTATAGTGTATCCTACCTTTAACCATAAACACCAACTTCTATAGATGGTGGACTCCTGTCTTAGGGATGTGGGGTGCACTAGTAGAGTTTCTATGATCTCTAAATTATTAAATATGTGAACATTGGGATACTAGAAAGTGAACTTTTGTAGTCCACTCATCTCAATCCCTTTGTTGTTTAGACTTTTCCTGCCATTGTTGAATTCCAAGAGTGTAGAAAAGTGTAGCCCAAATACCTTTAAACACAACTCTTATTAGAATAAAAGTGTTGGTAGACACTATATATCTTCCTATCAAAATAGGGCATTGTTTTGTCCCATATTGGTTCCTTATGAGTGGAATCTTGTGCCATTTTCTACTCTTTCAAGACAATTATTATCTCTAAAACATTTGGTGGAGATGATATGTGGGGATAAGAGTCCATGACATGTTACTTTATTAATTTTGTGTCCAGACTTGGTTAATTATGTTGATCTCACCAAGTGTTCTCATACGAGACTTGAGTAGATTTCTGGATTGCATTCTTGCATAACTCTTTCCAAAAAAATTCATGGGAAGGTATGCACCCTTGGATGACATATGATGGTTTGGATACGTCACAATCTAATTTGTTGATTGGGTATAATTTTTGGTTACACACTTTATTTTCTTGAATGAATGTTCTGGACATAATATATAAATATATATCCTTGGCTCTTATTCATGCGCTTCTTTACTTGTAGTTTTGTTTCTGATTTGACCATGGTCTCATCTATTTATGAGATTGTGGGCCTTTAGAGCTTTAATGTTAACCATGTTGTTCATGAGTCAATGGTCTACATTATGCAACCTGTGAGTGGGACTGTGGCGCTCTAAGCATTGGAAGATTCCATAAGGAGTCATCATTGATGGAGAGTGGTTACAGATCTTGTGGACTATGGAGACATTTTAAAATATTATGGAATTTGTTCTTCATGGTTTAAGGGTAAACACATGGTTCATCACTTGAAGTTTTCCTTGTACTTCACAAGTTTTTTAGTACCATCATAGATGATGATTTATAGGGTAGCCATTAGTTGTTGAGGCCACATTGGTACTATGGTTGGCTTGGATGGATTTTTCCTACCTAAGATCCTCGAGATGGTTGCATGGATCACGATAGATAGAAGCTACTTATAGTGGTACCAATCAACCTAGGATCGATTGTTGGAGGGATGCTCCCTAGGCATCCATAGATGGATGACTTTATACTTTATGAGTGAAATCTATCTAGTAGATCATGTGGCCTAGTTTCGATCATGGTAGGCTACATTATCGATCAAACTTTGTATGGATGTGGGTTAGATTTCTATTCACTATAGGCATTAGAGGATATCATGTGGACGTGTTCTAGGACAATAAGTGGACTAGGGGCCTGTGGCCCTGAGAGGCGTATCTAGGATGGCTTGGAATACTATCTTCATCATTTTTAGTGTTGGAACTAGTTCATTATCTCATTATTTTCTAAAGAACAATTGGTCACTTTTTAAGAGCATTGTAATTTTTATGACTGAAATTGCAAATAATATTTTTCCAAACATTCGTTGGATACATTTGAACTATTTAGGATCATTTCTCCACAAGTTCAACTAAATTGGATGAGTGAACAAACTCTCCATACACACATTTTAGCATCCACATTTCTATACATGCATCAAGAAATATCGAATATATAGTCATTGGAATCATTTCGTCAAGAGGATTCTAAAAATTATTGAGCTAGACCCGAACTGTATTTAATGCATGTCCAAGTAATTGGGTCAATTTGGACCAAGTATTCACAATTTCTGTGTAGTAATAGTTTTGACTGACACCTATTTGTTCTATCAGTGTGTGATAGCACATAATGCCTACTCCAGAGTTCGTTAAACTTAAATTTTTTGGGGTGGTTATTCGGCACATGATATTTCTGATGGTGGTCTTGGATTTTTCAAGTGATGCATGGGTTTTATATCCAAATGGAGGACACTTGATTGGATAGAAAGGTGGAAGATGGGTCCTTTTTAGGTTGGGCCATTATGGCTGACTTCCTGAGCATTCATGTTTCATAACTAAGCATGTCTCACTCTTCGAAGGTTTCAAAAACTGAGTCACCATTTGGGAATAGTGACTATGATGATACACGTTGGGTCATGAACTGAGAAATTGCACGGGACGATCCTTCCTGGGTTTTATATAGAGTGAGTCTAGGAAATTATTTCGTTATCTTCTCGAAAGGATAGAAAATTTGACTCTTAAAGGCCGTGTAGAACATGAACTTATTTTCTAAAGAAGTTTTCTTTGAACTTTTAGGGTTTTTTCCTCACAAACAACATAGTTTAGGGCTCAATAGAATACTATAAAATCTTTTTTTTCTCTAGTTTTGATTCAACTAGTAAAGTACAATTGTTCTCATAAATGGTACCAGATGTTGATATCAATTTTTGTCAACATTAATGAATATATGCACCTTTACCTCTCCTTGCTATGGAATTGAGAACATAAAAGACACCGCTAAGACCTTGGACCACCACAGGATGTGAACGCTTTTGGTCATTTGATGCTTAAGTAAGTCTGGATAGTGAATAGTGAAATAAGGATACTAATGTCTCTCCTTATAATGCAGAGAGATTTAGGGAGAGAGTATAGATTCAAGTGTTTGTCTCCTATGAGGAAATATTCAAGTTATATTTGATAGAGATATATGATAAATATATATAGGAGAAAATATATTTGCTAATAACCCTTACCTATAGTGATAGACTTATCTTAATGTCAGAATATCTCCTTAATTATTCGTTGTGAGATAATTAAGAGATTAAATACCGATTGTTTATCCTATTGGATAATTATCTAATATTAATACTTATCTACTAACACAACACTTACTAGGCTGGTCTGCAATTTACCTACTAATTGGAACCTTTTATATCATATTACATGGCATGAACTATTTTACACCCAATACTGTTTAATGATTATATATATATATTGAGGTAAATAATGTTTTTTTAACTTATAAGTGCTTGTCTTCTACTTACATTTTTCAAATAAATTAAAAACATTTCACATATATTTAATATTTTACCGGTTTGTTTTTTTAATACACCATATATAATTATCTATTATTTCTATAATTTCTCCTATACATTTTAGTACCTTAGGTTTTTTTATCCATTTTTATACATCATGTTGAAATTTGACTTAGCTTTTATGTGATTTGGTATTGAAGGAAGGTTTTGATTCTTTGATGGAATGGTGTGCGATATGATCCAAAATGCTCTATCTTTGACCATTACTTGTTCAATGTGGAATTTTGGGTTTTTATACCATGCATTGGAGAAGATTTATAATATTCTTCTTGTTCATTAATTGGATGATAGTATGGTGGAGTGGTAATTATTTCTTACCTTCAATATTAAATGTGTTTTTAGTGTTAAATAGGAAGGATTTTTGCAAGAATTGGACATTCTGGAATTATTTAATTGGTTTAACAATATTTTCTACTGCAAGGCTATTGCATAGTTATCACTAAACTTTTTTTTGTTACAAATTTATCACCAACTTTTTTTTTTTATTATAAAACTACCAAGCACCTTTTTTTATAAAAATAAAAAATATTATAAATGTACCATACTGGTAATTCCTGTTAACAAAGTTTAATAAAAGTTAAATTTTTGCATGTGTTTTCACTTGCATCGATCCCTAAAATTATAGTGGATAGCACACGTGATCTTTTTCCCCATAATCCCCACTCTTTTTTCCATATCTTACTCCATCTCCAACTATTCTCTTCGCCTTCTCTTCTCAATCTGATTCCACTCCAAGAAGGAAAAGAAGATAAGGGTTAAACAAATAACTTCAACAACTAAAGAAAGAAGAGCTTCTTCATTCAACAATTTCATTGAAAAAATCATCCAGCTATACGTTAAAATAGTGTTGGAACAATATTACCGATAACCTGAAATGAACTGATTGGGTTGAGTCACGGACTAGGTCGCTCTCTTTAAAAAATTTCGCGACTCTACTCAAATTTGTGCAAGAAAACACAGCCCCATGGTCCCTAGGATAAAACAGCCCAGAATCTTTTTTTCCTGTCTCAGAATTTCACTGCACTGATGAAGATCGGAATGCTACACCTGAAAATTTTGTTGCTCAGAAAATTGAAAACTAATTTAGAATTGCTGAGAGAATTTTTGTTTTTTGTGAGATGAGTTTGCAAATTATTGTGTAAAAACTGAGAGCTAAGACCCTCTATTTATAGGTTTTAGAAATCGTGTGGCCATTATGATAATAACGCTAATGTCTGGGGATGGAAAGCATAGCAGCCATTCTGAGTAATGAAGAATAACGGTCATTTTCTTAGTAAAGAAGAGTAACAGTCATTTTCTCAGTAAAGAAGAATAACAACCATTTTCTGAGTAAAAGAAAACAACGGCCATATTCTGAGTAAAAGAAAATAACGGCTATTTTTTCTGAGTAAAAATGTAACAACTATTTTTGAGTGGAAAAGTATTTTAATAAAAAAAATTTCCAAAAAATAAAATTCCACGCACACGGACTTGGTCGACGACGGCACGCACGTGTGGTATCACATTTTCCTAGGTCCTCTACTCTTCCACAAAAGTGGGTACCCCTTGGGGCCCAATCCTAATAGCTAACTCTTTACTATTTATACATCTTTTAAGTAATGTAAAAAAATAATATGGGACAAGGCTTTACTAGTTTTTTATAAACATTCATCTTTTCCAACAGTTCCACTCTTTGTTTCCCTATCAACGATTTCCTGTGAAAGCCTTTTTTTTCAATTCACATTTGGGCCTATCCATGGTTTCCTTTGGCCTCATGAACTCATTCAAAAGAATCCTTGGCCTCCTTCTGATCTGTCTTATTTCTCCAACATCCCTTTGCTGCAATCTATCCATATAAATCATTAACATTGATCCAAATAACGAGCAACACTCGTACTCTCCTTTGAAAAAAAAAATCAATTCAAGCCAACAATAAACCAAGACATAAAAAAAATCATTGATGAAGGAGCCATATCTCAAGCAACTAAGGATCAAAATACTTCTTTAATTTCTGTTGTCATTTTATGTTGTTCGTTGTTGTTGTTATCTTTTATTCTGTTTTGTCTTTATGCATGATTAGGCTTATAAAGTTGTTGGTTAAACTGCAAGCTATTAGTTATAAGGTTTTGTGTTTTCACTAACTTAATTCTAGCATATAGATGGGTAGAGAGCATGATGCTAATCAATTATGAATTGTTAATATGTAAAAGCTTCTCATTATTGGAATATTATGGATCAAAACTCTCAAAACTCAAGAACACTCAAGAACAATTTTCCAGAAACACTCAAAAACTCTCAAACTTTTGTTTCTGATTTCTTTAACTTGATTATTACTTTGCTACTGAGAATTATTTATAGAAACAACTAATAAATCTAAGCCATACAATATAAACCCTACCAAAACAATCTAAACCATACACATATCTCCTTACCTAACCTATTTATTTTCTTCTTCCCACCAACCATGATCTGTATCCTTATCATCCAGATCATTATCATAGAAGCTTCCCTGAGCTGGACTTCAAATGGGCTAGAATATTTCAAAGAGTTTTTTTTATTTCTTTGGGCTTGTAAACAAGTTTACAAACCAACACTCCCCCTTAAACTTGTTTTATGATGCCGAGCAAATTTCTCAATCTGATAAAGTCTTCTTGCTTGAGCGGTTTAGTGAAGATGTCGGCAATTTGATCTTGTCATTTTACATACTCGAGTTGTACATCCTTTCTTGTCATGCACTCCCTGATGTAATGATATCGAGTATCTATGTGTTTGCTTCGATAATGAAAAATAGGATTTTTGGCTAAGGCAATGGTTGACTTGTTGTCGACACAAATTTTGGTTGGCTCTTCTTGTGTCATACTTAGCTCCTTTTACAAGTTTCTCAGCCAAATTTCATGGAAAATACATGAGGTAGTTGCTACATATTATGCTTCATAGCTAGACAAGGTGATAATCGGTTGCTTTTTTGACATCCATGTAAAAGCAATATCTCCCATGAAAAAGAAAAATTGGAAGTGCTTTTTCGATCGTCTATATCTCTACCAAAATTGCTATCACTATATCCAATAAGCTTGTAATCATTAGAAGCCGAATAGAACAAGCTAAAATTAATTGTACCTTTTAGATAGCATAGGATTCTTTTTGCAACTTTGAAATGGGTGATTGTCAGAGTCTCCATATAGAGGCTAAGCAATCCAACGGCATACAGGATGTCAGGCCTTGTGCACGTGAGATAACGCAGACTTCCAACTAAACTTTTGAAAAATGTTGGATCCACGCTTTCACCATCTTCATGCTTGGATAGTTTGATTCCACATTCCACTTGTGTGTTGATCGATTTGCAATCGTTCATCTTGAACTTCTTTAGTATCTCTCTTGCATAGCTTGCTTGAGAGATGAAAATGCCTTCTTCTTTTTGCTTCACTTCAATTCCAAGGTAGTATGCCATTAACTCGATATCTATCATTTCGAAATCTTGGGTCATCACCTTCTTAAAATCTTCAAACAGCTTCGGATTACTTCCAGTGAAGATGAGATCATCTATGTATAGACAAATGATTAGAATATCGACATCTTCAATCTTGACATAGAGTGAATGTTCATAGGGACACTTGGTGAAGTTGTTCTCCAAAAAGTACTTGTCGATGTAGTTATTCCATGCTCTTGGTGCTTACTTTAACCCATAAAGAGCTTTCTTCAACTTCAACACCTTGTCTTTGTGACCTTTTGCATCATAGCATGATGGTTGCTTAATTTAGACTTCTTCTTCAAGGGCTCCATTTAGAAAAGCATATTTTACATCCATTTGATGTATCTTCCACTTATTTTGAGCTACCAAAGAAATGATTAGTCTTATAGTTTCTAATCGAGCAACAGGAGAAAATACCTTATCATAGTCAATTCCAACCTTTTGACTATATCCTTTTGCTACTAGCCTCGCCTTGTGCCTTTCAATCTCTCCCTTAGCATTCCTCTTTGTCTTGTACACTCATTTGACATATATTGCCTTATGCCCTTTGGGAAGTGGAACAGGTTCCCATGTGCCATTCTTCTCAATTGCATTGATTTCTTCATCCATCGCATCTCTCCACTTCTTCTCTTGTACAGCTTCTTGAAAGCTCACTGGTTCACAATCAACAAAGAGACAAAATAAGGTACGATTATCTTGTCATTCTATTACCTCATAAAGATCTTGTAGATTTTGTATACGTGTCACGACTCTTTCACTTCCACTCGAAGATGATAAAGGTGACGGGTCTTCATGAGTGGTTGGCATTGGTGAAGTAGGTGGAGTCATTGGCTCTTGTTGAATTTATATAGGTTGCTCCCTCATTGTCTACTCATCTTCTTTAAACTAAGGAAAGAAATTGAAGTTATCTGTATGAGAGTTAAAATCTCATTCTCTTTCTTCGTCGAATACCACATCTCAACTAATCACAATCTTCTTATTGTATGGTTGTACAGCTTATAGCCCTTTGAATTAGCATCATAGTCGATAAAGATAAAACTCTAGCTTTTATCATCAAGCTTTGTTCTTCTCTCATCTGGTACATGAACATGGGCTATACATCCAAAGACTCTTAGGTGGGAAATACCAGGCTTTCTTCCACTCCATGCCTCTTGTGGTGTCTTTCCCCATACACTTCTTGTTGGAGATCGATTTGACAAGTAAACTACGCATGCTACTACTTCTGCCCAAAAATCTTTAGGTAGTTTCTTGCTTTTGAGCATGCTTCGCACCATGTTGAGGATTGTTCAGTTCTTTCTTTCAACTACACCATTCTGTTGGGGGGATCTTGGTACTGTTAAAGATTTATGAATTCCATTTGTTTCACAGAACTCTTGAAACTCCTTGGATGTAAATTCTCCACCTTGGTCAGATCTCATGGCTTTGATCTTTCTACCACTTTCTCTCTCCACTGCATCTTTGAACCTTTTGAATACTTTAAAAACTTCTGATTTCTGTTTCAAGAAATATACCTAAATTTTTCTTGAAAAATCATCAATGAAAAGAAGAAAATAGTTACTGTTACCGAGAGAGCTAGGGTTGATCGGTCCACACACATCAGTATGGATTAGCTCGAGTGGATTCTTGGCTCTTGAGTTTGACTCCTTTGGAAAGCTTTTTCTGAATTTCTTCCCGAGTAGACACCCTTCGCAAAGTTGATCAAGATGGTAAATGCAAGGTAGTCCTTTCACCATCTCCTTCTTAGACAGCAGCTCCAATCCTCCAAAATTGAGATGCCTGAATCGAAGATGCCATAGCCACGATGCATCTTTGTAGTAGGATTTCAGACACTTTGCAATGTCATTTTGTATGTTGATCAAAAATATTCTATTCTTTGACATCGGCACGTTAGCGATGAGGTTATTCTTATCATCTTTTATAGAAAGATTATAACCCTTCATATGAATATCATAACCTTTTTTCTAACAATTGTCCTAAACTCAAGATATTACTTTTCATATTTGGGACATAGTAAACATTGGAAATAAATTGATGTCGCCCATCTTTCAAGCGAATAAGAATGTTACCTCTTCCTTTCACTACTACGTTAGAATCATCTCCAAATGAGACTTTTCTGCTTACTGATTTATCTAGCTCCACGAACATGTCTTTCCTTCCACACATATGGTTGCTTGCACCATTGTCAAGATACCAAGCATTTAGTTAACTACCATCACCTTCCTTCCGTGTTAGAAAAAAAGTTTCTTTCTCATCGGTCTTCTCCTCTATGTAGTTGATTTTCCCATCTACTCTATTATTGGGAGCTCTACATTCTGAAGCATAATGTCCAAATTTCTGACAATTATAGCATTGAACTTGAGATTTTCCATACCTTGAGTTCATATTGCCTCTCCCACGACTTCGTGTTGAGCTTTCCGCTCTCTCGAAGTTGTTGGAATTGTTGTTGTAATTCCAACCTCGTCCACGACCGTGGCTTCCACCTCATCTACGGTCTCTACCTCTGCCTCGGCCATGTTGGTTTTTGTCATTGCCTTGACTTTCATGCTTATCCTTGAATTGCATCTTGAAGAGTTGCTCAGTGATCCCTTGCTTCTTCTTATGTTTTTTTTTCATATGCTTGTAATGACCCATTGAGTTCATCAATAGCCATTTCTTCCAAATCTTTTGTTTCCTCAATCATCATGACGATGTGTTCAAATTTGGAATTTAATGAATTAAGTATTTTTTCCATTATTCTGGCATCTTCCAACATCTCACCGTTTCTTTTCAACTTATTAGAAACAACTACGACTCTCGAGAAATAGTTGAAAATAGATTCAAAAGCTTTCAAAGGTAGAGATTCAAACTCACCTCTTAGTGTTTGGAGACGAACCTTCTTCACTTTCTCGGCTCCTTTGAAAGAAATTTGAAGCTTATTCCACGCTGCTTTGGAAGATGTTGCATCTGAAATCTTCTCAAACCCATCATCATTTATGGCTTGATAGATAAGAAAGAGGGCTTTCTTGTCTCTTTTTCTCAAATCCTTCAAAGATTCTTTTTGCACTTACATTAGAGTATCTTCATCGTCTGGCTCACTTAAGCCTTTCTCTACAACTTCTTATACATCATGTGCACCAAAAAGAGCCTTCATCTTGATACTATAATTATCATAGTTATCGTTGTTGAATGTCGGGACTTGAAACGATGACATGCCTCCACTTGACATAACTCTCAATATAGTGAGAATTTGTAAATTATGATCGCATAGATGGATTCAGAACGTCAAAAAACCTTAGGAGGAACTCTGGGAAAAAATCTGAAATTTTTCAGTCAATGATCAAAGTCAACTTTTTTTGTCAACGGTCTCAGTGGCTTGGTCAAAGGGCTTGGCAGCTAGGTCAAATGGCTCTACGGCTTGGTTAGTGACTCGATCAATAGGCTTTATGGCTCAGTCAACTTGGCTCCAACTCGGCTGGACTTAGTTCCAACTCGACTATCTCGGCTCTAACTTAGTGAGTTAATTCACTTTCTGGTAGAACCTTCTAGAGGCATGTGACAACCCGTCTGGACTCCAATCGGGATGATTCTCAAGGCATCGGATTTGTCTCGTCGAGAGCTTCGATACCACTTTGTTGAAATATTATGGATCAAAACTCTCAAAACTCAAGAACAATTTTCCAGAAACACTCAGAAACTCTCAAACTTTTTTTCTGATTTCTTTAACTTAATTATTACATTGCTACTGAGAAGTATTTATAGAAACAACTAATAAATCTAATCCATTCAACATAAACCTACCAAAAAAATCTAAATCATACATCTATCTCATTACCTAACTCATTTATTTTTTTCTTTCCACCAACCATGAGTTGTATCCTTATCAATCCAGATCATCATCATAGAAGCTTCCATGAGTTAGACTTCAAATGAGCTAGAATATTTCAAAGAGTTTTTTTATTTCTTTGGGTTTGTAAACAAGTTTACAAACCAACACTCATAAGCTAGTTTTCTTTCTTTATTATTGGGCCCACAAGCTCACTTCTTGATATTTCCTAGTTCGATTGAATTTGGAAACTGATTTACATCTTCTTACAACAAATTTGGTATCACAGGCTCTAGTTTACCTGAGACATGATGTTGAACGATGATGAAGGAAAACGACGAGTGTATGATGGTGTTGGTGACCCAGTTGTTACTCAAGTTGAAATTCAAGATTTAGAATCTCAAATGGAATTGCGATTTGAGGGGATTCAACAATCACTCGATTTGACTACCCAAAAGTTCTTAGTGATGTAACAAGAATGACAACGTGTGGGTCAAAGAAATGATCACACTCCATCACCTTTTCAACTCAACATGCTCTACTGTGAGAATCGAAAAAGAAATTATCCCGGATGTGAATAGGATACTGATGAAGAAACAAATCAACACGCACAAGTTAACACTGAACCCATAGCTGTGAATGTTCCTTGGAACTTGTAAGAAGAAAGGTATTAACGACAACAACATGAATTTAGACCCATGAACATAGTGATTATAGGTTTAATGTGAAATTGCCACAGTTTAATGAGACTATGCATATGGAAGATTTCTTAGACTGGCTCAATACGGTTGAGAAGTTCTTTGAAAATTCTAAGATAAGTAATAAGAAGAAGGTTAAACCAGTAGCCTATAAGCTTACCGGAGGTGCTTCTGCATGGTAGGATCAGACTCTACATGAATTTCATCTAACCAACCAACCACCAATCAATTATTGGGTTAGGATGAGAAAAAAATTTATCAAACAGTTCTTGCCCACTGAGTACGAATAATTGCTTTATCAGAAATATCATCAGTGTAAGTAAGGAACTTGGTCTGTTACTGACTATACTAAAGATTTCTTCAGGTTTGGAATTATGGCCAATATAATTGAGAAGAAACCTCAAACGGTGTCGCATTATATGTAGGGACTAAAACTTTCCAATTAGGGAAAGATTAGAGTTGGGGAAAATCTGTTGGAATGTTCATGAGGTAAGTAGTAGGGTTATGAAGGCTGAGACATAAATCACTCAATCCAAAAAATAGTCTCCTCTAAAAGACCAACATATGAAATATATTTTGACAAAACCAAACACCATATGAATCCATCGCCTTCTAAGTTTCAAACTGAACCCCAAAATCTAAAGCCACTTCTTGAACCACCTCCATTTCCACCAACAGTAAAAACTAATCCATATGCCAAACCTTTCCCACACAAATGTTTTAGGTGTCAATAGCTTGGATTCAAATCAAATGAATATCCCCAAAGAAAAGTGACCTATCTCGTAGAAGGTTATGAAGAGAACCTTATTGAGGAAGAAGAACTAGATGATGTGTATGAGGATGCTGAAGCAACTGTTAATGATGTAGGAGAGCTGTCTTATAATTTTATAGTTCAAAAGCTCTTGTAAACTCCCAAAATACCTGATTCATTACAAAGACACTCCTTATTCAGAACTCACTACACCCAAAAAATGGCTACATAGAAAGGATGACTAATTTTGAATCATAATAAAAAAAATCTAAGAACACAAATTTAACAAAAATTATTTAAATTATAGAAAACATCCAATACATAACAATTAAAATATTGAAAGATGAATTTTTTACACCGTGTCTTGGCATCGTTTTCAAAATACAAGATACAAAATGAATTAAATAGAATAAAAATAATCCTATAGATTTCTTCTTCTACTTCAAGGTTGGATCGCAAACCACTATATCAAACCCTAGTCTGAAAGGAAAGGGAAACGAGGTGAGCTAAAAATATCTCAATAGGAATCTACTTTTATTAATATCATAATAAATAAATATCTTTGATTCATGTCATTTATATTGAAGTTCATGAAATTAAGTAATCATCATCTATATACACTGTGTGAAGATTTTACTTACAAAGCCTAGGTATATTAATACTTTTTCAGTTTCAGAGATTAGGAGAGTGTATCTTCTAGATATCTCAATGCATGCTCATATAATATAAAATACGTTATCCAAATATAAATACATATGCTTGATATGAAACACTATATGTATTTGTCACCAAAATACATGGGCATATGTATGGTTAACCTCCGAGATGTATATGGATCCACCTCCAACCCCATGTTAGATCATAATATATATGACACATGTATTGGTGAAATCAATATCATATGGGCTATCGTTTATAGGGATCCAACTTCGAGGCCCCATATGTGGTCCAACTCTAAAATCCAATAGACGACAAACTTTGAGAAACAACTCTAGGTCCAACTTTGAGGCCCGTAAGTGATTAACTATCCAAGGCACTATAGACTAAACAACTCTAGGAATATATATGAATGCGATGTGTACCTGTAATCCATTGAAAATAATCCTTTGCAACCAATAGCCCATGTATACTCTCCATAAATAAAACCATTTTTATGATGCATTTCTAAAAATCACAAATGCCATGTATGTAATGTTTCATATCAAAACTCAATACTATTTTTATTTTAAAATTTTCATTTTATGCATAATAAAAGTTTTATAATGAGAATTTAATTTTAACAACATTTATAATATTATTTATAAAAATAATCATGGCATTCATTTTTTTTCTTTTTGTTCATAATATATTATGCATGACATTTTATTTATAAGAAATAATTCATGAGTTAAAAAACTAAAGTAGAAAAACCTTTACTTGGAAACTTAACCTGAACTTTTGGATATTTATCCTTGAAATGCATTCTGAAATGTATTAAAAAACTTGAATAATTTTAGAGAGAGTTTAATGAGAGAGATGAGGGAAAATTTATGTGAGAAACATGGTGGGAGATTCAGCCTATTTATAAATCCAAATTGCACCTCACTGATCACCCTTGTTGGTAGCTTACCGACTATTCGACTAGGCCATAGTGATGGTCCGACAAGCTTCATAAATGTTTTCAATTTTTTCATATGAAAATTTTTCGATACGTCTCTACAGTTTAAAATATTGTTAAAAATCCATTTTTAGACACTTTAAATATTTATAACAAATTTTTCAAGGTTTTGCACAATAAATGGAAAAATATGTGAAATTATTATAGATAGTGGCTATACTAAAAGCATAGTATCAAAGTCCTTGATCACTACCTTGGGTTTGGATTTCTGCCACATACTATTGACCAACACTAACACTAACAAGATGAGGTAATATATGACATGGTTAAGATGGATTCCTGCCACATACTATTGGAAGGCCTTGGTAAAATGATGCAAATGTTGTTCATAAAGGGAAACCAAACATTTATCTACTAGAATGGAAAAGAAGGAAGATTGATCTTGTATCCTCAGGAAAAGAGTTCAACACCACCTCAAAACCCATTGATAAGCCCAAACTCCTTCTAGAGTTATGGCAAATGATTTTCTCAAAGATTCTACTAAACAAGAACTCATATTTTCCTTAATAACAAAAGAGCAAGCTCTAGAGGTGAATTATCTTCCACCTTTAATTGTTCAATTACTGTTTGAATATGCTTATCTATCCATTGATGAATTTACCCTTTGAGTTACTACCAATGAGAGCAATACAACACCATATTGACCTTATTTCAGGATCAAATATACCCACCCTTACACACTATAGACTCGGCTCCCAAGAGCATGAGATATTGGAAGGTATAGCTGATGATCTACTCAAGAAGAACCTAATGCAAGAAAGCCTTAATCCACTAGTAGTTCCTATCCTACTTGTTCCAAAGAAAGATGGATCCATGAGAATGTGTGTGGAGAGTCGTGCTATGAACAAAATAATCATCAAGTATAACTTTCCCATCCCAAGAATGGAGAACATGTTGGATAAACTACAAGGATTTTTAATCTTCACAAAGTTAGATTTAAGGAGTTTGTATCACCAAATTCGTGTACAACCTGGTGATGAATGGAAGACAGCATATAAAACCAAAGTGGGTTTGTATGAGTGGTTGGTGATGCTTTTTGGATTGTTCAATACACCTAGCACATTCATGAGACTCCTAAATCAAATTCTAAAATCCTTCACCAACAACTTTGTAGTAGTGTATTTTAATGATATGCTCATCCAGATCAAATGTGAAGAATAACATTTAAACCATGTCAAAGATGTTCCATAAACTCTGAGGAAGAATAATTACCTTGACCTGAAGAAATGTGAGTTTTCTACCTCATACTACGTTTTCTACCTTTTATAATAAGCACAGATGGGATAGCTATGGATTCTAAAATCAATGGAAACTATCAGAGTTATCCTACTTCATCAAACATTCATAATGTTAGGAGCTTCCATAGTTTGACCACTTTTTATAGGAGGTTTGATGCGGACCCTCTAGGAAAACTACCTTAGGAACCCACGAACTCAATGAAATAGGAATGATTGATTTGCTAAGAACATGTTGAAGATGATCGTATTAGAACCTCAACCTTAAGATGCCACAAAGGATGATCAGTCTCTTTGATAAGTCAAATTCAAGCATTCAATCAAGAACATAAGAAGGCAAAGCAAAAGATTTTTGAAAAATACTTTCCATTGATGATATGGGCTTCCATATTACATGGCTACTATTTTTTTATAAGCACAAAAACCCTAGACGAAATTCACCCTAATGAAAAGAAAAACCTAGATAACGGATCCATGCGTGAAATCTATTTTATGCTTAATTTCTCTCAAAGGAGGTAATCATGGGGAATCTCTTCAGGAAGTTGATCCTCAAAGTCCTACAATAAAGATACAATGATACTAGGAAAAGATGAGTTAAGATCATTAGTAGAAAGATAAACATTGTTGTACTAAGTACAAATACTTGTTGCCTTATCATCATTGCACTCTTAATCTCATATTTTTCAGCAATTACACTCATTTTTTTTATTTTTGTCTCCTATCTGCTCACTTTTCTCTCATGTTTGCTTACTTTTCTCTCTTGTTTGCTTACTTTTTCTCTATTTTGCTCACTTTTCTCTCCCTTCTGCTCATTTTTCTGTCTTTTTTTGCATATTATTCTCTCCTTTTCACTCACTTTTTTCTCCTTGGTGCTCCTCATCTACTTTATCCTTAGGTTGTATATTCAAGGCTCTCCTTATGACAAGTAAAAATCCATGCACAGGTTCTTCCACTTTAATATCAGAACAATCCTCCTATAGTGATATCTCATTGTCACTTGAACTAGCGCTTTCAATTTCTCCATTTTTTTTGTACAACCATAACCTTTTTGTTCCTTTTATAACTTGTTTTTTCCTCCATATTGGAATCAGCTTCTCCTTCATTGAACTCATGTCTTCTATGCCTTCTTTTATGTAATTTAGAACCATGAGAGGATTCTAAATCATCCAAACTTGCATTCAGCCTCTTAAAATTGTCATTACAAAATTTGAGGAAGATTTTCAAGTCGATCTCTTATGGTTCTCCTACTTCCTTACACATGTTTTCAATCTATAAAATAAAATGAGATAACTCACACACTCCCTCACGTGTTTGCTCTCTCTCTCTCTCTTTTCTTCACATGATTTGGCTTCTTTTTCCACACTATTTCGGCTTCTTCTTTTTTCCTTTTACAACTTAAAGCTCAAGTTAGCCTCCTTTTGTGTTCTTTACAAAATCAAAGAATTCAACTAATCTCAAGAAGTTACCAGTTTGTTACTGACAATATCAAAAAAATAAAAATTTCAAAAACTTAATCCAAAGAGAACTCTAAAGAATCAAGAAGGAATCTTTTCAAGATTTTCAAAATCTTGAAAATTAGAATATCTTTTGTTAAAAAAACTTAATTGAGGACAAAAAGAAAGTCTAAAGATGAGAAAAATAAAGTCTAAAGAGGACTCTAAAGTACCAAGAAAGAATCTTTCCAAGATCTTGAAAATAGAAGAGAAATACAATTTACCAAAATATGATTCCTTTTTTTTTAATTAGACTTGGCTAGCAAGTTTGATGATTTTCTAAAATGAAATACACAGAAACTAGAACAAAATAATGGAAAACTGATTTCAGCAAGAACAAGAAAACAAGAATTAGATTCTTGAACAATTTGATACTTTGTTATCCTTTTCTTCTTCTTATTTTCATTTTTTTACTGCTACTGCTATGATAGAAAATTCAAAAAAAAAATTTGAAACCCTAATGAACAAAAACCAAAAACAACGCAAAAGGATGTGACACAACTTTAACCCTTTGGTAAGTGATGCGAAAGATGGAATTTGGGGTCGAAAACAACAAGGAATTTAAATAAATCCTTATTTTACTTATATGAATCGAAACTATCTTCGATTTGATATATTATAAAAGTCATTTCGATAACCAAGTCAAAAGTTATGACCGTTTAATGTTGCAATTCCAATTTATCAAAAAATTTTCTTTTGAAACTGTGAACAACAGCTCTCTTCTTCTTTTCTATTCTTTTTCTTTTTTTGAAGAACAAAGATGGATTGAATATAGAATTAAAGAATAAGAAAATAAGGAACAAGAAATAGATACAAATAATTTAAAGAAAACTATGAAACGAAATCCAAAAAACAAAAATAACAACAATAAAATTAAAAGAAAACATAAGACTTCTTTTTTTTTTTAAAGTCAAGAACTCAAAAAAAAACTACAAATCCAAAGACGAAAACAACAAAAAATGAAATTGAAAGAAAACACAAGAACTATGAAAGGATGGATTTTTTGTCGAAATCAAGAACTCAAACAAAGATAAATATTGATAGATAATCTCTTTCCAACAAACAAAGCTCTGATACCAAATGATGTGGATCATCTAGGCGAACAACCCTAGGAACCCACAAACTGAAAGGAATAGAAATGATTGATTTTCTAAGAATGTGTTGAAGATGATCATATTAGAACCCTAAGGAAACAAATTCCTTAAAACCCCAACCTTGAGACGTCACAAAGGATGATCACTCCCTTTGATAAGTCGAATTCAAGCATTCAATCAAGAACACAAGAAGTCAAAGGAAGAAGCTTTCTGAAATATACTTTACATTAATGATATGGGCTCTAATATTACATGGCTGCTATTTTTTTATAAGTGTAAAAACCCTAAACGAAATTAACCCTAAAGAAAAAAAAACCCGAGACAACATGGGCTTTGTTGTGTGGTGGGTTGGGCTTAATCGAATCTTAAAAAATAAAAGACTTAAAGACTTAAAATAAAAAACCCACAATTAACTAAAATAAAAATTGCTAAATATAAAGGCCCACAATTAATTAAAACAAAAATTGTTTCCAAAAGTAACCCTTGCACCCAACTTGATCTTCTGAACCTATCCCTAGTCATTGAACAGCCAATTCCTTGTAAGATCTTAAGAATATTTGGAAACATTAACTTGATCAGCATTTGGGAATATCAACTTGATCAACAGCTCAATCTTCATTAAGGTTTATTAAGGGGTTTAACTCAATTGCAACAGCAATCACAAACTGTTTCAAGTATGGTAAGTTTAACAGTGGACAAGAAGAATATCAAAGTCTCCAACTACTAAAAGATAAGTTGAGTACATTACCATTACTAGTGTTACCTAATTCTATCAAGGTATTTATGGTGGAAATTGATGCATCTATGCTTGGAATAGGGGTTTTTCTATCACAAGATGGAAAACTTGTGGAATATTATAGTGATAAACTAAGTGAATCTAGGCAGAAATGGAGTGTATAGGAGAAAGAACTTTATGCTATTATGAGGGCCCTAAAAAATTGCAGCATTATCTGATTCAAAGAGAATATGTTTGCATAGTGATCATCAAGCTTTAAAGTTTCTCAATTCCTAGAAAAACATATCCAAGATTCATGCTCGATGGGTAGTTTTCATCCAAAAATTCACTTATGTGTTTAAACACAAAGCTAGCCAGTACAATAAAGTAGTTGATGCATTGAGCTATAGGGATACATTATTGGTTACTTTGACAACAAAATTAATCAACTTTGAATACTTACTTGACCAATATCCTACTGATGGAGATTTTGGGGACTTATGGCACAAATGCAAAAATTTTGACATGACATCCATATTTAAGAAGGATATCTCTTTAAAGTTAACCAATTATGTGTTCCTCAATCTTCCCTTAGACAACAACTTGTCAAAGAACTTCATGAGAAAGGTCTAGGAACTCATGCAGGAAGGGATAAAACCATATCCTTACTGGAAGATAGGTATTTTTTTCCTCACCTTAAGTACAAAGATGTCATAGGTTTGGAAACTCATGCATTGAGCACGTGACTTCCATATTTGTGTACAAAGATGTCATATATGTCAAAGTGATAAAGAAGGATCAACTAATACTAGACTCTATACTCCAATACCAATTCCTCACTCCATTTGGGACTTGGGCTTCCAATCACACAAAGAAGAGTTGACTCCATCATAGTAGTGGTAGATCGATTTTCAAAGATTGTCCATCTTGTGGCTTGCAAACAAATCGATGATGCTAGTCACATTGCCTCCTTATTTTTCATAGTAGTAAGATTTAATAGAATTCATCAATCAATTACTTCTTATAGGGACATCAAATTTGTCAGCCACTTTTAGAGGGAGCTTTGGAAGAGGTTTAGTACTATTCTAAACTACAGTAGTGCTTATGACCCCCCAATTAGATGGAAAAATTGAAGTTATAAATAGGATTGTCAGTAACATGCTTAGATGCCTAGTAAGTAACAATCCAAAATAGTGGGACGTGCCTCTTTCACAAGTGGAATTCTGTATGAATATCATTGTCAATAGAACTACTAGCAATGCCCATTTTAGTGTTGTTTGTATCAAATCCCCAAACTATTATGTTTATTTACTACATGTTCCCTACCAATTAGCAAGTCTACCACTTTGTAGATCAAGGATTAGACAGAATTTGATGACCAAGCTCGATCATATCTAAAATATAAATGGGAAATACAAGGCACAAGCTGACAAGAAAAGAAGACGCCAAGTCTTTGAAGTTGGTGACTTAGTAATGGTGTACGTCAATACACATACGCTTCCTCCAGGGTATCATAAGTTACAAAATAGAAGATATGGTTGTTTCCTTGTCATATAGAAAATTAATGATAATTATTATGTCATTGAACTTTTTGGCATTCTTATAAGCACTCCATCGTAACTCATCCAATTTATATATTTCTAACAGCTTTTTCACCTCTCTATTGAACTCTTTCACTTTCATACTTGACTAGGGATGGGAAGGTAAAAGTGTGAGGTCTAAATTTGGTGGCTCTTCAATTGATAGAGCTTAGATCCTATCTCAAATTTTTCCATAATTGCCTTCGATACATACATAAGAGTGGCATCCGCCAAAAAGTTAACACAGTCTACAATGTCAACCTTTCATTCCATACTTTCAAATTTAAAATAGGTTGAGTTATTTTTTGGTGAGTTTATGTCCTTGTTCATAGCATCACGTGTAATAGTCTTAAGTATGGGCGACTCAATATATTCTTTTAAGTTGTCCCCACATTCAGTAACATTTATCCTTAAGCATTCATTTGCACTATCAATGTTAAGGGGTTTAAATGCTTTAAAAACTTTAAACATTACTTATCCATATTGCACTCTCATTATAAGTTCACCTTTTTGTACATCAATGAGTGCCCTTCCGGTTGCTAAGAATGAACAACCAAGTATGATAGGAATATCATAGTCCTCTTCCATGTCTAGCACAATGAAGTTCGCTGGAAAGATGAATTTGTCTACTTTTAATAGAAAATCTTCTACCACACCCCGAGGTATCTTAATTGATCTATGTGCCATTTGCAATGTTATTGAAGTGGATTTGGCTTTACCAAACCCCAACCTTTGGAAGATTGATAATGGCATGAGGTTAATGCTAGAACCCAAATCACATAATGCCTATCCAAAACAGATGTTCCCAATAGTGTAAGGGATTTCAAAACTACCTAGATCTTTCAATTTTTGTGGTAGTTTTCTATCAAGGATGGCATTACAACCTTCAATCAAGGTTATTGTTTCATGATCTCCAAGCCTTATTTTCTTTGATAGTATATCCTTCATGAATTTGGCATAAGATGACATTTTTTCAAGTGCCTCTACAAATGGTATGTTTATGTGCAGCTTCTTGAAAACTTCCAAAAATTTTGAAAATTGCGTATCTGACTTTTTCTTTTGTAGTCTAGGAGGGAAAGGAATAGTGGATTTGTAAAGGTTGTTTTTCTTTGGCTGAATTATTCCCTTTTTAGTGTTCTCTTTATCCACTAGTTCCTCCGCATCCTTGTTAATTTCATATTTCTCCTCATCCTTTTTAGTCTATGTTCCTTTCTAAAGTTTTACCACTCCTCAAGGCTATGGTGTTGCAATAGTCCTTACCTTCTCTTCGTGGGTTTACAACTGTGTCACTTAGAAGGTTACCTTGAGGCCTTTGACTTATAGCTTAAGCAAGTTCCCCCATTTGGTTCTCCAAATTTTGAATTGAAGCCTCTTGAGTGGAAACTTTTGTATTTATTGATTGGATGAAGTCTTTCATTATCCTCATTATAGCATTTGCACTATCCTCAATAGGTGGCTTCTTCTCTTGGGCTTGTGATTGTTGTGGTTGTTGAAAACTAGGTGGTGGAAATGATTGATGGTTGAATTGACTACCACATTGACTGTTGTTATTACTCCAAGAGAAATTTGGATGTTGTCTCCATCCTAGGTTATATGTGTTCGAGTATGGATTATTGTTTCGGTTCACATTACCCACATAGCATACAGATTCAAGATTATTTGGGCAATTATCAAACAAATGAGCTCCTCTACAAAACAAAAAATGACACTCCTGAATTTTGGACCTGGTTTATACTTGCTCGTAAGTTTTGAGCCTTCAAAAGATTAATCAAAGATGACATTTGAGCTATAAGTGTGGTTATATCATTTACCTTATGCACTCCAGCTACTCTTCTTGTGGTTTTCATTCTGTCCATTGGCCATTGATATTTATTGCTAGCCATTTTCTCAAGTAAATTATAAGCTTGATTGCAAGATTTGGCTAGCAAGGCTCCATTAGCAGATGCATCAACAATAGTTCTTGTTTGAGCATTGATGAGGACACTACCTTAGCAATTCTTTGAATCTTTCTCATGTTTCATATAAAGATTCTACTTCGTATTGTTGGTAGGAAGTAATGTCATTCTTAAACTTGGCATTCTTTGTTGGTGAGAAGTATTTCATCAAGAATTTCTTTGCCAAATCATTCCAAGCTGTAATGGAATCAGGTGGCAAAGAGTTTACCCAACCTCGAGCACAGTCTCGCAAAGAGTAAGGAAATAATCTAAGCCTAAATGCCTCTTCTATCACACCACTAAACTTAAATGAATCTACAACTTCAATAAACAATCTGAGATGAAGATGAGAATCCTCTGTTGGTAATCCACTGCATTTTCCAACTGGTTGTAGCATTTGAAACATCACTGGCTTTAGTTTAAACCGATTAGCTTGAATGTTTGGCCAACTTAGGTATTTCATATTTATTCATAGCTCTATCTCTATCATTCATCAAAAGTATTTGATTGTTCAAGTTTAACTCATTATTGTTTATTTCTAATAGATTAGTCATTTCTTTCTCTCGAGTGACTTGTTATTTTCTAATTGATCTCAAAGTACGCTTAATTTCAAGATCTAAAGGTAAGATTTCTCTCTCACGAAATCTACTCATGCAATAAACTAAATGAAAGTTTATAAATTATGGACCTAATTAACCTAGAGGGGGGTGAATAGGTTATTTTTAATTTTTACTAATTTATAATTTAATAACCTAAACAAAGCAGCCAGGCATGCAATTGTGTGTAAAAATAAGTGCGGAAATAAAATAATAACACACGATATTTTTAGGTGGAAAAAACCTAAGCCACAATCATGACCTAAGAGGAAAACCACCAGTCCACCGGACCACCTAACTTTCCACTATGAAAATCAAATGTTCAAGTACAAACTCGGTCTTATGCTACCCTCCCTAGGATACTGCCCCAATGTACTTTACTTACGAGCCCCTGCTCTATTTTCACAATTTCTAAAATTAGCATGAACGGTTTCTAGACCAACGTTCCAATAAGCTCCCCGCCAATTAGATCGTTCACAAATCAACTACAAAAAGGTTAGCACAAATTCAATAAACTAGCAAATTCTAGAGTAAAAAGATTAAGCACAAATTCAATAAAAATAACTTCTTTGAAATTTAATAATCAAATCAAATAATTATGATCGTTCATAAAATTATTTAATCTAAATATCTAAAAATCTAATGAAGAAGAATTAAATTAATTAATATAAATCAATATATATATTAATTACCTTTATACTGCGTGCCTCTGTTTTGCTAACTTTTGTTGATATATATATATTAACTTGCTGCTTGTGCTTAACGACAATTATATATGTTATTATATATAAACTTCATATCAACAGGTGCTCAACCCCGATTGTCGTTGTTTTCAATTTTTGTTTTTTTTTTGTTTCGACAGTATGGCAATTCTTCTTCAGCTACATCAATTTTTTTTTATTTCGGCAACTTTTAACGCTTCAGTGTATTCACTTTTTGTTTTGCACCAAGACACTAACCCTAATGTATCTATATATATAGATAATAATAATACTTAATGGTATTAGGGTTAAATGTGTTTTGGTCTTAATTTTCCAAAGCCCATTAAAAACAAAAACTTAATATTAAAAAAAATCATTTCTTAAGACACATTATAAAAATATTTAATTAATAATTTCATAAATTAATTAAAGTTTGAATAAATATTTTAACACAAAATATAATTTCAGATTTATGAAAATGTGCTATTAAATGCATGAATGCAATCTATGTGTCGTAGTTATAAAAGACATACCTGAAGTACGAATATCTGGAACTTGAACATTTGTTCGACTTTTCTTGATAAACTTGATAGCAGGCTTAAAAATAAATTTACAAGTAAATATTTTGTTTACAAAAATAGCCAACACTCATAGTTCTTACACTAAACTATGTTTCTACAATACTAAAAGAGATGTCTAAATAAAAATTAAATAAATAAACAACTAAATTAAATAAATTAACTAAAATAAATAAATAAATAAGTCAATAAAAGAAAATAAGTGAATCAAAATTAAAATTAAAGTAAAGAAAAATAACTAAAATTAAAAATTAAAAAAAATATTATTAATTTCTAATTTTTATAATCCTCGGCAAGAGCGCCAAAAACTTGATCGCCACACACAAAATGTGTGCGATGAATACGCAAGTATACATGTTGCAACAAGTAATATAATGATAAGAAAAAATCATTCTTAGAGATTTTATTTTATTATAAATTAATTTTTAAAACTAAAAAATAAAAATCAAATATTTTGTGTTTTTATATTTTAAATAAGAAAAATTAAAATAACTAAAAATAAATAGAAATAATTAATTATCTTAGATTTGGTAACTAAGAAAATATATGAGAAATTATCTAAGAATACTTAATCCCCTAATTTTCTAAATATATGAATCGCTAAAATCCCCCAATATAATTATGAATTAATTACATGGTCAATTGAATCTAACCTAGCATGTATTCCTCTCTCAAGTAAACTATACACCATATAGTAATTAATTTAATCACATTCTCATGCCAATTAAATTACATACTACTCATTAAGTTCATCAATTATGGATCACATACATAAGAATCATAAATCTCTACCTAGAAACTATGCATGTTATTTAATCAAGATAAAAAATTAAATAATTCTCTCAAATCTATTTAATTGTCTCTATAGATAAATTATTGGCTAAAAAATTAATAGCATAAAAATTAGATTAAATAATATAATTAAATTATAATTATAATTGGGATAAAATATTAGATCATCACTTGGTAAAAATTGGGTTCATAAGATCCCTAGATTAATAAATTAACTACACATAATTGTGTTCATAAAACTCATATTTTTCCTAAAAGAAGATATAAGAATTGATAAAGAAAATATTAGAAGAAGAAATACAATCAATCTCTTGAATTATAGTGTTAATCTCCTCTTAAATCTCCACCAAAATTGTGTCCTTTCTTGAATTTTTCTATATTTTTCTCTCTTTTTAGCTCCAAAAACTGACCAAATTTATCCTACTTTCATAGAGTCATCAAGAAGTTAACTACAAGTCCAATTATCTTCCTAGTTGACACACTCCTAATGGCTCAACCATCTTTCTCAAAACATCAACCCCATATAAATGTGACAGCCAATCCTGAGAAGAAATTGACTAGGAGTCCAACTATTTTTTAAATTGACACACTTCTAGTGATTCAACAATTTTCCACCAACAACACTTGGGTGTATTCAATCCTGTAATCTCACCCCATACTATGTACATACATACAAAAAGACATCCCTATATACAAAAGAAAATGTGTGTCATGCATTCCAACAACAAACACCAAGCTATTAACTACATGCAAGAAACATGCAACAACTCACTACAATAGGAAAGCAGGTAAACACATAGGAAGACATGTGAAGCAAGAGGTTGTAAACAACGTATGTAACAAGTCATACTAATAGTCCAATTTATAAATGCTGCATATAAAATGATGTCAGGAAGAAAGAAGTATCACAACATAATATAAACAAGACAAACAACAAGAATGTAAAACAAACACAACACTCCTCTTCCAACATGCATTTTACACACACACTCCCTCTAAATGTATGCATATGAGGAAATAAACATATTATGCATTATGCATCCTAATTTCAAAACTCTCCTAAAATAGAAGCATATACACATAGTAGAAAACAAGTAATACAAAAAAGGAAAGCAAACTATGCATGTTCAAAGAACTAGAAGGTCCTTAGATTAACCAATACACTCAACATGATTATCCACATGGCCATCAATCCATGATGCATTCATATAAAGGTATGACTAAATTTTTTGATGACATACACTGTGTGTGATACGCTAAACTTTTTTACTCTATATGCCATCAAGATATGCTTATGCGAGCCAAACAATTTGAAATATAGACTCAAATAGAACCAAACTGTATAAGTCTATATTTAGTCATTCTCTTGACTAATGTAAGTGCCAACTTAGATGAAATCAATAAATCTTTCAAAACGTTAAATGATAGGCTAAGGTAAGGGTAAGAGAGAAGACATTTAGGCTCAAACACACTTTTGGCAATCCAAAAACAAATCGATGAGTTCATGTCCACAAACTTATACCCTCAAACATGGGTTATTTTCTCTTCACTTCTCAAAATTCATTCACAAATATAGTTGTTGTGAGAACTGCACATCAAATTCAATAACATATATACCCCCTTTACTTCCCCTCTTTTTTTATTTTTTATTATTTTTTGACATCATCATTCTTTTCATTCTCTCCTTTTTTTTAATTGAAACCAAGAGAGTAAAACAAACATTCTCAAAACATACACCCCTAAAAAAGGGTGTACAAGGTAAGTGGAATTGAACATTTGGGAAAGGTTAATATATAGGTGCAAAGAAAAGAAGGATTAACATAAAGGCTTAAAAAGGAGCAAAGATAGAACATAAATAATCCACCTCAAGAGACACTAAAGTGGATTCTAGAGCTTGTTAGAGATATATAAATCATTAAAGCATGAATTCCACATAGACTTTTCAAAATATCCATACAAATTCATAGAGTTATGGCATGTGCAAAAAAAGTTCATTTCAAATGAAATAAAAAAATTTAGTCATACATACACTTTAGGAATACACATGTCAAAAAAACTACATTTCAATCCAAGTCAAATGCATGCCAAACATATATCATAATTGGTCTTTATTAAATTCATTTCACATGTAGTAAGTTGGATAGAAAAATCTACAGAACTGTGCCTAGAAGAGAAAGAAAGAGAGAAATGGTAACAAATTGCACACAATTGCCTCAAAAAAGATCATCATAGCACTTACATCATTGTTGGTCAACAGAAGGAAAGAAGCTAACTAACTAGTGAGCAACATAAGCAAGAAGCTCAAGAGAGAGAAGAAATAAGGATGCTGCTAAACATCTAAGCATGTGAGAAAGGTTCATGTTTCAACATAGAAACATGAGACATGCTTAGACAGGGAGAACACCCCAAATACCAAGAATTCCAACTAAACACACAATTCTAGACACAGTAATGCATGTAAGTCAAGAGACCTAAAGATAGGTAAATAATCTAGATGACATATATATGCACAAGACTAACCCAAACAAGCATAATACAGAAAAAGAGAAGAAGCACTCATGTACACAAGCTTGTAATACACCACAGTTTTCTCTAATGACATCTAAAGCACAAGAAAAAGAAGAGAAATAAACAACATGAGACAAACAGTGAACTAACACTCAATATACTAGGTACAAGAAAGAACATCCTAGTAATATAAAAGAGATGCAATCTACATGACACGTATATGAAAGACAAGACTGTAAGAAGAAATATCCTATAACTGATACTACTTGATGAAAATAAGTGATGTAATGCTCGTGCAAATAGGCATAACAAAAGAAGCAAGTAATGAGTAAGGAAAACACACATAACTAGCATGTCAAAGCAACTAGCAGGGAATAAAGCTTGTAAAGGATCAAACAATTAGGCATAACATCAAATATGATAATTAACATACTATGCAAGACAAGAAGTAGTGAGAAAGATATATGCATGAACAAGAAAATAGGGAATATGCAAACTAAAAGTTCATGGAGATGACCAACCTCACAGAACCACAACAGCCCACTTTATTGGAGACAAAGGGCATAAATATACAAGGTGTACGTATGTGTAGGTAGAGCTCTGGGATCTAGCACCCAGGAGGTTAAGCCCAAACAGGGGTGACTCGTTATGATACCAATTGAAGATTTACATATGTAGGAACAATTACACAATATCAATTTTTTCTTCCGACTCAAATAGGTAACTAGGACCAAGATGAGGGGTGTAAACGCAAATCCATGGAATTTTTTGTGAGCTATATACTAATTATGCCAAGCAGACCTCACAAATGTGAATTAAGAAAATTATACAATGGAAGTACAAAACAACATACACAATGAACCACCCAACTAAAACAATCAGTAAATACAAAAACAATAATCTGCATTAAACATACTAGTTATGGTGTGCCTCACAGGTTTTTGTCCAAGCTAACCACATGTATAAACACCTCAAACATCACATAACATGCAGTCAAACACATCATAGCAAACCAATAAGTCTAAAAATCGATACACAACCAAGGTAAAGAGATAAAAACTCTTTAAAGACTCACACTAAACTCTTATGCAGATAACAAGCATAAGTAATATAAATTAATCAAAAAGTAGGAAAATTATTTTAATATAGCATATTCAATTATTAGAAAGTTATAGGTATGCTATAAGAAGGGAAAGAAAACATGCATCAATATATTACAAATAAGTTTTCTAATCAAAGTATCCATCTAGTATGTTAGAACATCCTTTATAGAAACTCATATTATACTAACATACATACTGATCATGCATAATACTAGATATAACAAGGTAAATCCATTTAAAAATCTTGTTTATTTGGTAACATCCTTAGGTCTTTTATGGAAACCACTCGACAGTAAATAAATCCGTTATGCAATGAAACAGTTACAACCTTGAGAGAAATAAACCCATATTACCTCTATCATTCGGGACCTCAGTTCAAACTGCCTATTGATGCCCTTACTTGCTACCTCTGCAACATCTTGGTTTGACACATGAACCCGACTCACCTTCAAAGACAATACCACCCAATGTGGTGTGATCAGAAACCAAAATCATAGATCAGTAATGAGAATAATGAGGACCACCCTCAAGTAGTAGCAACTAACCTTCTATGTGGGACATATAGTCTATCACAAACCATCACACACAGTCCAAGATGTGAGAACTTAAAGAATTCAACTCAGCTCACTCTCACAATGAGGTGCTCAAATAAGAAGAAAAGTTACATGAGGGTAACTACCTATCGACACACACTCACATAGTCACGAATCACTAATACCGCACAACACACAAGGTATTAGTGATTAAAAAATTGAAAATCAAGATGTTAATTTGATAGAGCTCTACTACATAATTTTTGGATAACAAAACAAGAGAAAGGGGATATTTATAGAACTCAATCAGCCACTTCGCCAGCCACCTTGCCATGGACCTTGCCAAGGGTAGTAGGGAAAGGCATAGCGAGGTATATGGAAACATGCCAAAAAATCTCATTTTTCATTTCCAAAAATTATCAAGTAATTTTCATAAATACCTATACTTGAAACGAAACAAAAAAAGAGCAACAATATCAGCTCGTTTGCTCGTCGAAGATCACAACACTCAACCTAGCATACACACTATGAAAACCAACCCCATGGTGTGTGTAAACATGCTTGCATAAAAATTGTACCTAACTATGTGTGTGTGTGCATTACTAATCTATAGTAACCAACCTTATATAGTGGAAGACTGAATAAAAATCAACAGACACCGTGTTTTGTACATGAAAAGACAAGACACAGACACTAAGACCAACAGGACTTACACAAACGATTTCACCTAGTCTTCCTCATACATTTTTTTAGAAATTAACTTTAGCATTGAGTACATCCTTGTGATTAAGAAGATAAGATATCCAACTATTCAAAGGTCTTTGCATCCAAATATCCTGGTCATCTCTTCATATCCTAGTCATCTAGCCAGATCCTACCAGATTATTCTCCATTAATTGACTGAATGGACTATAGGTGAATATGAATAATAGAGACTTGACCTATACATAGGTTAACATGCTCAATCTCAACCAACCATCTAAACCATGATCCAAGTGGACAAATTGAAGGAGATAATTGAGAATCTAATCAAACTTTGTAAGATTCTCGTTGATTTTTCTACTGGGAACTTTGATTGAATATAACTTTTCAACCATGACTTCGTTTGATCCACAAAAATAGTCATTGGAAAGCTTAAGATGTTAAAATTGAAACCGTGTAGAGAGATCAATGATACTAACTTCCTAGACAATTAATACATCCATATAACAACACAACAGTGTTATTGTATCTAGGTGAAGCAACTAGATCACCTAACTCGCCAGAGATGGACTCAAAGGCCTAAGGATTTGATTGTTTAGGGGGATATTCACAAGGTACACATGGCACCTCCTAAATGATCCATGGCACCTTTGAACAAGAAGTATATCTAGAGTATGTTCCTTCTTTAGGATAATTATATAATTAATAAATTTGATAGTATCATATATTAAGGGATTTAAATATATATCCTTTGAGTGTATATGTATTAGTTCAACCCTTATAAATAGCCTCTCCATATAGTTATAAGGTACACTTTTTACACATAATTTACAACTATTTTAATTAAAATTCTCTCAAAATACTAATATAAGCATTAAAGTGGATTTTACATCCCATTGTCATTCCTTCGAGTGTTTTCTCATCCATTTCAGGATCAAGATCCACAACTTAGTGATGAAGATAGTGAGCGCAGAAATTGGATTCAACATTTTATAAAATAAAAATTGAATTTTTATATTGAAAACCATTTTCAAAACTAATGTTCATTTAATGGTTTCAAAATCATTCTTTGTGTTGAGTTTTACTTTTGAATGGTATGGTTTTTTTTGGGTAATATTAGAACAATAACTTTTGTTATTATCGTAATGAAAATATATAAATTATTTATAGATCCACTTTTTTTCTTTCCAATTTTTTGAAAACGTTATAAAGATTCAAATAAATCCCCTGTGGGTATCTTTTTATTAGAAAGAGTCACTTTAATTTCCCTTTTCTTTAAAAAGATATTTTAGTTCTTTTTTCTTAAAATAAATATTTTAGTCTTCTTTTATTATAAAATGGACACCTTAGTCTAAATTTTCACTCTTCTATTAACTAGCTGTTAAATACTTAATAAAGGAGCACTCTTGGAAGGACAAGGAATGGAGACAATTATTCTAATAATCATTACTATTTCGCATTGATTTTTGGTAAATTCAAGTAATAATTATTGGTTATAAATAGGTAGCAGTTTTTCAATATTTTAACTACGTTTCTTATTTTTTAACATTTATTCAAAAATATATTTAATTTACTATATTATTTAAAAATTAAAATATTAATATATACTTACTCTTCTATATTATTTAAAATATTTATTAATTTTTAGTTTTTAGCTATTCATCACATGTTTTTAAATAAAATTAAAATATAAATGTAAGAATAAACAAATTTCAATATAATTATTCAAAGTATTGTATGTTTAAATATTAAAAATGTATATTTCTATGTACATATATAAAAGTAATAATATTAATATATGTTTGATTTTGGTTAGTCATGGTTTCGATATTACAATAACCATCTTTATTCCATATACCATCTTTTATAGTTATTTTTGAAAAAAAAACTATCAAATTTTTACAAATAACTATAAATTTAATTATCTATAATTAATATCCACATCCCTAAGAACAAATTTAGAGAGTTAATAAATTAATAACTTTTAAAAGAAAAAAAATTGAGAAATGATGTTAACTAGAGAATAAAAAATTTCGTCCAAAAACCCAAATCCTTAATGTGCTACCTTACTTCACGTATGATCAAATCCCTTAAACAAATTTGAGTTTTTCAAAGAAAATTACAATACCCTTCTTGTTTTCAAGCAACCTTTTGGCTTTATTTGAATAAGATATCTCAAGATATATACAAGTTAAGCAATGAATTGTATATTAAAGAGAGAGCAAAGAGTAGATTGTGTTGAAGGAGTAACAGATGATGTCTACCGAGAAGAAAATCATAAATAACGTGAAACTCATTGTTTTCTTCTTTCTTATTTCCTTAATTTTTAAAAGATTCATTAATTTATTAAATTTTCAATTTGTCCTTCTCACGTTAAAAGAGAATGCGCCTCTTATGATTAAAAAAATTGAAATAACATAAAAAAAACCCTAAATTTTTAGTTATCTTTAAAAATATCCTTAATGTTTTAAAAAATTCAAAAATACCCCTCAAGCATAAGGGAGGTTAAATCTAGTAGAAATAAATAGTAACATTTCATAAATAAAAATAAAAAAAGAAATAATATAGGATCAAGAAATAATAAGAAATCAAGGAATAATAAAATTACAAATAGAAGACATCTCTAGATATTTTTCATAGGAAATGGCAATAAGTAAAAAGAAATTTGGAGAAATTCAAAAGAAGAAATTAAATCTTAAAAGAAGAGATGAATTTAAAGATCCATCATTTTCATCTTTCATAAAATTATTCCCAAGAAAAGACATAATTCATTATGTAATAAATAATAAATAAATGAACATTAATATCACATATGTAAAAGGAATGTATAATATATCATTAATTGACAATAAACTATATTCAATAAACTATCCAAAATTGTCTAAAATGATAAAGAAAAAATTTGATACATTCATTTAGGAGGAACCCAAATATTAATACAAGTTCATTTTAGAGAATGAATATATACACCCATAAAAATAAGATTGCTAGATAATAGAATGATAAACATGAAATATGTTTTACTAAGAATGATGGTAATTTGGGATAACAGAAGCTAAAATTTACAGCATCTCCTAGGTTTACTTTTAGTATTTATGATAAAGACTTAAACAAAGTATTAAATTTAGATTATGAATTTGAAAGATGATATTTAATGAAAGAAGAAAATCATTAATTTTTAATACACTACATAGCAGGGTATTCATTAACAAACAATCATAATAGTTCAATATATTGACAAAATGAATTTATAGAAATAGACAAAAACCTTTCAAGAATTTTTAAAAAATAATAAAACTAGAAATATTAGCAGATTTTGAAATAATTGAGAAATGACACTTAGATATCAAGGAAAAAACTTATGTTACTAGGGAGAAAAAGTAATGTGGTTAAACACAATAATATACCAAGATTTACTTTTATAGACCATGAACGAGAAACTTCTAAAAAGGAAGCTAAAAAACTAAAAGATGAAATTTAAGTAATAAAAGCACTAGTTCATGATGTCATATTAGGAAGACAATAATGTTTAAAGACAGATTAAAAATATACTTTTAGAAACAGATGAAAGCCTAATAGGCGTAACAAAAAATCAAGCAACATTAATGAAAGCTTTGAGACTTTTAATAATGAAAATAGATTTGATTCAAGAATCAAACACAAAACATCTAGAAGGTATAATCAAAACACAAAAAGAATTATTTAAAGAAATAATGTAATGTGGTTATAATAAATTATAACAAGATATACATATAAATTTACATAACTAAGAAAAGATGTATATAACATACATAGAAACAATGGTATTATAAGTCATAAATATGATCCCTTAGAAGGATTAAAAGTAGAACCACCTATGAGATCAAATGCCCTGATACCTAGAAATGAGAGAAGACCAAATCAAGAAAAATCTAACAAAAAAGATATAATTAATGGAATAAAGAAAAGAATTAGAAAAATAATTCATGAATCCCGAAAATAGGGATGTAGAAAAATAAATTAGGTTGTTAACACTAACTAATGAAGAATTAGAATAACATTATAATGAGAACTTTGTACAAATAAAGAGAAAGACGATATGATAATAATTATCTAGAATAATTCTAAACCATAAACATGACCCTAAAAAGTTATATAAAACCAATTTTATTACCAGTTTCTTACCAAGAAGAAACATCTAATCCACATAGAAAAGAAAAAAAATAGACAAAGGTCAACAGAGTCTGACACTCCTAACAGAAGAAGACAACCACCCAAAATGAAATAAGGGTTGCATTGGAAAACTAGAGGTAGTATTCCACCAGAATTCAAGCTCCATGAAAATCATAGATATGATCTTTTAGATCTAGATTGTATAAGAGGTATAAAAAATACTTATATGAATGGGCTAGTGGTATGGGTGTACTCATACAAACCTCTCAAATTACACAAACAAACCTTTCAATCTATAGAGTACTAGTAGCTCATAAAATGACAGAAAATATTAAAGTTTGGTTTTCAAATTTAACATATCCACAAAATTTATTAATACAAAAAAATGCTTTCACAGGAAGAGAATATTTAGATATTGTAGTAAATAAAATATACAAGAAATTTATTGAAAAATATAAAGGAAGAGTTATCACTGAATCTAATGAAAATGAAATCAATAAAACCAAATGGCATTTAACAAATATGAAAATTAGTAACATGTATTATATAGATTCTTTTATTTGTGAATAAGAAATATATTACCATAAATTACCATCCTTTATGCAAACAACTTATAAGGAAATTTTTTCCAAAAATTACCTTGAACATTACATAAGACTATTACAGAAAGTTGGAATTAGAGAAATAGGAAAACTATACCATACACCTTAAGAGGAAGAATAAAGAGTCTTAAAAACTAGATAATCATTAAATACCAAGAAAGAAAGGACTATAAAAAAATAAGAGAAAATGATAAAATCTATTGTAATACAAGAGATTTTAAAATACTAGGAAAATATGGATGTAGCATAAAACCATACAAACGAAAATACAAAAAATACAAGAAATTTAAAAAATACTGATAAGAGTCAAATTATTGCATTTTTGTTATGATTTAAATGTTGATATTTGGGTGAAAATTGTGTTTATTTGATTATTTAATCCACAAATGTCATTTCACGGGTATTTCGTGTTTAAAGTGCAATTTCAGGTAAAATCATGATTTTGGAGAAGTTTGGGACAAATTTCAATGATCGGGATTGAGTGAGAATAAAAAAACAAAGTTTCAAAATTTGGAAATCCTGCCGCCGGCGAGAAGATTCTTGCCGCCGGCAAAAATCTTACAGAGAGCACGGGTTTTGGCAGATGCAAATCTCGCCGCGGCAAGAATAATGTCGCCGCCGGTGAGTTTCATCCGAAAACACATTTTTTATTTTCTTTTGTTCCAAAACTGCCCCCAAAACCCTAGATCTATATATACCATAAGATAGAGAAAGAGGGGACGACAAAGAGGAGGAGGTCTGAGACATTTTTGGAGGAGAGAAGGCAATTTTGGAGAGAAAGTTTGGAGAAGCTTGAAGGATTATCACCATTGTTGCTGACAAATGTTCATCTTCAAGAGTTTTTCATCTCTTCTCCTTAGCTTTCATTTTCTGCATTTTATTCCGATTTGTTATTCATTAATTCAATTGAGATAATGTTTGTTCTTATTTCCATTATGAACTAATTCATTTTTGCTAAGACTATGATGTAGTTGAACCAAGAAAATCTGATTTCTTTTGTTATTGTTCTATGAGTTCATTGTTTTCAAGTTGAGTATTTATTTCCATGCTTAATGCTTTTAAATTTCTGGCCAAGATTTAGATGATTTGTTGCATTATATTGACACCGAGAGGAGATGTGTAATGAATGCTTCTTGTGATAAGTACCGTATGTTGAATGCGAGTGTGAGACCTAATGCATGATGTATGTGGTTATTCTAGAAATTCCATAAATCGTAATGTGCTTGTTTGTGATTAAATCTTCATAGAAATTAGTTTGTTTTCATAGATAAGTAATTCTAATATAACTCGAGAGAGAGTATTAGGTAAATTTGGGTTTTTCAACCATCACTTTTAGCTTTGATTCTCATATAACATTACTTGAAATCAGATTGAATTGATTTAGCGAAATCAAATGCCTTAGCGTTTTTAATCATTTGTGAACAACATTCAATTGTGTTATTTGCGTTTATTTTTAAGTTAATTTTCTTCTTAAACAATTTCAACAATTGGGTTTTCAAATAAAATTAGGATTAGTCAATTTCGGTACTTTTGTACACTTTATTACTTGAACGATTCGTACACTTGCGAAAATACGCATCAATTTTTTGGCACCGTTGCCGGGGAATGGTTTGATTTTAGTAATATTGATACTACCTAATCTTAGTTTTAAGTTGAAGTTAATTTTCTTTATCATTGTTTCATTTTTAATTTTGTTTAAAATTGAGCTTGTTGAGTTGTGTTAATTGTTTGTTCATTTAGAGTTGTTGCTGCTCATTTGCATTATTTATTTTAGTCATTTCTTGCAATTTTTCAGTTTGTTTATTTTGCTCTTTTCTTTTATTTATCGTAAAAAAGGGTAACTTTGTGTTGTTTTTGTGCTAGTTGATTTTCAGGTTGTAGGATTTTTGTATGAGACGTGAAAGAAGCCTTAACCTTCTTCCATTTGATCCGGAGATTGATAGAACATATAGGCGTCTAAACCGAGGAAGAAGGCATTCAACCTCAGCTCCTAATAGACAATCAACCATGGATCCACCATTTGTTGAGGAAGGTGGAAATTGTAGAGCTTTGAGGGATTATGTTGCACCTAATGTTGCTGGAACTACTTCGGGTATAAGGTGGCCAACTGTTCAAGCCAATAACTTTGAAATAAAACCATCCTTTATCCAAATGGTTCAATCAAATTAGTTTGGGGGAATGTCAAAGGATGATCCAAATGGACATATTACTTACTTTCTAGAGGTGTGTGATCTTTACAAGATAAATGGTGTGTCTGAAGATGCTATAAGATTGAGGGTTTTTCCTTTTTCACTTCGGGATAAAGCCAATGAGTGGCTAAACTCATTACCACAGGGATCAATTACAACATGGAATGAGTTGGTTCAGAAATTCTTGTCCAAGTTCTTTCCTCCTACTGAGACAGAAAAATTGAGGAATGAAATCACATCTTTTACACAGTATGACCAAGAATAATTGTATGAAGCTTGGGAAAGATTCAAAGAAATGTTGAGGAAGTGCCCACATCATAGTATACCGATTTGGCTGCAAGTCTCTACATTTTATAATGGGTTGGTTTCAAACTAACGGAAAATGATTGATGCTGCAGCTGGAAGGTCTTTAATGGGAAAAACACCGGAGGATGCTCATGAGTTGTTAGAGATTATGGCAGAAAACAACAATCAGTGGAATTCAGAGCGGGTAACTGCAAAAAGATCAGCAGTAGTGCATGAAATTGATTCAGTGAATGCTTTGTCGGCTCAAGTTGCTGCTCTTTCAAGAAAGATGGATTCTTTGTCATCCAAGTTCGAATCCAAACCAACTGCAGAATGTGATTTATGTGGTGGAAATCATGCTAGTATTAAGTGCCAAGTTGGAAATCCATTTGCTTCACCAAATGCTGAGCAAGCAAATTATGTTTCAAATTTCCAAAGACCTCAACATAACCCATATTCAAACACCTACAATCCAGGTTGGAGAAATCATCCAAATTTGTCATGGGGAAATAACCAAGGGGGATTCAAACCGTCATCATCTTCCTACCAACCCCAAGAGAAGAAACAAACAGAATTGGAAGGAATTTTGGGAAAGTTCATTGAGAAGTCTAGAACAAATTTCAGAAATCAAGAGGCAATTAACAGGGACATCCAAAACCAACTGGGGTAGCTTTCAAAGCAGATTGTAGAAAGGTCTCAAGGATCATTTCCTAGTGACATAATAAATCCCAAAGAGCATGCAAAGGCTATCACATTGAGAAGCGGTAAAGAACTTGAATGGTAGAGGAAATCGGAGAAAAAGATGGAAGAATCTAAAGAAAAGCCATCAACATCCCAAGATGTTCAACCTTCCCCAAATGCGAAATATGAGCCTCCTATCCCATATCCTCAAAGATTGAATAAGAAAAGGCTTGATAATCAATTTGATAAATTTTTGGAAATTTTTAAGAAATTTCATATTAACATTCCTTTTGTAGATATTTTGGAACAAATGCCCAAGTATGCAAAATTCATGAAGGAAATTCTATCAAAGAAGAGGAAGCTGGGAGATTATGAAACTGTCATGCTAAATGAGGAGTGCAGTGTGGTTCTTTAAAGAAAACTACCACAGAAATTGAAAGACCCAGGGAGTTTTACTATACCTTGTACTATAGGAAGTTGCAATTTTGATAAAGTCCTATGTGATTTAGAAGCAAGCATTAATTTGATGCCACTTTCTGTTTTCAGGAAACTAGGCCTGGGAGAAGTGAAGCCCACTTCAATCTCTCTGCAATTAGCAGATCGATCGGTGAAATATCCTCGAGGGATAATTGAGGATGTTTTAATTAAAATTGACAAATTTATTTTCCCTGCAAATTTCGTGGTGCTTGACATGGAGGAAGATAGAGAGGTACCGTTGATATTGGGGAGACCGTTCCTTGCAACTGGAAGAACATTGATTGATGTTCATCAAGGAAAGCTCATTCTACGGTTGCAAGATGAACAAGTGACTTTTGATGTTTTTGAAGCAATGAAATTTCCAAGTGAGGTACATTCTTGTTTTCAAATTAACACTCTTGACAGGTTAATCTCAGAAAATTTTGAGGAGAGAACTCCATTGCTTCCATTAGAAGCTTGCCTTGTGAAATCTGCAACAATTGAGGAGGAAGATGAGGGAGTGAGACAATGTTTTGAATTACTAGCAGCACTTAATGAATATTTTGTTCAGTGATGAAACATTCAAGGAGTTGGGAACAAATGAAACTCCAACCTCAGTGGTAAAGAAGGAAGCCAACAAGATTGAGCTAAAGCCACTACCATCCCATTTAAGGTATGCCTATCTTGAAGACTCTGAATATTTTCCTATTATTATTAACAATTCTTTGAATGATGAAGAGGAAAATAAGCTATTAGGAGTTCTTCGGACTCACAAAGCGATAATTGGATGGACAATGGCGGACATCAAAAGGATTAGCAACTCTGTTTGCATGCATAAAATCTTGATGAATGAGGATTACAAGCCCACAATTCAACCACAAAGGTGCTTAAACCCAACAATGCAAGAAGTGGTCAAGGCTGAGGTGATTAAGCTTTTGGATGCTGGGGTAATTTATCCGATTTTAGATAGTGCTTGGGTAAGCCCAATTCATTATGTACCAGAGAAAGGAGGAATCACAGTTGTAGAAAATGAAAACAATGAGCTTATTCTAACAAGGATAGTGACTGGGTGGAGAGTGTGTATTGATTATCGAAAGTTGAACGACGCCACCCGAAAAGATCATTTTCCTTTTCCATTTATTGATCAGATGTTGGAAAGATTGGCTGGACATGCTTATTATTGTTTTCTTGATGGATATTCGGGGTACAACCAAATTGCAATTGCACTAGAGGATCAAGATAAGACAACATTTACATGCCCTTATGGTACTTTTGTATACAAAAGGATGCCATTCGGTTTATGTAATGCACCTGCAACTTTCCAAAGATGCATGATAGCGATTTTCTCTGATATGGTCGAAAAGTTTATTGAGGTTTTTATGGATGATTTTTCTGTTTTTGGCCATTCTTTTGATAATTTCTTGCATAATCTCTCTTTAGTATTGCAGCATTGTAAAGACACAAATTTAGTGCTAAATTGGGAGAAATGTCACTTCATGGTTCAAGAAGGAATTGTTCTTGGCCATCGGATTTCAGCAAAGGGAATAGAAGTGGACCGTGCAAAGGTGGAAGTGATCGAAAAATTACCACCTCCAACAACTGTAAAGGGCATTAGAATTTTCTTGGGACATGCTGGGTTTTATAGAAGATTTATTAAAGATTTTTTAAAAATAACAAAACCTCTTTGCAGTTTGTTAGTTAAAAATGCACAGTTTAATTTTTCTTCTGATTGTTTGCAGGCTTTTAACCTTTTGAAGGAGAAGCTCACTTCGGCCCCTATAATTTGTGCACCGGATTGGAGTCTTCCATTTGAGGTAATGTATGATGCCAGTGACTATGCTATAGGTGCTGTTTTGGGCCAAAGGAAGAATAAGTTGTTGCATGTGATTTATTATGCAAGCAGGACATTGACAGATGCACAACTTAAATATGCAACAACTGAGAAAGAGCTTTTGGTAGTAGTGTTTGCATTTGATAAGTTTAGATCTTATTTAATTGGGTCTAAAATCATTATTTATACTGATCATTCTTCTCTTAAGTATTTACTAGCCAAGAAAGATGCCAAATCGCAATTACTAAAATGGATTCTTCTCTTGCAAGAATTTGACTTAGAAATCTGGAACAAAAAGGGGACTGAAAATTTGGTTGCTGACCATTTGTCCAGGTTGGAGGAACATTACCTTGAGATTGAAGGACAAATTAATGAAACATTTCCTAATGAGCAATTTCTTGCTATCCGAACGGCTCCATGGTTTGCTGATTATGCAAATTATTTGGTCAAGAAAATTTTACCTCCTGACATGTCTTATCAACAAAGAAGGAAATTATTTTCTGATTTGAAACATTATTTTTGGGATGAACCTTACTTGTATAAACATTGTGCAGATCAAATTATTAGAAGATGTGTGTCGGAGAAAGAAATGGAAAGCATTCTTCGTCATTGCCATTCGAAGAAAGTTGGAGGACATTTTGGTGGAACAAAAACTGCAGCAAAAATTTTGCAATCCAGATTCTATTGGCCTTCATTGTTTAAAGATGCTTTCAAGTTTGTTTCAATGTGTGATGATTGCCAAAGGAGCGGAAATATTTCACGGAGACATGAAATGCCCTTAAATAATATTTTGATAATTGATTTTTTTGATGTTTGGGGTATTGATTGTATGGGGCCTTTTCCTTCATCTCATTCTAATAAATACATTCTTGTTGGTGTAGATTATGTCTCTAAATGGGTGGAAGTAGTTGCCTTGCCTACCAATGATGCTAGGGTTGTGATCAATTTTCTCAAGAACATATTTTCTAGATTTGGCACACCTAGAGCAATTATAAGTGATGGAGGTAAGCATTTTTTTCAATAACCAATTTGAGGCTTTGTTGTATAAATATGGAGTAACACACCGGATAGCAACACCTTACCATCCTCAAACTAGTGGACAAGTTGAAGTGTCAAACCGAGAGTTGAAGAGGATCCTTGAAAAGACCGTAAATAACTCACGCAAGGATTGGTCAAGGAAACTAGATGATGCACTTTGGGCCTATAGGACAGCTTTCAAGACACCTATCGGCATGTCTCCATACCGATTGGTGTATGGAAAATCTTGTCACCTTCCAATTGAATTGGAACATCGGGCATATTGGGCAATTAAAATGCTGAATTTTGATCTTAAGGCAGCAGGTGAAAAAAGGGGGTTGCAATTGAATAAGATGGATGCAATGAGGAATGATGCTTATGAGAATGCCCAAATATACAAGGACAAGACGAAGGTTTGGCATGATAAGCACATTTTGAGGTGAAACTTTGAGGTGGGACAGAAAGTGCTGCTTTATAATTCCCGTCTCAGACTTTTTTCGAGAAAGCTAAAATCTCGTTGGTCAGGACCTTTTCTAGTAACCAAGGTGTTTCCTTATGGAGCATTTGAGATTAGTCATGAAACAAAGGGAACTTTCAAGGTGAATGGACAACGATTGAAGCCATATTTTGACGGAGAATTCAGCAAGTAGAAATATTCTCTAGAATTACAACAACCACAGTAAAGAATGACAGAAAGTCTAGCTAATGACTATAACTTAAAGCACTTAATGGGAGGCAACCCATCATATTTGTTTTCTCATCTTTTATCTCATTTTATTTTAGCAATTGTAAATTTTAAATTTTAGCTTAAATTTTAAGTTTTGGTGAATTATTAGTTAGATTTTAAATTCTACACTTCATTTTATGATAATTTTATTTTTAATTAAATTTGCTTATTTTATTTGTCTTGTAGGTAAAAAAAAATCTTACGTTCGTCATCGGCGAGGGCAGTTTCGCCGCCGGTGGAAAGGAGATCTCGCCGCAGCGAGATTATTTTCGCCGCGGCCAGTTTTTATTTCTTACATTGAGGACAATGCAAGGTTTTGGTTGAGGATGCGGTAAACGGTAAATCTTTTCTTCGCTTCATTTTTAGTAGTTTTGTTTGTGTTTATTTGTGTTTAATTTTGATTTTCTATTTATTTTTCTGCATTTTGATTTAATTTCTTTTATTTCTTTATTGTCTTATTTTTATTTTTTCTCATTTGCATTTTACTTGTTTTAATTTGCACGTTGATGATAATAGTGTGATTGTGATAACAAGTAGCTTTTAAAAGACATTAAATTTTGCTTCGATTTAAAGATAATTTCAAATGTTGATTTTACCTAGTTGGCGACTCTTTTGGTATGTGGTATGCTTTGGTTGATTAGTCTAAATGGTTAGAGAAGTCTTATGTGCGAATTTTTCATGGACATTTTTGTGATCTCAACAAACTCTAGAACTCATTTGAAAACCTCTTGAGGCAAAATAATTTAGAATTTCACTGTTTAGGATATGATGTAGGCCATTTTTGGATCAATTGTGTCATTTTAAGCCTACCTTGTTATCCTTATATCACTAGTTACCTCTTTAAGCCTATTTAAATATATTGTTAACCTTATTTTTCTTTCTTTTTGCCTTCTATAACCTACCTTTTATTTAGCCAAAATATATATATATATACATATATATATATATATATATATATATATATATATATATATAATTCCTACCTTATTTGTTAAGAGCACTTAATTTTGAACACAAACTTTTCAAGAGCAATTGGAGTAAGGATGGAATAAAATAAAATAAAAAAAATTGTTCCACATATATTGGAAGAAATTGGTTGGGGGTTATGTCTTAAAAAAAAGCCTTCACGTTCTAATAAATAAAAGAGTGTTAGTGATGGATGTACTAAGGTGAAAGATTGAGGAAGAATTTTGTTTATCTTTGGAAAAATGAGATAGGATCGGAAGAAACAATTTGGGTTTAATGGTGTTACTCTTTTACTTAATTGGTTGTGTTTAATCTAATAAGTTCTCTTATTTGTATTTTGACACTTCCTGTTCTTTTTTAACCAAATACCTAAGCCTAACATTATAAGCCTCATAAAGTCCTATTGATCCAAAGTGGTGTATTTTCCTTTATTAGTGGAGAAAGGTTTGAAAAGTGAACCTATGGAGTTTGAGATTTCACCTTTTTGTTTGTGGATGTTGTGCATTATATTATCCGGGCATTATGGCTATTGGTTTGTGGTTTGATGGATGTTTAAGAGTCAATAACAAAAGTGAAATTGGCATTTGAGATTTCTTAAAGCTTAGGTGACATTTAATTATTCTGTGTTGTGTGTTATTTACAATTTTTGAGACATTTGTGCAAATTAATTGTTGTGTGATTTTATTGTTTTGAGTTAGGATAGTTATAGGTAAGATGTTTGTGGGTATCATCACTGGAAGCCCTCATGAGACTACAACTCGTCCTACTAGGGCCGCCTAGGGGTTTAAAGACTTATTACATACGTTTAATGTAATTTTGTAAATAGAATAATTTTTCTTTGAATTTTTCTTTTAATGTCTCCTTTGAATTTATTCATAGATCGCTTTTCTTGCTAGAGACTAGCAAGAAGCTGGTTGGGGGTTGTTGATAAGAGTCAAATTATTGTATTTTTATTATGATTTAAATGTTGATATTTGTGTGAAAATTGTATTTATTTGATTATTTAATCCACAAATGTCATTTCACGGGTATTTCGTATTTAAAGTGTAATTTCAGGTAAAATCATGATTTTGGAGAAGTTTGGGACAAATTTCAATGATCAGGATTGAGTGAGAATAAAAAAACAAAGTTTCAAAATTTGGAAATCCCACCGCCGGTGAGAAGATTCTCACCGCTGGAGAAAATCTTACAAAGAGCACGAGTTTTGGCAGATGCAAATCTCGCCATCGGCGAGACACCTTTCGTTGCCAGTCAAATTCATCTCGCCGCCGGCGAGAATCAGAGGAACCAAAATTTTAATTTTTTCAGAAATCTCGTCGCGGCGAGAATAATGTCGCCGCCGGCGAGTTTCATCCGAAAACACATTTTTTATTTTGTTTTGTTCCAAAATTTCCCCCAAAACCCTAGATCTATATATACCATAAGATAGAGAAAGAGGGGACGATAGAGAAGAGGAGGTTTGAGACATTTTTGGAGGAGAGAAGGCAATTTTGGAGAGAAAGTTTGGAGAAGCTTGAAGGATTATCATCATTGTTGCTGCCAAGTGTTCATCTTCAAGAGTTTTTCATCTCTTCTCCTTAGCTTTCATTTTCTACATTTTATTCCGATTTGTTATTCATTGATTCAATTGAGATAATGTTTGTTCTTATTTCCATTATGAACTAATTCATTTTTGCTAAGGCTATGATGTAGTTGAATCAAGAAAATCTGAATTCTTTTGTTATTGTTATATGAGTTCATTGTTTTCAAGTTGAATATTTATTTTCATGCTTAATGCTTTTAAATTTCTGGCCAAGATTTAGATGATTTGTTGCATTATATTGAGACCGAGAGGAGATGTGTAATAAATGCTTTTTGTGATAAATACCGTATGTTGAATGCGAGTGTGAGACCTAATGCATGATGTATGTGGTTATTCTAGAAATTCCATAAATCATAATGTGCTTGTTTGTGATTAAATCTTCATAGAAATATACTTGGTTTTCATAGATAAGTAATTATAATATAACTCGAGAGAGAGTATTAGGTAAATTTGGGTTTTTCAACCATTACTTCTAGCTTTGATTCTCATATAACATGACTTGAAATCGGATTGAATTGATTTAGCGAAATCAAATGCCTTAGCGTTTTTAATCATTTGTGAACAACATTCAATTGTGTTATTTGCGTTTATTTTTAAGTTAATTTGCTTCTTAAACAATTTCAACAATTGGGTTTTCAAATAAAATTATGATTAGTCAATTTCGGTACTTAGTAACGCCATTCCTTGTGGGTTCGATATCCATACTTTTGTACACTTTATTACTTGAACGATTCGTACACTTGCGAAAATACGCATTAAATACAAATTTAGAAAATAAGATTTTCAAAAATATAAAAGAAGGTTTAATAGGAAAAGATATAAACCTCCTTAAAACAAGAATTATTACCCTTTAGGGAAAATAAAATACCGATGTTAGATCTGTAATGAAAAAGAATATTATGCCAATGAATGACCTAGCAGGTTTCAACATAGGGAATAATTTAAAAAAGAATTTTCTCAAAAAACAAATATCTTAAAAGAAGCTTTTAAGATGTAATTAGAATCAATTGAAAAATCAAATATAAATGATACTTATAGTATTTATCTATTAGAGGAAACTGAAGAAATAATTGACTCAAAATATGAACACTCAGAATATGGGTACTCTACATCAAAAGATGAATGATTTGTATAGGTGAGACTTAATTAAATTTAAAGGCTATGCTAGTTATCATTTACATGCATATATAGATACAAGAACTAGTATGTGTATAGCAACTAAATATATGTTTCTTGAAGAACACTAAAAATAAACACCAAAAGATTTAATTGTAAGAATTGCTAATAATACTACAAAAAATCTTAATAAGGTTCTAAAATATACAGATATAATAATAGGAGGAGAAAATTTTCATATTCCAACCATATATCAGCAAGAAACATGAGTTTATTTATTAATAGGAAATAATTTCATAACAATATATTCTGTATATGGATAAAACAAAAGCACATGTAAAAAATTTACCAACTTTATACCATCTAAGGCTAGATAATAAAATGATAATTGAAATAGATGCTTCAAAAGAATATTGGATAGCAAAATTGAAAGTAAAAGTAGATGACAAAGATGAATATCTTTGTAGATATATATCAAGATCTTTTCATAGTTAATAATTAAATTATCATAGTAATGAAAAAGAATATCTAGTTGTTAAAATGGCTATTAAGAAATTTGTAATATATGTCATAAGTTTCAGATTCATTATTAGAATTGATAACAAGAATTTTGGTTATTTCTTAAGAACTAATATTGCAGATGATTATAAACAGGAAAGATTAGTCTGATGGAAACAGTGGTTCCAGGAAATAAGAATAGTTTAACAAATGCTCTTACGAGAGAATTAACACTTTTAACTATTTTTATGTTTATAGGAATGGAGCATCTTGATATCAAGATCAAGATAAAGGAGAATGAGATGAAAATCCTACAAGAATAACTCAAGCTGTTATACCCAAGAAGTCTCTTATGGAGACAGGAAATAAACAGGATGTGATTGTTCAAAACAACTCTTAGAGTCCAAAAAATCTAAAGTGGAATCTTCATCAAAAATTTAATCTAAAGAAAGAATTCAAGATGAAAAGGAAGAACCTAACATTTCAAAAAATAGTAACATCTTTGAAATAAGAAAGCTCAACTGGGCTGATGAAATAGAAAAAGACTTATATAGTCTATAATATCCCAAAACCAAGAATCTATAATAACTAGGCAGAAGCAAGTAAATCTATTCTAGGGTTTAGTGAAGTAACTCATAAAGCCTTTATTAACAAAATAGAAGTTGAAGGCAATTATGTCAATTATAAAGTATCAAAACTAATAACTTTAGAAGAGATAGTAAGGAAATACTCTGCAGTACTACAATAATAACCAACAACACCAAGCAGGTTGACAACCCTAGAAAAAATAATAAGGCCTCCAATACTATGTACAAAAGCATCTCTCCCAAAAACATCAAACCACAATAGTTTAACTAATACAACTTGGCTAGAAAATCTACCCAGGAACACATAGAAGATATGTAGTTCTACACTACAAGAAAAGAATTCTCTACTAGAAGTAAATTCAATATTTTGGAATGAGTTGATCCAATATTTGTTTACAAAGCTGTCCATGCAAAACTAATAGTAAACATATATCTAGGAATTAATTTAAGTAAATTAAATTATTTCTTAAAAAATTTCAAAAAAGCAAGAAGAAAATAAGAGAAGATGACAAACCTGTTTATTTCATATTTTTCAGTTCACTAATATACTAGAATGAGGAAGGATATATTAGTTTATACCACTTTATCGAGTTAGGGATTTCCAACACAAACAGAAAAATTCTCAAACCAAAGGCACTTCCAGAAAAGGAATTCAACATATAAGAATTCTATGTATTAAGAGGTCAAATGGTATGCCAAATTTATTATGAACTCATAAAAATTGATAATTCTATTGAGATCGAAAATAAATTACTCAACTAGTAAAGTCATCATAACTTCTCATAGTAGCATGACTATCTCCGAAATGGATGGTAAAAAATATCAAATATGAGACAAATTTTAACAACAATAACCTAAAAATTGGTCAAGAAATAAGAAAAATATTCTACTTCTATGCCAAAAAAGCCACTAAATATCACAAATTCATTTACTGCATCAAAGATGCAATATCATCAACGTCATCTAAATGACTTTCGGAAGAAAATGACAAGGAAGAATAAAGAGGAGAAAATGTCGATAGAAGACGACAAAGAAAAATGAAGATGTAGACCCACATCTTTAATCGGCAGCATATGACAAGAAAAAAACAATAGCTTATATTTAAAGTATTAAAACTGATGAATTATTAAAATAAGGATGAAATAATAACTTTTATATTTTAAACAACAATTCCTTATACTATAAAAAGAAATCTTATATTTGAGGAACACAAAAAAAACTAGAGCACACAGCTTAGAAAACACATAGCCTCTAACATAGTAACCTCTTATATTCTAAAGTCGAAACCAATAATTATGTACCCAGTAATTATAAGAGGTTAAGAATTCCTTCAAAGTTCTTAGTTGACCTTAATATTGCAATAAATATTATATTATGAATGAAATAGAATTCATTTACTCTTTTCTAGTAAGTCAAAATTGGACAACATATATATACACATGCAAAAAGATCACTATTACCTAAAAGGTATTAAGGTTTTAGCAAAACTAAGGTATAACTGATATAACAAGAGAAGATGAATAGAAGGGAAGACCATGATAAACATATTAAATTTAGGTACAATAATTATAATTTTTAAATTAATTAAAAATTTTAAATGTTTAAATATTTTCTTATATCAATTAATTATACTGATAAATAAAAATAAAAATAACACAATAATATGATAAAAAAATTATTATTAATATACATAGAGGAAAATTATCTTTAATAACCAATAATTACAAAAATTATAGAACAGAAGTTAACAACTGATATTAAACAACTAACCTTTAATTTGATATCAAAGTCATAAAAATATGAACAAAATGTCATTAGATTTAAGATAAATATATAATTAAAGATATGTCCAAAAAAAATTGAACTAAAGTATTTTATATATAAAAAAAATAGGCTAAAATATTTTTCTTTTTCTTTTTTTAAAAAAGAAGACCCCAAATTGTACATTCCTAATAAAAAATGGTACAATGGAGTGTCATGCAATGATATAGATATATTGTAGAATAATGTTTTGTAACATAACGAAAAAACTCCTATCATAATATTTATAGATGTTTCAATTGAATCCAAATTATTTTATAACAAATAATATTATTAAAATTTATAATTATAAAAATAATAATATTTATATTAAAATTATGCATTTTTATTATTAAAAACAATCTAACATATCATTCTATATTAAACATTAAATTAAAAATATTTTAAATTAAATTACATAAATTTAAATCCATTTAATATTAATATAATCCCATTATACCCCATTAAACATCATTGAATACTTTTTTATTATAATTTTAAGGATACTATTTACTATAATTTCTAACTTTTTTAATAAAAATATAAGATAAAAAATCGATTTAATCGATTTATATTATTTAATCCTCCAAATTAAAAATATATATCACATATTTTTTTCTTAAAATATTGTGCCAAATCAAAACATTTAATAATTTTAATATTATTTTATAAAAAAATCATCATAAATATCCCTACCATTTCTCTGTTTACTATATAAAATTATCTAATTATTTCCTTTAAAAATTTTATCAATAAAATATTTATTATTATTAGTAAAAATCCTTATATGGCTATTTTTACAAGTTAAAAAACTAATGTATATTTTTTTTATAAAAAAATAAAAAACACTGTTCTTAATTTTAAAAACAACACTTGCACGCAAAAAAAAAATTAAGTCATTTATCTCAAAAACATTTGCACATAAAATTTAATACTTTGATTACAAATTTTAAAATTGTTAGATCATGTTATAAATGTTCTTTTTCGTTTATCACAAGAACACAAGTGGTGTTGACTTCACTTCCTAGGCACTAATAAGCATGAGTTGGTAATATGATTTGACATTGAAACGTGAGACAAAGAAGACAGCTAACTAGGGCAAGCAAACTACAAAAGCAATACAAGCAATTAAGCAAACACCATAATCTATTAATCCAAGTTAAATAATAATAACCGAAGCTAAAGAGAAATGACATTGACAAAACATAGTAATTTCAAAAATCGATCGAATCATAAAGTCAAAGCTTAACAAAAGTACTTCAATAAAAACATAATTAAAGAAAATAAACTAGCTTAAAGGGCTACAAAATGTATTCCACAAAAAAGACTGATTATTTCATTCCTCCTGAAGGATGGTTCCCTTCTCGCTGACATAGATACCATCCAAGAACTTCCTGATATCCTTGTTCTTCACATGGCATTTCTGTAGATAAAATTAGCTAGTATAAAAAGTCAATGAGTGCAATACGCAACTAAGGGTATTTTTACTTGTAGTTATGTTAAAGGTGATCTCAAACATAAGTGGTTTACTTCTATCAGCAAGCACAAAATCTGTTTTCTAAATCTTAAAAGCGCTTATGACAAATTTTTCCCCTCCGACCTTGAAACACTTTTTGGCTGTTCGAAGCCCTTTAACAAGGTGCCAGAAACAAATAGACCATAAATCCAAGAGAACATTGATACTACATGAATACAAAGAAAGCCACAAGCATTTAAGAGAGAGAGGGAGAGAAAGACCTGGTTTATCAAGGCACATGAGCGAGAAACCAACTCAATGTCATTTCCGTCAAGCATCAACTCATCCTTGACCTTCTCGGACCGGACAACAGAAACCCCATCAAGCATATCCACCTTTCTGACCTGAAAAAAGCAAAAGAAATAGCATTACCAATGTTCAATCAACTTTCATATGACAGATCAAATAACCTTATTGTTCTCATTATGTAACAAATATTAGGTGATACTTCAAGATTAAAAGAACATGATACGAGTATCTGAACATAAAAAACTGTTATGATCCACAAATTAATATGTAAAACGATGCACGAGAGGGAAATAAACCATATGGAAGAATCCAACAGGGTCACAAGTAAATGAACCCATTACCAATCAAACAAGCTTTTGACATAACTATCACAGCCAAAAATCTCAACAAGCTAACAAGCCTTTTTTAAAAAAAACTTTAACTATCTCATTTTTCAACACCTCATAGACTCAAGACCTAAAATCATACTGAGAATAGTAAAATAAAAGTACATGCTTATCATACTGAGAATAGTACATTCAACAAACAGGTTAAAGATAAAACTCAAACCACAACCTAAATAATACAAATTTACAATTTATCAAAAAACCAGTACATTTTTTTTAAAAAGCACATAAATATGGAACCTTAACTGTGATAGCAAATAAACTTAACCCTATAAAATCAAAAGAACTGTAAATACCGGGAGTCATTATTCAACTAGTACATTTACCAAACAGGTTTCAGGCATAAATCCAAATCCCAAATATATATATATATATATAACCCAATAGATTCAAAACAAAAGCAACAAATAAGTCATACCTTTTTCTCACCCAAAAAGTTACGGATCTCAATGGCCTTGTTTCCATTTGTAATGGAAGCATTGATAGGAAAGTGAGCATAAACAAATCTCATCTTGTAACGATAGCCCTTGGTGACACCAGTAATGAGATTCTCCACATGACTGATAGCAGTACGAATAGCGGCACCGGTCTTGCGAGTACCAAACCAAGAATCGATCTTCAGCTTCTTATTGCCCTCCTCGTCGGTGATCAATTGGAAGTCGAGGTTTAAGTGCTTGAAGTTGCGAGTGAGCTTACCTCTTGGGCCCTCAACTTCAATGATTTTGGCGTTAATTTTAATGGTCACCCCATCTGGGATGTCCATGGTTTCCGAAGACAATATGGTCTTCATCTCTACTGTCGCCTGTTGAAACCTTGAAGATGAAATAATGAGACAACGGCTGAGGCTTTGAAAAACCCTAAGCCATCTTTTGCATTTATATTGTTGGACAATAATTAAATAAAAATAATTAAAAGCCCTAAATTAAATTGGGCTTCCCAATTTATAATATTCTAAGTACATCAATAAATATTTTTACACATCCAATTTCTCTTATAAATATTTTTTTTTTCCCGACTGAACTTTATCACTCTCATTGTCTAAAGTGATAATGTGAACTTTTTTTTAGTATTTTTTTGGGATGAAATATTTAAAAGTCATTCTAGTTTGTAATTGGATTAATGGGGTTATAATTCACCTTTAAGTTATTTACTTCGAATTATACTATTCACTTTCAAATTACAAAAAATAAATAACATAAGTAAGTCACTAAATTAATGGGGTTAAAATTTATCTTAAGTTATTTACTTCGAATTATACTATTCACTTTTAAATTATAAAAAATAAATAACATAAGTCCCTAAAAAGTAAAATAATTAAATTTATTTATTTACAAAGCAAAGTAATTTTAAAAATTCTTTATCCATAATTTTTGTTACTATATTAGTTTTCTTTTTAACAATAAAATTAGATAATCAATTACGAAATAAAATATAATAAAATATAAAGTTTAGCTTTTCAAATACATATATTATATGCATCAATTTAGATGACATGATATATATATTATTGACTTTAATTTTTATTTTCTTATTTTTTAAATATGTAGACCTATAAATTACTAAAATATCATATTAAAAAGGTCGATATCTATTAGTGCCATATCCGTTACAATGTTTAAGTCAATTTTTGAAAAAAAAACTACAATTTGAATGAATTTGAGAGAAATTGAATAGTAATCTCAAGAGTTTATATGTTACGATACACATACTTTTTTGTTTATAAGAACCTGTTTAAAGGTTTTTGGGAATGACATAATTGAAAATAATCGATATCGATTAATTAATATTTAAATTATAATATTAAAAATATTGAAATAATTAGAATATTGATGACCTTTCATAAATATCGATTAAGTCGTCTATTTTAAATTAAATAATAAAGATATACATGATTGTATACTGAGTATACTTATTTGACTTTTCAAAGTCTATAGGAACCAGTCAAATAGAGTCACGCATATGTGGTGATTTTTCTCTCCCATAGGCGACCTAAGTCGCCTATGGTGGAATAGGTAGTCCAGTTATCTAACCTAAGTACAATGACTTAGTAATGGTTGGTTATAGAGTGTTTGGATTGAATCATGCAGTCGCTACCCCAAATATCTTTATATCAAAATAATCTTGAGGTTAGAAGCTTTCCAATGGATGTTATCGTGCTTCAATCAGAGTCCCAAGTAGAAATTTATGGTTAGTCAAAATTTTAAAAAAACTCAACTATGGACCACGAGTTTGACTTTCCAAATCTGATATCTTTTGAGCCTGATTCTGCCATATCCTTTCCTAATATATACCATTGGATCACTAATTGATGAGAGGTTAATATTGAGCTTACTAGTTTATATACTAGGTCAATCTCAACTTCACTCGTCACTTTATTCTAAAGCCAAAGTTAGAGCTCTGTGGAGGAGTATTAGAGAATAACTTTCTACTTCGACCTACTCTTGGTAAGTACTTGATGGCTAGGAATTCTAGATTATCATAATTTGATTGGATGATTAGAATCTCTAGATGTAAAAACTCTTAAACAGTTGGACTTCTAGCTTCCTTGATGATAAAGAGACTGTCGGTGTAATTACAATTGAACTAGAAGACCAATAGTAACTTCTTATGCTGTTTTGATGGAATCAGATAACTAAATGAAATTGTTGGTACAACTATGATAAAACCAAAAGAACATGAATGGCTTTATGATATATTTATTTTTATGTGAACTTTCCCAGCGTGACTTATGTACCTACCTGATTTCTACCTAAGAATTGCATAATGTCATGGAGGATCTCTAACTAGCAAGGTTGTTAAGAAGACTCTAAAGAGATTCAAGAATGCCAAGAAACGAACTACCAATGTTGCTAAGCTTACTTAAGTCATAAAAGATTGCTGCTTGCAAAAGATGTTTCAACACATGAGAAGATAAGAGTCCAAAAGTCGATTGTGTACTTGCAACTTCCAAATAATAGGTAATGCAAGATAGATAGAGTTAAAAAATCAATTGGTAGATAATCATTGGTGCCTTTTAGGCATTGGATCTAAGTTTGTCTCTAGAAATCTTGGAGTCATACATCAAGACTTGGACTTACTTCACGATCGATTCTTAATCTTTTGACTAGCTTTACCTCAAGATTTAAGGAGGTAAAGTAGAATGGCTAGTTGACTAGGGATCACTAGGGGTGCAATGAATAAAAGAGACTTCCCAGGTTTGTGGTGGCATTGTTATCTTGTGTGGTGTCTCGAATGACACTTAGAATCCAGTTTAATAGCCCATCTTTAGCTTGGTGCTTCGATAAATTAGAAGGATAAGAGTAGTAGCTAAGCGAGCAGTAAATAAGTATCTTGACTTGAAAGATTTCCAGGCTAATATAAGAATTTCTTGAGCCTATAGATTTAAGTTCACTAAGAGAAGATTCAGGAAATTCTACCTAGATCTAGCTCTTTCCCATCGTAACTTATCAAATTACACTAAGGTTACGACTAAGTATGGCAAGTATGATGATGGCTCAGATGTTGAGGGGAGTGAGACCCCATATAGAGTAGCGTTCTAGATATCTACTGTATTAGGAGTGATATCTAGCCATAGGAAGCTACTAGCTAGGACTCAAGAAGCAATACAGGCAGTACCCATTACTGTTATGTAGAAGGATGCCAATGGGGATGGCTGTCACAGGACTTAGGACATAGGCCACTTATACCTTACTTTTTCCTTTGTAGTCTTTTTTTATTTTTGGCCAAAGTGTTAGGACTTGGATTTTACTTTGTAGTTCTAGAAGCACTAAACATTGAATGAAATAATATTATCACTTTTCTTTGGATACATTTGAATTCCACACTTTACTTTGCAATTTTTGTTTTTCTTGTTAATGTAGAAAATGTATGCCCTTTGTAACTGACCTTGCATTCATTTTTGGAACTTGGAATGGGAATGCACCCTTTATGCTTCTACAATTTTAATAGAATACACATAGTGCTTGAGCAACCTTGGGAGGTCACCCTTATCATTTTGATGACCTTAGGAGATCACTCTTAGCATTATAATAACCTTGGAGGAACACACTTAGTATTGTTACAACCTTGGGAGATCAAACTCAATATTGTTGTAACCTTGGGAGATCACATTTAAGGTCTTGGTAACCATTAGCGAACACACTTAGAACCTTGACAATTTGGGAACTTGTGGGAAAAACTAAACACTTCAAAGAAAATCCTTGGGAGTTAAATAATGGGATCAGAGTAATTTAGCCTCATCTACCCAGGATAAAGATGGCGTTAACACTCAATGTGGGTCTAGTAGTGTTAGTCTAAATTACCTAAGATGACCAAAGTGCTATCGAGGAGGTTAGGTGTAGTTTTTAATTTTTTTAGAAGTTTTTTAGTTGATACCTTGTTATGAGTTGCATGAAATTGAGCTTGGGATCATGAGATTTTTAATCATATGTCCTTTTCCTAAATTTGACCTCTAGATTGTGAGATATAAGCAGTCAAAGTTATAATGGTCAATTGTCACTACTCACCAAAGATGGATGGATTGTTCTAGTTGACTGATCGACTAGTTGAGAGACTAATTGGTTGGAAAACCCTCAATTTTAGGATTGTCTGAGCATGGTTGGAATGGGTACACATTTATAAACATATGGGCCTATCCAGATACCTTTCAATGTGTGAATAATATGAATTTCAACCATGCTTAAACAAGGATCTCAGAACTAAACTTAGATACCCAAGAATGGGTCTAAATCATGGTGAATTGGGTCTATTTGTGCTTTGTTCTCGTGGGCTGATTTTTGCTTTCTAGAATTGAAGATTTTGAATCTTATTGGTTTGATAGATTGAGATTGGTGTAGATTTATTGAGCGATGAGGTTTCAACTTTGACTTGGTTTTTTTATTCGAGCCAAACCTTTTCATTACTATATTGTCCTTATATTTTAATGCTCTTTCAAGTGTTTTTATGGACATATTGGTATTATATTTTTAGTCAAGTCTTCAATAATTCTATTTAAACAAACCTAATGCATTCTAATCTCTGAACCACAATTGCATAAACTTTTGTAACTTAATCTCTCTTTATCTAATTTTTTTTTTGTAAAATTATATTCTAGTAGGCTTTGTTCTTTAGTTAATCTATCAAATATTTTGTGGTTATGTTTGATTGATTAATAAGCCTACATTGTTTGTGATCATATGCTTAATCATCGATTCTAGGGTTTGTTGGTGATTTTTTATCTGTAAATTTATTAAATCATCTAGCTAGGGTTGGTATCAGAGCCATCTAAGTTGGAAAAGAAAGTAGAATTATAGTTTATAATCTTAATGATCTGGCTATTAAGAAAGACTTCGAGGTATTAGGACTTCGACGAGCAGCGCAGAAGTAAGACCCAAGAGAGGCAGTAGTACGACGCGTGAGACTTTATCTGATCCTATTATGGTATTCTCTGATCTTTTACAATGGCAGGATTGGTAAGATCATTCTCTAGAGACTCTACATTTTCATCCTCCAGCACTAGCTCTACTTCTACAGCTAGATCTGCAAAAAATAAAGAAATAATAAATATAGAAAATATTGAACAAGATTTAGCTAACTGGAATGTTCCTAAAGTAGGAACTTCACAAGTCTATAATAAGGGTAGTTTTCTTTTTAAATCTAATTATATAATAAAAACAGTAGAAGAGACATATCCTTTAGCTAAAGAGTCATTAGACTTAAGCTTATTATCTCAAGGTCTTATAGATCAATATAAAGAAAAATATAATTATTTACATATTGGTTTAGTACAAATTGCAGTTAAACCTCTTACTAGAGAAGGACTAAATAATTCAGTTCTTATTTATGTCAGAGATAAAAGACATAATCAGATTAAAGATTCAATGTTAGGATGTATTGAATCATCCTTAAGCTCAGGACCAATATATTTTAATTGTTTCCCTAATTTCTCTGTGTGCATTAAAGATGTAAATGTTTTAAGATGTTTAAAGGTAGATGTGCAGACACATGGTTTCGACATGGAGGAAAGAACCAATAATGTTGCTCTTATATATAGAGTATACTTCAAAGTCATGAACACTATCTGCCCAGACATCAACTTAATATCTCTTATCAGAGATAAAAGAGGAGAAACAACACTATTTCAAACAAATAGTGAAAAGACTAGATTGGCTACACCTAAAAGGTTAGCATGGGATAAAATTACTCTTCCAGAAAGCTGGTTGATACAACAAGAACCTGAAAAGGTTAAAACCCCTCAAAATACTAAAGTCGATCAAATAATAGAACATGAAGATGGCTCAATAGAAATAATGTTTAACTCAACAAGAAAAGTAAGAATATCTGAGTCAAGACCATCAATTACAAGCAACCGATTCTCAAATTTTTTGGAAAGATTCTCAAATGTTTCTATAAATTCTTCAAGAGGAAAAGAAACTGATTTCGAAGGAACTCAGAGGCTTCCTATGGGAATAAACTTACCAGTTTATCAAAATGATGGATCTAAAAGATCTGAAATAGTAGAAGAAAGATCTAATAGATCTGAAGAGTAGACGGAAAGACCGATGAGTCCAACACTCTCTAATATGGGATACAAATCGAACACTAGGTTCCAGAGTGTTATGGTGTTACAAAAACCATCATTTAATGAATCTCTAAAAGAGATGTTTTATGATCGAGAAAATTCTGAAAAAAGAAAAATATTTTATTCTCTAAATAGAGAACAACAAAAAATGTTCTATGAAAAGTATAAAGCATTCTTAAAATATGCTGAAAAGAAGAATAGAGAAGGAGAATTAAATTTCTTTGACTTTATCATCAAATATTCTGAAAAGAATGGAATCATAATTCCTGAAGTTTATTGATGAGTGCTCAAAAAGCACTAAAATAACCATGATTTTATGCACATTAATTGATTAATATATATATATTTATATGTTTTATCATATATTTATATATATTTGTCTTTTTCGGAATCACGGGTATTTTTATTGTTTTTCAGGTATTTTGGCTTAAAAACGTAACTTAAAGACTCAAAGGGGAATACTGGAAGCAATACATCACAAATATATTAATAAATAAATGGGGAAAGGTCAATAAATATGGAAAAGTTGGATAAAATGGGTCAAAAAGGTCAAAAATGTCAAAAAGGAGAAAATCGCGCCCATGCCCTTGTGCCGCGTCGAGCCACCGCCTACAGCCACCCGGCCGCGCTCACGCCCCACGTCCGCACGTCAGCGCGCGCCATCTCACTGCTCCGCGCCCAGCGCGGCATCGCGCGCGCCCTATTACTGCCCTCGCTATGCTACCGACACCCATTTCGCCCCATTTTTCACGCGCAGCTGCCTCATGTCATGCTGACGTCATCAGTATGATGTCAGCAATTACCACTCCGCGTTTTCATAATTTTTTAACATTTTTTCCCCCACTTTTTCTCTCCATCTTCACCTATAAATACCCCCCTAATTTGAATGTAATCATGTGTGGATATTAGTACCTAAGCCTAAAAACAAAAATGTTATTGGAACCAAATGGGTGTTCAAAAATAAATCTGATCAGTATGACATTGTTGTTAGAAATAAGGCTAAGTTAGTCGCTTAAGGCTACACGCAAGTAGAAAGAGTTGAATTTGATTAAACATTTGCACATGTAGCTAGGTTGGAGCCAATTAGAATTTTACTTGCCATTGCTTGTCATATGAAATTCAAATTATATCAAATGGATGTTAAGTTTTCCTTTTTAAATGGATTTTTGAATAAGTAGGTATACGTGGAACAACCAAAAGGGTTTGTTGATCCAAAATTTCCAAATAATGTCTACAAACTCAAAAAAGCTCTTTATGGTTTGAAACCAGGTCCTTGAGTATGGTTTGAGAGACTTACAAACTATCTCTTGAACAAGAGATTTTTTTAGGGAGAGTCGATAAGAATCTATTCATTAAAAGAAGTAGTGATGAGATCTTTATCACTTAAATTTATGTGGATAACATAGTTTTTGGATCCACATCTAGTACACTAGTGGATGATTTTGTGCATGTTATGACAAATGAATTTGAAATGTTCATGGTAGGTGAAATGACTTTCTTTCTTGGTTTACAAATCAAAAATCTCATGATAATATATTTATTTCTCAAACCAAGCATGCCTGCAACTTTGTTAAAAGGTTTGGTCTTGAAACAAGTTTTCCATTAAGGACTTCTTTAGGTACCAACACAAAAATTACAAAGGACATTCAAGGTAAAAGTGTTAATCAAAACCTTTTATAAGAGTATGATAGGTAGTTTACTTTACCTCACTACAAGTATGCCTAACATATGTTTTAGCATTGATGTGAGTGCTTGTTATCAAGATGGCCCTAGGGAATAACACCTAGAGAATATAAAGAGAATCATCAGGTATATCTCAAGAACAAGTAATTATTATCTATATTATACTACTTATACTACCTATGAAGTAAGTGGTTATACAGATGCCAATTGGGTAGGTAACTAGGATGATAGGAAGAGCATATCAAGGGGTTGGTTCTACATTGGGAACAACTTAGTATCCTAGCACAGTAAAAAACGGAACTCTATCTCACTTTTTACAACTGAGACGAAATACATTGTTGTAGGAAGCTCTTGCACACAAATTCTTTGGATGAAAAACATGCTCAAGGACTACGATCAACCACAAGGTATAATTCCCTTATATTGTAATAACTCTAGTACTATATGTATTTCTAAGAACCCAATTCAACATTCTAGAACTAATCACATTGTCATTCGGCATCACTTTATTCAAGAATTAGTTGAAGAGAAAGTAGTGACACTTGAGTTTGTACCTATTGAGAGATAAATAGTTGATATATTCACCAAAGCTATGGACATTCAAAGATTTGAGTATCTTAGGAGTGCCTTGGGAATCTCTCCCTCAAATTAAATTTTAAACTTTATTACCAAAAAAAAAAGAGAAGTAGAATCCTTATATGGGCAACACGGTATTGAACTTATTTAGTACTTACATATATGTAACCTCATTTTGGTATTTATTGTATGAATTATTCTACAATTTTGACGTATGCACACACATATTCTTGTACATGTGATGATCGATGTGGACATAAACTTATTCATACACTCATGAACACGCATATATGTTATGCTTAAAGTGTATGAATTCTCTTGAGAGACTCTAGGACTTCAACTACAGTAAAATTGTGTTAAGTTATATTTCTTACTTTATAAAATTTTACCGTATAGAGGCACCTAGTATTTAGAGAGCTACCTACTGTAATGTGTGAAGCTACCGTAGTGAGCGAAGAGGGCTACCTCACAACTAGTGTGAAATTTATCATGTTAGGTTTATGGCTCGTGCAAAAAAAAGGAAAGATTATGCAAAAAGAAACTCCTTATAAAACTTGTACTTGGAATGCACAAAAAGAAAGAGCCAATAGAGGTTAAAAAAATAAAAATAAAAAATCTTATGCCTCATTTATAAAATAAAGAAAAAAATTAAGTCTTCTTTTGGTAGATATATTTTATTTTGTGAGATTGAAGACTCGATTATAATTTTATATGATAATTAATATTTTTTCTTTTGAGTCTTTCTTAATTAGTCATAAATGAATTAATTGGTATATTTGTAGAGTTAAACATAGATACTACTTTTAAGTAAATGTCAATATGTCATTATATGTGCGAAGTATGTTTATGTGCCTCTTCTAGTCTACTTTCTTATTTATATAATAAATAATCAAAATTCGAGTTAAAAAATTATGAGTTCTCAATTGGTTGGGTGCTCGTTTATGATTAAATGAGTTTAATACCTTATGTGCCTATTTATGAAATTTTTAAAAAAAAATCAAATTTTTATTCATTTACATCTTCTTTTTATTTATTACATTTTTAATTGTTTTTTAAGTTAGAGAGTCATAGAACTTAGGGGGAGTTTAAACCACATTGCACTTATGCAATACTCTACTTTTACGTTGCTCTATCTTTAGGAAGAGTTTAGCTTCATTGTTTTGTCTAATGCTTTGTCCTTCTTGTATGTCAAAAAAGGGGATAATATGTTTCACTTTCATGTTTTATCTTGTTATACATATAGGGGTTATCTTGTTATACATATAGAGGAGAACATATTTAGTTAGGCTTATGTTAAGCTTGATTGGTATAAATCCATACACTACATAATTAATCTTTACACTTTACTTATTTCTTTGTAGACTGAACTAATGTACAATGAGGCTTTCAAGCTAAGTTGTTCATTTGCTTTGTCTTTGTCATTTCAATTACTTACAAGTTTGCCAAGTTGTAGCGAAGATGGATTCACCAAACCATAAGATAGTTCCATTATAAAGTCTGAGATATCATTGTATTTTTATCTTATTCTTATAAGTGTCATGTAGTGAGTGAGAGGTTTTGCCACACAAAAAATATGTTTCACTTTTATGTTTTATCTTGTTATACATATAGGGAGAGATCATATTTAGTTAAGCTTATGTTAAGCTTGATTGGTATGAATGCATGCACTACATGATTAATTTTTACACTTTACTTATTTCTTTGTAAACTGAACTAATGTACAATGAGGCTTTCAAGCCAAGTTGTTCGTTTGCTTTTCTATGTCATTTTAGTTACTTAAAAGTTTGTTAAGTTACAACAAAGATAGATTCACCAGACCATAGGATAGTTCAACTATTGAGTCTGGGATATTGATGAGTGCTCAAAAAGCACTAAAATTACCATTATTTTATACACATTAATTGATTAAAAATATATATATTTATATGATTTTATCATATATTTATATAAATTTGTTTTTTCGGAATCACGGGTATTTTTATTGTTTTTCAGGTATTTTTGCTTAAAAACGTTACTTAAAGACTCAAAAAGGAATACTGGAAGTAATACATCACAAATTAATTAATAAATAAATGGGGAAAGGTCAACAAATATGAAAAAATTGGACAAAATGGGTCAAAAAGGTCAAAAATGTCAAATAGGAGAAAATCGCGCCGCCCAGCCGCACCGAGTCCCACGCGCGCCCGTGCGCGCAGCGCCTGCCTTCCGCGCGCGCCCCTACACGCCCAACTGCCCTCCGCACGCGCCGCTGCCATTTCGCCCCATTTTCACGCGCAGCCGCCACCATGACGTCATCAATGACCTCAGCAATTGCACTCCGTGTTTTCATCATTTTTTCACCCACTTTTTCTCTACATCCTCACCTATAAATACCCCCCTTCTCTTCACTTCTAATCACACCTCAAAACACATTCTCTTCTCTTTCGTTCTCTCATTTCTTAGTTTTTTTAGTTTTTCTTAGTTTTTAGCTTTTCTTAGTTATTTTTTAAGTTCTTCTCTTTTTGAGAAGAACTAGCTATGTTTTTGTAATTTATTTGCTTTTCGATTCAATAAATGGGAGTGCAAATTCCGCTTGGAGGTTTTCCAGCAACGGGAATAGCATCGAAGTTCTGTAAGGATTTTATTTTCTTTACAGTTATTTTTTATGCTTTATTCTTACATGTTATATTTAATTTGTCTGTGATTAAATTTAACTGTGCTGGCTATTTGTAAACATGATATAATAATAATGTTATTATGCTTGCGAAATATTAAATAGGTAAAAATCTCTAAACTGAATTTATTTTATTTTTATTCAAGATTTTATATTAAGAATGTTAGAGAGAAATATATTATTTTTCATTACAAACTTAAATCAGAAAATTAGATTTTAAGGTTTAGTTATCCTGTCTGATTTAGAGTAGTGTTCTTTTATTTGTTGGTACAATCGCCCGGTAGTTAGAGTGAAGGTCTATTTCAAAAGTTTTTATAAGAATTATTATCTGAAAATGTATTGACAACATGTTTTCAGTAGTGGTTTTAAAACTTGAAAGTTAGTACTCAGATAACTAAATTCTTAGGTTTAATTTGGACATCTTGAATAAAGTTTAAACTATCTAACCCCACCAAAGGTGGCATTTAAATGGTTCATTTTCAATCTCTTAAAAAAAGAAATTAATTTAATTAACCAAATTAGTTATCAACCCCACCCATATGTGTTAATTGATTTGTTTAGTTAACAAAGAATATCTAACCCCACCAAAGGTGGTATTCATATAAAAAAGAGAGAATCAATAAATATCAATTCATATCTTTAATAACCTAAATAATATGAGCAAGCATAATTAACTTAATTATTATATCCATAAATACTCCACCATTATAAATGATAAAATTTGCATAAATGTTTATTGAATCTATGTTTATTTTTATGTAAGTAGATTAAAAACACAAAACCCCAAAATATCGTGACAGGATGTTTAGGATTTAATTTCGTTTTTAAAAGTTTGAATAATAAATTAAAAACCACATACATTCCTTCCTTAGATCGACCTTGGGAGTATACTTATCATTTTCTACGAAATGATTCGTGCACTTGCGAGAGTTTTATAAATAGATAAAACCAACGTATCGGGTAGGATGGGCGATGTCGGTTCTGCCCCGATCATTTATAACCTTGAAAAGGTTCATCAAACATACACCTTAGAATCTGGTGAAAAAATAACGGCAGCCCATCCTCCAGAAGCAATCATTAGGATATCAGACAAAGTACAAGCAGTTCCTTACAAAGGAATCTCAACAAAACCAGAATTACAAGTCACAGACGAATCTGTGAATCAAGTTATAGAACAAGGAAATTACACCAACTTATTCTTACAAACAATTGGGAATCAGTTAACAAGAATTGAAAAATCGGTTCAAAAGCAGACTGAAAGTTTGCCATATACTTCTAAGAAAGAAGTAAAACCAGCCTTCTTTAAACCTATTCCAAATTTTAAATTAAGAAAAGAAGATAACTCAGAATTCTTAAAAGAATTACTAGAAAAAATGTCTAAATTAGACATTACAGATAGAGGAAAATCTGTACGAATGCTCGAAGAAGATCTAAATGAGATCTCTGAAAAAAGAAGTAGATGAAATTTATCAATATCTGAAGGAATCTTACACAAATGATTCTGTAGAAATAAATAAATTGGAAAACCAATTCCAGTATACAAAGCAAAGCCTTATTATCCTAGGCAATCTCCAGTCGATTTGCAAATCGAAGAAGAATTACCTAGTAGGACAGTATATTCTAGTAGTACCATTCAAGAATGGAGTATTGACGGACTATCTGAATATCAAGTTATTCGGGTAATTAAAAATATGCTTATGTATACAACTGCAATCAAGTTTTAAGGAAACTCAGATAAACAGGCAACATTAGCAATAATAGTTGGCTTTGTTGGACAGTTACAAGGCTGGTGGGATACTCACTTAGGTCCTCAAGAACATCATACAATTCTTAGCTCAATTAAGAAAGAAGTAAATGAAAATGGCGATGTTTTCCAAATAGAAGACACAGTCAACACACTGGTCTACACAATATTGTTGCACTTTGTGGGAAGTACAACTTTGCAACAAGAAAGAAGTCATGAACAACTTATAAGCTTAAGATATCCTACCATGTCACATTTCAAATGGTATAAGGATGTTTTCTTCTCTAAAGTTTTCACAAGAGAAGACTCTAATAATGACTTCTGGAAAGAAAGATTCATTATAGGGTTACCTACCTTATTTGCAGATATAATTCGTGCAAGACTCCTAACCAAGCACGGTGGATCCATACCCTATGGTATGTATACATTTGGTGAATTAGCCACTGAAATAGTGGCAGAAGGATTAGCATTATGTACTGATATGAAGCTCAAAAGACAAGTGGACAAAGAAAGGTTCCAAAGCAAGCAAGCCTTAGGAGACTTTTGCGAACAGTATGGATATCAAAATATCCTCAAAGGATTATCTCATAAGAAAGCCCATAAATCCCAAGAAGCTTATAGAAAACCTTGGTTTAAAGAATCAAGGACTTATCCTTCTAAAAGGAGGAAAAAATTTAAGAAATATAATTGGACTAAAAAGCCCAATAATAAAACCCGATTTACTAAAGAAAAAGTACCCACTTGTTATAAGTGTGGAAAGCAGGGACACTATAGCCCGAATTGTAGAGTTCAACTAAAGGTCAATGAATTAAATATTGATGAGAAACTTAAAAAATAGTTTCTACAAATACTCTTAACAGAGCAATCTTCTGAAGAAGAAGATAATGAAGAAGACTATAGTGGATCCTCATCGTCTTCATCTCAAGAAGATGAAACGAATCAAGAAAACTGTGAATGAGATTACTATAAAGCCATCATTAAAATGAATGGTTTGGACTTAAATGTCTTAACAAAAGAGGAAAATTTCATTCTGGACATTATAGACAAAATTCAAGATCCAGAAGAGAAAAGAACAACCTTAGCAAAATATATAAAAGTTGCTAAAGAAGAAGTCCCTCAAAGAAAAAATCAAAAGGGATTACAAGCTCAAATACAGCGACATCAACAATAATATTCCTTCAATGAAATCCTCAAAAGGGTTAGGAATACTCTTCCTGAACTTTAGGAACCAATAGTAAGTGATCTTAGACAAGAGATTAATCAAACTAAAAAAGATCTTAAAGATCTAAAGACAAGGGTTTAGATCCTTGAACTACAACAGTGTGTCCAAACACCACTCATCTCTAAAAATGAGATAGATAATAAAGAAGAGGATTTTGATGATCTCTTAGAAGAGGTCCCAACAATTCCTACTGATAAGAAGAAAGAAATCCTCAATGAGGAAGAAGATTCTCATCCAGAATTTGCTGATATGCACTTTGTCAACTCCTTAGACAGAGTCGTAAACCACAAATGGTACTCAAAAGTGACCATTGTGATCAACAAAGAATATTCTTTCAAAGTAGAAGCCCTAATAGATACAGGAGCTGATCTAAACTGCATTAGTGAGGGCATTGTACCTACCAGGTATTTTACAAAAACCACTCAAATATTAAATACTGCTAATGGTGGAAGAATGCCTATACATTATAAGTTGTCTAATGCAGCTGTATGTAATAATGGAGTATGCCTAGAAACTACATTTTTATTAAATAAAGAATTATCAAGAATGGTAATTCTAGGCACACCATTCATCAATATTCTATATCCTTTCAAAACCACTACAGAAGGGATCAAAACAAAAATTGATGGATATGCTATTATTTTCAAGTTCACAAAAGAACCTCAGATACATGAAGTAAATGACCTCAAAGGTAAGATTACTGAAAAAGAAAATTTTCTTTTTTCCTTAAAGGAAGAAATGAATTTTAAAATAATTCAACAAAAGATTTTCTCTAAAGAAATACAAGAGAAGATCAAATCTTTCAAAGAGAAGTTTGAGAAAGAAATATGTGCTGAAATCCCTAATGCATTTTGGGAAAGAAAGAAACATGTGGTAGAATTTCCATATGAACCTAATTTTATAGAGGCCCAAATCAATACAAAGGCCAGGCCCATTCAAATGAATGAAAGACACTTACTCATATGTAAGCAAGAAATAGAAGACCTTCTAAAAAAGAAGTTAATCAGGCCTAGTACTTCTCCTTGGTCCTGCCCAGCATTCTATGTGGAGAACAGTGCTGAAATCGAGAGGGGAGTTCCTCGACTCGTAATTAATTACAAGCCCCTAAATAAAGTGCTTAGATGGATATGATATCCATTACCCAACAAAAAAGACTTACTTAGTCGACTATACAAGGCTTTAGTATTCTCTAAATTCGATATGAAAAATGGATATTGGCAAATACAAGTAGCAGAAAAAGATCGCTACAAAACAGCATTTACTGTTCCATTTGGGCTTTACGAATGGAATGTTATGTCATTTGGGCTCAAGAATGCCCCAAGTGAATACCAGAAAATTATGAATGACATTTTTAACCCTTATTTAGGGTTCACTATTGTCTACATAGATGATGTCCTAGTCTACTCAAATTTAGTAGACCAACACTAGAAACACTTAGAGGTGTTTTTTAAAACAGTCAAGTCCAATGGGCTTGTTGTGTCATCTAAAAAGATGAAGTTATTCCAGACCCAAGTAAGATTCTTGGGCCATAACATAGAACATGGGCTTATAAGTCCTATCGAGAGATCAATAGTCTTTGTAGAAAAAATTTTGGATGAAATAAAAGACAAAAAACAGTTGCAAAGATTTCTAGGGAGTCTTAATTATATTACATATTTTTATAAAAATCTTGCACAAGACACTAGCCCATTATTTCAAAGATTAAAAAAGAATCATCCAGAATGGAATACAGCTTGCACAACAGTTGTCCAAAAAATCAAGCTTCGAGCTAAAGAGCTCCTATGCCTAGCTTTATCTGATCCCGAAGCTCCAAAAGTAGTGGAGACTGATGCTTCGGAGATAGGCTATGGAGGCATTCTAAAGCAGAAAATTCCTATAAAAGAAGTCTTAATAAGATATACCTTAGGAACCTGCAAACTAGCTCAGAAAAATTATTCTACCATTAAAAAAGAAATACTGGCCATTGTTCTAAGCATTACTAAATTCCAAGACGACCTTCTAAATAATAAGTTCTTACTTAGAGTTGATTGTAAGAGTGCTAAAGAAGTACTTCAAAAAGACGTCAAAAATCTAGCATCAAAACAGATTTTTGCTAGGTGGCAAGCCATTCTATCTATATTCGATTTTGATATCGAATATATTAAGGGGGAAGAGAACTCACTCCCAGATTTCCTCACCAGGGAATACTTATAGGACCATGAAGAAAACAAATTATCTTCAAGCGCTGAAGAAAGAAAAGGCTCCTCAAAAGGAGTACAAATGGCATAAGATTACTCACAAATCTATCATCTGAGTTGAAGATGAAGATATGGCCAAGTCACCTGAACAGGTAGCTAATATATATCTTAAAGATAATTTACCAGCAAATACTACCTCTAAATTCAGGGAATATTATGAATTAATCTTAAAAGAAACTAATTCGGTTGACATAATTTATAACATGAGAAATTCTCATGAAATCGCTTACTCAACCTTTAAAGTAAAAAATATTTTATCTAAATCAGATTGGAACTCTAACTTATTTGTTAGAGAAAAATTAAAAAAAACGAATGAATCCAGTCTCATATGACTATTTTGATTACATATAGGCGTGGGAATAATTTCATATCTTTTCTCTTTTTAAAATTCCGCTAGTATTCTCTGTAATATATTATATGAGTATGTGGAGTTATGTGATCATCATATTATATATGAATATAATATATTCTAATGCATACATTACTATAAACATACATGACAATCATGAATATTAAAGCACACACATCTTAAGAACAGAAAATAAGAGATGTGCATTGTATGAAAGAGAAAAGATATGAAATTATTCGGATGCCTTACTTAGAAATCTAAGAGCCTTATATAGATAAAGAGGCTCATTTGCAAGATAAGTCTAGTAAGACTTTTTTCAAAAAGCAGATGCTCTCCCATGTGAAGAGTGGTCCCTTTGTTCTAGTGGTGTGTCCCTGTTTAAATTTTGGAGTCGTCCGTCCAGAATGCTTTATGGGTCCTTTTGATGTTGGCCACTTTCTTTAGTGGGTGGTTGGCTTGACTTTTAGCTCAAGTCGGCCATCTGTAAATCACTTTCTTTAGTGGGTGGGTGGTTGGCTTGATCAATCTTTGAAAAAACAAAGTAGAGTAATTAAGGACATGCTAGTAAAGTATACAAGTTCATCTTCCCCATCATTTTAGGTCATCCTTTCCTAGCTATTGGAAAGATATTAATTGATGTAGAGAAAGGAGAGTAGATTATGAGAGTTCAAAAGGGTGAAGTAAAATTCAAGGTATTCAAACCTTCAGAGAAATTCTATAAAGTTAAGAGGCAAGAAGAAGTGAAAGCAATACACTTGGTAAATAAGAAAGAAAAGGTGGATAATGAGATAAAAAAGAAGAGAGAAGAAAGTGAAAAGAAGAAAGAGGAAGTTAGAAAAGGGAAAGAGATGAAAGAAGTTTGGGTTAGGTTGGTCCACTATACTGCTAGTAGAGATGAAAGAATGTACATAAAAACCAAAACCATCAAGGAGGATTTCTAAGTGATGGACAATCATATGAATATTTATTCAGGTCAAGGAAGTAACAATCGAGCAAACAAAGTTTTTAAGTGGTCTAATCAAGTTGGAGAGATTAGAAAGGTCTAATCAAGGACATTAAACATGACACTTGTTGGGAGGCAACCCAATGTATTCTTATTACTTATGCTTTTATTGTTTTTTTGGTGAATAAAATGTAGAAACACTTGGCAAGAACATGGATATATTTGGTGATGAAGACCAACACGTCAATGTCAATGGAGTTTTCTTTTCCTATATGTTTTATTTATCATGACTATGTTGCACGTTGTGGACAATGTAAAATTCAAGTGTGGGGGAGAAAACTATATTATCTACTTTAGGATAGTAGTTTGTTTTAGTTTGTTACTAAGTTATTAATTTCCTTTTTTAGTTATGATATGGATAGAAATTGATAAATATGTTGAAATTATGCTTGATATTAAATACATAAACCCAATAATAGAATTTGTTGTCATGATTATGATAAGGAATTTACCATATAGCTATTGAGCTAATTACATTAACCATTTGGTATACTTGTTTATTTTTAATTAAAATCGTTATTTATGCACAATGCATGTGATTGACTATTTTATGTACTTAGTGGGAGAACACTTGGTGCAATTAATGTTATATGATAAGAATATTTTATTTTTAGAATATATTTGATCAACCCTTGAGGCAAAATCATAAATAGTATTTGAGAAAGTCCACTACCTAATACACAATCATGATAAGGAGTTGACTACACCTGTCGACTCATCCCTAACTCGTAAATAGAAAAAGTAAAACATAAAATTGGTAAGTGCTTGAAAAGCAATAATATTTTGTGATTTTATTGTACTTAAATGTGATAAATAGATTTGAATATAACATATTTATGTGATAATTTTTATAAATCTATATGTTTGAATAATGGGTATTTTGTTTTTGTATTTTAGGCGTTTTTAGCTTCAAAATGAATAAATTTATCAACACATAAAAAATACTACTTTAAGCACTCAATTTCCATCCTAGGAGCTTAGAAGAATAAGGCATGTAAACTTTACATAAATAACCAACCTATTTATAAGGTGTACAAGGTAATTTTCAAGAAAAACTAAGTCGTGGCTAGTCTTCATTTATTCAGCCCCCGAAGCCCTTCTACATCTACCTTACCTATAAATATGAAATTATATTTAGGTTTTCATATTTTTCCATTATAGCAATCGTTTGTAGAATTTAGGCTTAGTGTATCATTTAGATTAACTATTACACCCCTTTTCTACAGATACAGAGAGAAAATCCTCTAATTGTAAAGATGTCTAAGGTTTTGAAGAAAGTAGTGATAACTCATTTAGAGATTAGGAATCATTTTTATCAAGAAGGGGTAAATTTATCATTATATCTTTTATTTCTTTTTGTAATCTAATGTCTTTTATACTTGAATTCATTTTTATTAATAATTATGATTGATTAAATTTGTATATAGGATTTTAGTCTCTACTTCAATGACGAGAAGAATAGTTTTGTAATTTAAATAAATAAAAGTTTAGATTTACTCTTATTCATAATCTTCAAATCTTTGATTATGAATTCATGATGCCTAAGTCTTGACTTATTATTAAAGAAAACATTTTATAATTAAGTATTAGACACATCATTTATGCTTAGTTGTGCATAATGAATAAGAATATATTTTAATTTTATTGATTTGTATTAGTTTAGATGGTTGAAAAATAGCTATAATTATAAATTAAAGATGGACCAAATCTAAATTTATAGTTAAATAATATATCTATCTTAAGTTTATCACTTTTTAATTTCAAGCACGACCAAAGGAAGTTATTAATTAATTAAATATTTTGGTATATATATTTCTTTAGTTTACTAATTAATCAATTTCAACCCCTACATAAAAATAATTGATTAATTAAATATCATTAGAAGTTCACCATGATTATAGAATATTTTATCTAAAAAGAAAATAAATCAACAAATCTAACTTATATTTAAATCACTTAATTCATTCGGTCCATGAAGGGCTTTGCTCACTAAAATACCATATATATCAATCATCCTAAGTTAAGATATAGTATAAGTTATCCATTTAATCTATCACTTTCATTTATATACTTTAATTTACCTTTTTTCATTAGATATAATTTAATTTAGAATTTACATTCTATTCACAAAACAATAAATTTTTACAATGTTTAGGACTTATTTTTTCTTAACTAATTAGAAAATAATTTAACTTTTTAAAACCATCACAATTCCTTGAGAGAAGATCTTGAGAGTATACTTATCACTTATTATAAATTATTCGTGCACTTGCGAGCTTTTTGTGAATACAAAATTAGACTATCAAGTTATGGTGCATCAAAAAGAAACTCAACAGTAAAGCAATAAGATAAATAGAAACAAAAATAAATTAAACAGATAAGCAAGCATTTTAATTTATACCAAGTAGGATAGCAACCTAAGAAAACAAAGTAGGAGCAAGATATAGTAAGATAACATAAATCATATAGCATGCATCAGAGGGAAATAAATTCTTTCCAATCACAATAGGATTCTCCACTTTTGATTTTTCTATATTTTTTTCCTTTTGCTTGCTTTTAAAAATTTTTTGTTCCCATTTTTAAATATTTTATGTGCCAACTAATTTCTCCTTCAGTTACTAGACAGTATCATATTGTAATTAGTTTAAACCTCAAGGTAGGTAATAGATAGAAAGTGAAAAGCTTGAGACTCTACTTATATTAAGGCAAACATTGGGTTGTTTTTGGTATTTTCCCTAACTTCAAATGCATGAGATCAACATAGTAAGTTAAGATGATTTTTAAAACATGAATGTAAAATACTGGAATGGTCACAACAAATAAACAGCCAATTATGGTTTAAGAAAAACATGAAATATTCATACTATAACATCTTTGTCACATACTCACATTATACATCAACTAACCCTAAAATAGTTTGTATTCACCTATCGTATATAAAACTGTCATTTTTCCCAATTTTTCTTATAAAAAAAAAAGAGAATAAAAAAAATACATACATCGACACTTCCATGTGTGTGGTAAGTTTGTGGGGGTTGGAATACAAAATAATTACAAAACGCCTATCAAATTTGTCCTATGCGTGTCAATAATTGTTATGTTCATGTGAGAAACATAGGAATTTGCATCTAGATGCATGCTAATATAATCTCATGACATGTCACATTTTAATTAATGAAGTTTATTATAAGTATAACACTTTTTCGCATATAAATCCAATTATCTATGTATTTGACATTCTTTAAAATTTTAATATTTTTAATTAAAATTAATTAATTTTGAAATAATAAATTACAAACATAATGACTTAATTAGAAACTAAAAATTTTAATTTTAAAATACTTTAGTTATAGAATTATTTAATCATCCTTTCTTAATTTTCTGATAAAATTAAAGAATTTACAAATTGTAAATAGTTATTTTGATCACTTTCTACAATATTTTAATATTTTTAATTAAAATTAATTCTTTTTAAAATAATAAATAATATCTAATATGACTTAGTAAGAAATTAAAAATAGAATTTTAAAATGTTTCATTTTGGATGATTTAAACACACCTCATATATCTATTTTTATATATTTCTAATTAAAAATAATTTGTTGGGATAATAAATAATGGATATAATGACTTAATTAAGAATTAAAAACAAGAATTCTAAAAGATTTCAGTTAGGATTATTTAATCACTCGTTTGTAACTTTATTTTTTAATATTTTTAATTGAAATTAATTATTTTGAATAATATATAACAAACATAATGACTCAATTAGAAAAGAAAAACTAGAATTTTAAAAGACTTCAGTTGAAATTATTTAATCACCATTTGTAATTTTGTTTTTTATAAAATTGAAAAATTATAGATTTTATATAATTATTTTGAACATACTTTTTCAAAACTTTAATGTTATTTAAAATTAATTCTTTTGGAATTACAACTAAAAAATATAATGATAGGTATGAATAAAAAAATTCTAAAAACTTTGTTTATAATTATTTAATAACAAATTTTTAACTTCTTTTTTATAAAATTTAAAAAATTATAGATTGTATATAATTATTTTACTCATATTTTTTCAAAAGTTTTATATTTTAAATTAAAATTAATTATTTTTCGATTAATAAATAACAATCATTAAAATTAAGAATTTCGGAAGACTTTAGTTTGAATTAAGATTCATGATTTCATAACTTTCTTTTATATAAAATTAAAATAGTTGCATATTACGTATAATTATTTTAGTAAAAATTCTTTTAAATTTTAATGTTCTTAACTAAAATTAATTATCTATAAAATAATAAATAACTGATATAATCATTTAGTTTAAAACGAAATTATAATTACAAAAGTCTTTAATTTTGATTATTTAATCACACATTCTTAACTTTCTTTATAAAATTAAAATAGGTAGAAATCACGTATAGTTATTTTGATGTAATTAAAATAGGTAGAAATTACATATAGTTATTTTGATGTAATTAAAATAGAAAGAAATCACGTATAGTTATTTTGATGTATTTTTGATGCCCCGAATCCAACACTAATAATTATTATATATATAGCTTACTAGACTATGGACATGATTTTTTGTTTTCTCAAATTTTTTATAAGGTTATTTAATTTTTTTTATCAAATGATATTTTAAATAATTCAAACATGTAACTTGAAACGAGGGAGGGAAAGTATTTGACAATATGAGAACACAAAAAAGTGTGAAAAACTATACAGGCATATTTGAACCCAACTTTTTTATTATATTATTTTTTTCATTCGTTTTAAAATGTATAACTTTTAATGCTATAAAAAAAAGAAGTTACAAATTAATCATGGTTAAATTTTTTACTTGTTTCACAATATTCGTAATAATTATAAAATTTTATAGTTTTAAACTTATGAGTATTTAATTTTTTTCATATACATATTGCATATGTGCTATTTATGAAGCATTAATTATGAAAAATACCTTAATTGTTTATGGTGTATGATTTTCTACAATATTATTATCAAATATTCAAACAATGTAATAAAATATCACTACTAAAAGTAAAAAGCATAATATGTGTTTATAAAATTAATAATTATTTTCACGATTTATTTAAAATATTGTAATAAAAATATATTATCATAAATAAAAATATTTCTCTATGTAATTCACAAATGTAAAATTTCATATGCAACACATTTAACGATGACTAGATCTTATAATAGATGATATAATTATCTACATGTGCACTGGACTATTTATTTGAAAAGGAGAACGAGGGGTATTATCCACAGAACATTAAGCATCTTGCAACCCAGATATGTGTAAAATAAACTCGGTTTTGCTTAAAACATGAAGAAAATCACTTTTTGTCTTGAAATCTGTTAACGATAATATATCTTACTGGATGAAAATTCAAAGAGTTGACGGAATATATATCAGATCCATCTCTATGGCATTTGAAAGTGAAGTTTTTGCTTTGTTGTGAATCATCTAGATGATGCACACCAACTCTTCCTTCTATCGAGCCAACTTGAAAATGAAGCTTCATGTAAATGAAACCCAAGAAAACTGAACTAATATAATCTTTACAACCATTTAAATCTATGAAATCAAGGAGAGAATTGTGGTCAAGCTCTTAGATATGATGAGAAATACAAGAAACCAGGCAGATGTGTAAGAAGATATCGCAGAAGTAGCTGCATAGATAACTGTCAAGGAAAAGAAACAAATTGCACAATTGAAAATTACATGCATTGAAAAGATAATGGGACAGTAACAATTAAAGAAACATGAACATCTATAAAATTTTGGGCACCTCTTCACTATCCCATGATGTTTAAAGGAATCTAATTTAGGATGATTGAAAGAGAATACTTCAAAACTGGTTTCCCTTCTTATGCACCGAAGGATTGGGTAATATCTTTAGCTATTAATGGGTCTCTTTAATGTAGTAAAGTAATCATTTTCGATGTTTGTCTTTTGACAGGTGAACTGCTGATCCTCCAATATGTTAGAAGAATTTCTAAATAAACTCATTTTATTTTCAATTAAAGGCAAAAATAACAATGAAAATAAAGCCAACAATAAAATCTAAAAAAAATTGTTTAGCTACTTCCAATAAAAATCACCTACATGGACAAAGCCCACCTGATCAAAGAAATATATGTTTCATAAAGACAAGGTTCTTAGAGTGAATAAAGAGTAACTAATTATTGCATAATTTCATATTAATAACATTGAATAAAGAACGTAAATACCAAGAAGCCCTGCTAATCGGGGAAGGTAGCAATGCATCTTGTTTGGTACTTCAGAGGTGAAGTGATTCTCTTGAACTCTGCCTGTAGAAGATTATTAGTGATTCAAATGAAAGTGTGGTAACAAGAGGGAGATAGGTAAGTGAGGTAACTCATCTTCGCTATGTCTCTCAAATAGAGCTTAAGAATGTGAATGATGCCTTAAAAGATGAATTTTCAATAAATGCTATGCAAGATGAGTTAGCTCAATTCACTATAAATGATGTTTGGACACTAGTACCTAGATCTAGTGACAAGAATTATCATAGGAACTAAATGGGTGTTTAAGAATAAATCTGATGGACATGATATTATGGTTAGAAACAAGACTAGACTAGTTCCTCAAGGGTATATACAAGTTGAAGGAATTGATTTTGATGAAACATTTGCTCATATAGCTAGGTTAGCATCAATTAGGATCTTAATGCTATTTCATGCTTTATGAAATTTAAACTCTTTCAAATGGATGTAAAATCTACTTTCCTAAGTGTTTTTCTTAGTGAAGAAGTCTATATTGAACAACCAATTGGTTTTGTCGAATCCCAATATCCCAAGCATGTTTATAAATTCAATAAGGTCATTTATGGTTTGAAACAAGCTCCTAGAGCTTGATATAAGAGGCTTACAACTTATCTCTTGAACAAGGGATTTGTTTAAAAGGAGTTGATAAGACATACTTATTAAAAAAACTAAAGATGTAATATTCATTGCTCAAATATATGTCAATGACATAATCTTTGGGTTAACCTCCACCTCTCTTGTCATAGATTTTGTGAAAATGATGACTAGTGAATATGAAATGTCTATTATCTAATTCATAAATTTGGACTTGAGACAAGTAAGGATTTGAGAACTCCCATAAGCACAAGTACCAAGAGTTTTGTGGATGAGTTAAGTGAGAGCACTGATCAAACGCTATATAGAAGCATGATAGGAAGCTTGCTATATCTCACAACTAGTAGACCTTATATTTGCTTTAGTGTTGGCATTTGTTCCTATTATTAGTCAGATCCTAAGGAATAACATATTGAACATGTAAAAAAGTTTATCAGGCACGTCTTTGGAACTAAAAAGTTTGACATTTGGTTTACTAATGATACTTCTTATGAAATTAGTGGATACATAGATGGAGATTGGGCAAGAAATCAAGATATAAGAAAAGATACCTTAGGTGGATGTTTCTATATTGGTAATAACCTTATTTCATGGCACAACATAAAATAAAACATTATCTCATTATCTACTGTAAAGGTAGAATACGCTGTTGTTAGAAGTTCATATACACAACTTATTTGGTTGAAAAATATACTTAAACAATATGGATTTGAATAAGGTACTATTCCCTTTTTACAATGATAAGACCAGTACTATATTTATTTCAAAAAATCCAGTTTTGCATTCTAGGACAAAACATATAGACATATAGACATTAGACATTAAACATAAGAAAATTTTTTATCCCTTGAGTTTGTGCATACTAAAAGATAATTAGCTGATTTATTCAGTTAAGCCCTTGATACCCAAAGATTTAAATCTCTTTGAAGTTCCTTAAGAATCTATACTATTAAGTAATTTTCTTTAGTACATTTTTTTGTCTTTTGTTTTGTTATATTTTTCATTTATTTCCAATAAAAAATAAAAAAAATAAAAAAGGGAATAGACCTGCTTTAATATTGACATGAACTTTACATACTACTCTTATAATATTCCAATTATCTTGATTGATTTTCCATTATGGAAATTGATATTCTGACTTGGTGCATTTACATATTTTACACATCTTATGATCAATGTTGACATGAAACTACTCACATACTCACTATACATGTATTATGTCATGCTTGAAGTTTATGATTGACTTTGTGAGATTTTAGTGCATGAGATAATCTTGACATTAAAATTGTATTTGAGCTCTATCTTTCACCTCATGAAATGCTACTATAGAGAGACACTTAGTTTTTATAGGGCTATATACTAAGTTTTTTGCTTGTGCATATTTCCTTAAAAATGATAATAATTTTTAAAAGAAAAGAAACTACATGCACAAAAAAAAAAGAGGCACAAATGATTATAAAAATAAATAAATAACAAATCCCTCACAAAAATAATAATAAATAATAAGAGAGAATTCTCTTGGTAAATAAATTTTATTATGTGCAAGTATAGATTCAACTACAATTTTTCATTATAGGTAATACTCTTTTCTTTGAATCTTGCATAACTGATTATAAATTAACAAAGTGACATACTATTTTAGTTATAACACTTAGGTTACTTTTGGTGATTATCAATATTTCACTGTATCTATTGGTATGTGCACGATTTTTTTTGCATGTATTTATGTTCTCAATGGATAGTTACACTCTGAACAAAATTGATTTCATCACTTGTGTGTTTTTTTGTTGTCATGTTTAGCTAAGTCTTACTCTCAATTTAAAAAAGTTCATTACTTCTTCATTGTTTTACTTATTTATATGATAAAAAGGGGAAAATGTTATTGAGCGCTAATTGAAAATATATAAAAGGAAGAGTTATTTGTGGGTGAGAGTTATTAAAGGAAAAAATTAAAAACTTTCTTTGGGAGGGATTACATTTAGGGGGAGAACACAATTTGTGTTGAAGTTTATTTACATAGGAGGAGTAATACTTAAATGTTCTATCTACTGTTACTCATAACTTATGTATGTTTCTTTGCTTTTCTTTTGTTATATACACTCAACTATAAACAATAAGTATTTCAGGTTAAGTTTTGTACCTATTTGTGTTTTTTTTTTCAATGTACATATAAGCTATCAAGTTTTAAGCAAAGATGGTTTCACTAGAGCATAGGATAGTTCCACTATATAAAATATATTTTTCCTATAAATGTGATGTAGTGTGAGAGAGGTTTTGTCACATAAATATGCCAAAGGGGAAGATCGTAAGGTTTATTAGTGTTGGTGATATTCATGAACAAAATATTTAAATAAAATTAAGTTTCTAGGCTCGTCATTCAATATCACTTTTCAAGTCAAAGAGACTAGCGACCATCAAATGAGCACATATTAGGAATATTTATGTTCTTATACACGTTAGATTTCATATTAGACACTTAAGAATAATTTAGTATATAGGTTACTCGATCAATCGAGTAATGTCTAGATCGATCAAGGAGGTAGATTGACCAAGCATCAATCTACTACGATATATTTCCTCTTGAAATTAATTTTAATATGAGGTAGATCAATCAAAGTTTTGGGTTTGATCGATTGAGGACTAGATTGATTGAGTATCAATCACATTTGATCTACCTGGTCTCTAGTTTTTACTTTTTATAGGGTGGATCAGTAGAGATTTGTTTACATTGATAGATGTTTTATTGATCATTTCCAGGATCAATCAATAAGGATTTCGATCGATTGATCTTATTGGTTTGATAGATTGAGATTGGTATAGATTGATTGAGCGATGAGGTTTTAACTTTGACTTGGTTGTTTTATTCAAGCCAAACCTTTTCATTACTATATTGTCCTTATATTTTAATGCGTTTTCAAGTGTTTTTATGGACATATTGGTAATATATTTTTAGTCAAGTCTTCAATAATTCTATTTAAACAAACCTAATGCATTCTAATCTCTGAACCACAATTGCATAAATTTTGTAACTTAATCTCTCTTTATTTAATTTTTTTTTGTAAAATTATATTCTGGAAGGCTTTGTTCTTTAGTTAATCTATCAAATATTTTGTGGTTATGTTTGATTGATTAATAAGCTTACATTATTTGTGATCATATGCTTAATCATCGATTCTAGGGTTTGTTGGTGATTGTTTTATCTGTAAATTTATTAAATCATCTAGCTAGGGTTGTTCACCATTTAATCTATTCATGGGCAAACCTTACACTTTAGTTTTTGTTCTAACTTTTTAGGTGCCAGTTGAACGAGTTTAATAACTCATGTGACTTAAGTTTATTAGAACGTTGGTCTGGATCTAAACACCTTGCTTATGGAGACTATGAAAGAAAGCAAAGGCTTGTAAGTAGGTTACTTAGGGGCACTATCTGTGATGGATAATTTGAGTCCTAGCCTTGTAATGGAACATATTTTCATAATGGATGGTTAGAGGGTCCTGTAGACAAGTGATTTCCTCTTAGGTCATTGTTGTAGCCTAAGTTGTTTCCACCTAAAAATCTCGTATATCAATTTCTATTATTTCATTATTTTATTTACACGATATTGCATGTTTGGCCATCTATGATGTTTTAATTTGGCCTATTTTTATTAATTATCTATTCACTCCCACTCTAGTTAAATAGATCCATAACATAAAAATTTTTACACGTGATCATAAGTTGATATATGAATGAAATAGCATGACAATGTGATATTTTGCACATAATCCAAAAGAATGCTTGACAAAGATTCATATGTATATATGTATAGACAATCAATTAGGTAGAGAAATTGTTCAACAATATTTGAAATTGCATGTGGAGTGGTTAGGAGATTTATAGATTCCAAATCCTCAAAGAATGTATACTTAATCATTATTTGTTATTTTGAGTCAATTATATGTTTAATTAGAAGTTTAAATAATGCTCCCATATTATTATCAAAAATATTCACTTATTATTCACCTATAGAGTATTGAGACTATTGCATATTGGTACTTAGTTATAAAAGATAGTCACTATGTGTGTGATGGTACTCGTTATTAACACACTTTATTACTCGGGCTACCCATATACTTGTAGAATTCCTACTGATTTTCTAGAGCCATTGTCCGAAATGCAATATATTATATAATTAATATCAATATTTGTATAGTAGTACTAGTTTAGGTAATTTAATATTTGTTTTAGTTTTGTTTTATAACAGAGATAAGTACTAATTTTTAGCCTTTTGATACGATATAAAGAGAACTTTTCACTAGTTAAGAAGAAAAAGACTACACCAAAATGAGTTGGAGCAATGGCAAATTTAGAATATCTACAGGGCATCATCATCTCTAAACCTCTTCAGAACTTGTAGTACCACAAGTTGATGGAGTTTAATCATTCATCACTAGAACCTAATCTAATAATTTAATAAATTTAAAGGGATAGATAATGAAGATCCTTATACTCACTTAGCTAAAGTCTTTAAGCTATATAATACATTTAAGATGAATAAAGTATCATAAGATGCCATCTCTCTTTGCTTGTTCCCTCTCACTTAGAGACAAAACAAAGGTGTGATCATTACCAATGGGATTCATCACCACCTAATATGATTTGGCTCAGGAATTCTTGGCAAAATATTTTCCATCTACAAAGACAGCCAAATTTGGGAATGCTATCACTTGCTTTCAAAAATCATAACTGTAAATCTTTTTATGAGACATGGGAACATTTCAAAGAGCTGCTAAGAAAATATCTCCATCATTGTATTCCTCCATAGTTACAAATTCAAACATTTTATGGTGGATTATCAAGGCAAACAAAAAAAAATACTTGATCTAGCAATTAGAGGAGCTTTAATGGGTAAGGATGAAACTGAAACATTTGTACTACTAGATGAGATGGTCTCCAATAGTTGTCAATGGTCAATAGAGAGGTTAAATCTAAAAAGGGTTACTATAATGGTATATATGGATGCATTTAAAACTTTTCAAATGGAAATAAATGCATTATTTTTAGGGCTATCAAAGAAGCTTAATATTGCATCAATGAGGATTACTAAGGTGCGAAATCATTCTATTATTTTTTAGCACTAAGATGAACCTCATTCTAGTGATACATGTGGACAAAATTATGAGGTTTTGAATTATATCAACAACCAAAATTACCAAGGGAATCCTTATTCAAACATATATAATCTAGGCTTAATGAACCATTCTAATTTCTCTTAGGGTCATAACAACCAAAGTGTAGCACCAATTAATAGACCACTATTCCACCCATTTAGGTTTAACCAATAACAAGAACAATCACGATCAAAGAATCAAAACTAAATAGAATGGGAAGAAAAATTTAAACTATAGCTACATCAATCATCACTATTAGCCAAGATATGAACCAAATTAATACAAGGATGGATGCTATGCCCACTAAGGTGGAGAGATTGATATTAAATGAAAGCAACAATGGTACTAGTAGAAATTTGAAGTGCAAATGGGATAACTTGCATAAATGTTGCAAGGAATAATTTATGGTATACTTCCTAGTAACACCTAGGTGAATCTCAAGAATGCTGCAAGAGAGTAAAGCAATATCATTATAACAAGAAAAAGGCTAGTAGTAGGAGGTGAGGAAAGAGGAGAAAAATGAGTGATGAGGAAGAAAAGAAAACTGAAAAAGAAGAAAAAAGAGAGTAAAAAGGCAACTTGGATGCCTAAAGAAGAAAACACCTATTGGGAAAGAGTCTACACCCCACCTTTTCCTTTACCATAAATACTCAATAGGAAAAATTTAGACCAAAAATTCTTTAAGTTTCTTGATATTTTTAAGAAGATGCATAACAATATCCTTTTCATGGAAGCTTTATAAAAAATGACAGTACACATGATATTTATGTAGGATATTGTATCAAAGAGGAGAAAATTCAAAGATTATGAAACTATTATCCTTAAAAACGACTATAATGCTATTATTGAGCAAAAACTACCAACCCAAGTTGAATATTTCTAAGTGATGGACAATCATATGAATATTTATTCACGTTAAGGAAGTAAAAATCGAGCTAACAAAGTTTTTAAGTGGTCTAATCAAGTTGAAGAGATTAGAAAGGTCTAATCAAGGACATTAAACATGACACTTGTTGGGAGGCAACCCAATGTATTCTTATTACTTATGCTTTTATTGTTTTTTTGGTGAATAAAATGTAGAAACACTTGGCAAGAACAAGGATATATTTGGTGATGAAGACCAACACGTCAATGTCAATGGAGTTTTCTTTTCCTATATATTTTATTTATCATGACTATGTTGCACGTTGTGGACAATGTAAAATTCAAGTGTGGGGGAGAAAACTATATTATCTACTTCAAGATAGTAGTTTGTTTTAGTTTGTTACTAAGTTATTAATTTCCTTTTTTAGTTATGATATGGATAGAAATTGATAAATATGTTGAAATTATGCTTGATATTAAATACATAAACCCAATAATAGAATTGGTTGTCATGATTATGATAAGGAATTTACCATATAGCTATTGAGCTAATTACATTAACCATTTGGTATACTTGCTTATTGTTAATTGAAATCGTTATTTATGCACAATGCATGTGATTGACTATTTTATGTACTTAGTGGGAGAACACTTGGTGCGATTAATGTTATATGATAAGAATATTTCATTTTTAGAATATATTTGATCAACCCTTGAGGAAAAATCATAAATAGTATTTGAGAAAGTCCACTACCTAGTACACAATCATGATAAGGAGTTGACTACACCTGTCAACTCATCCCTAACTCGCAAATAGAAAAAGTAAAACATAAAATTGGTAAGTGCTTGAAAAGCAATAATATTTTGTGATTTTGTTGTACTTAAATGTGATAAATAGATTTAAATATAACATATTTATGTGATAATTTATATAAATCTATATATTTGGAATCATGGGTATATTTTTTTTTTGTATTTTAGGTGTTTTTAGCTTCAAAATGAATAAATTTATCAACACATAAAAAATACTACTTTAAGCACTCAATTTCCATCCTAGGAGCTTAGAATAATAAGGCATGTAAACTTATGTAAATAACCAACCTGTTTATAAGGTGTACAAGGAAATTTTCAAGAAAAACTAAGTCGTGGCTAGTCTTCATTTATTCAGCCCCCGAAGCCCTTCTACATATACCTTACCTATAAATATGAAATTATATTTAGGTTTTCATATTTTTTCATTATAGCAATCGTTTGTAGAATTTAGGCTTGGTGTATCATTTAGATTAACTATTACACCCATTTCTACAGATATAGAGAGAAAATCCTCCAATTGTAAAGATGTCTAAGGTTTTGAAGAAAGTAGTGATAACCCATTTAGAGATTAGGAATCATTTTTATCAAGAAGGGGTAAATTTATCATTATATCTTTTATTTCTTTTTGTAATCTAATGTCTTTTATACTTGAATTCACTTTTATTAATAATTATGATTGATTGAATTTGTATATAGGATTTTAGTCTCTCCTTCAATGACTAGAAGAATAGTTTTGTAATTTAAATAAATAAAAGTTTAGATTTACTTCTTATTCATAATATTCAAATCTTTGATTATGAATTCATGATGCCTAAGTCTTGACTTATTATTAAAGAAAACATTTTAGAATTAAGCATTAGACACATCATTTATGCTTAGTTATGCATAATGAATAAGAGTATATTTTAATTTTATTGATTTGTATTAGTTTAGATGGTTGAAAAATAGCTATAATTATAAATTAAAGATAGGCCAAATCTAAATTTATAGTTAAATTATATATCTATCTTAAGTTTATCAATTTTTATTTTCAAGCATGACCAAAGGAAGTTATTAATTAATTAAATATTTTGGTATATATATTTCTTTAGTTTACTAATTAATCAATTTCAACTCCTACATAAGAAGAATTGATTAATTAAATATCATTAGAAGTTCACCATGATTATAGAATATTTTATCTAAAAAGAAAATAAATTAACAAATCTAACTTATATTTAAACCACTTAATTCATTCGGTCCATGAAGGGCTATGCTCACTAAAATACCATATATATCCATCATCCTAAGTTAAGATATAGTATAAGTTATCGCTTTAATCTATCACTTTCATTTATATACTTTAATTTACCTTTTTTCATTAGATATAATTTAATTTAGAATTTACATTCTATTCACAAAACAACAAATTGTTACAATGTTTAGGACTTATTTTTTCTTAACTAATTAGAAAATAATTTAACTTTTTAAAACTAGCACAATTCCTTGAGAGAAGATCTTGAGAGTATACTTATCACTTATTATAAATTATTCGTGCACTTGCGAGCTTTTTGTGAATACAAAATTAGACTATCAAGTTATTGTGCATCAAAAAGAAAACTCAACAGTAAAACAATAAGATAAATAGAAACAAAAATAAATTAAACAGATAAGCAAGAATTTTAATTTATACCAAGTAGGATAGCAACCTAAGAAAACAAAGTAGGAGCAAGATATAGTAAGATAACATAAATCATATAACATGCATCAGAGGGAAATAAATTATTTCCAATCACAATAGGATTCTCATATGTTGGAAAATACTTGGATAAAATAGTGCTTATACTAAATAAAATAAGAGAGCATGAAAACACAATGATATAACAAGGTAAACACCTATAGACACCTACCTATATGGTAAAATCCTTGGGTTTATTATGGATATCACTAGGCAGCAAACAATTTACTAAAAAAATAAAAATAATTTATAATTCGATAGAAATACACTTCTAATAACTCTATTACTCAAAAAATTGTTCCAATGATACCTTTGCTAGTTGCCTTTACAACTAATGTGATCCAAGATGAATTCAAATCTCCTCCTAAACCTTATCACCACTTGGTGGTACTATTAGTCATCAATGGTAAATACTAGTGAATCCTATGGATATAGTTTATCCAAAGCACAGGGACCTGACAAGAAATCTAAGTCTTGGGTGTTGATTTACTTTTAATTAACCCAACTCCAATAAATCAATTTTTTGTGAAAAATACTCACAAGCCATTGATACCAAAACTACACTCGAGGTATTGGCAATCTGGAATTAGAAAATAATTTATTTTTGAAAACAGAAAATTTCAAATTCTATAGAGTTTCCCCACCTTTTTTCTAACTGATGTGGTATTTATAGAAAATTCCAAGTAGTTTGGGTACCTCCTTGGCCTCTTACCACCCTCTTTATCTCCCACAGTGATGAGGTTAATAGCCATTACCCGATAAGGGTAATGGCCATTATATACTCACTCACCAATTGTGGCAAGACCCTAGTGAGCACACAAAAAAAATTCTTTTTATTTATAATATTTACCAAGTAATTATTCAAAAATACCCATAAAATAACTCAAACAAAAAGACAAAAACAACCTAGAATGAATACTAACGAACCAACCCCTATGGTGTGTGTAAAATATGAAAACATACATGATGCACAAATTATAATTGCTCACAACTGTAGAAATCACTAGTAGACTAATGATAATATTATCCTGAGGTCAACCACTAAAGAAATTAGTAGATGTTTTAAAACTTTAAATTATTTTCTTATTTAGCTAAAAAAAACAATCCTAAATATTCTAACAATTTTTGGTTGAGAGAAAGATTACAAATTCTAAAATAATTAAATAACTAAAAAAAGTAGATAAATTATAACAGAATAAATATGGATGAATGAATATGGGAGATTAGCTAGCTATCCATTCTTGGAAAAACAAATTAATGATTTTCACAATATGGCTTCAAAAGCTAGAATTATTGATTTTTTACATTTAAATAAGAGAACTCCCATTGATCATGGTAAGCCCTACAATTCTCAATTAACCAATTACTTCTTGGATCGGGCTTGAAATCAGATTTCTCCACCCTAGATTATGGGGGTTGGAACATGGATCATTCTTGGGTCTAGGATGGTACCCCTATATAAAATGAACTTCTTGATTGATACCACACTCATAGGTACCATAGACTCTACATACCTCTTGGTTTGGTATATTCTTTGTAGTAGGGATTTGAACTTGCTTAGTTAATTTTGCAAGTTACATGGCCATCTCATTCCTAGAGCCTAGCTCATTGAATCCTTCTCTTTTCACTCTAGGAATTTTTGTTGGAAATTAGAACCCAACATTTCATATAGGTTATAAGTCTCTACCACTATCTTCTCCTTAATAGCTCCCCCTTACTACATTGTCAACTATAAACTGACAATATTATGCCATCCCATCCTAGAAAAATTGATTTTATACCTATAATGGGAAATGGCAGTGTGGGAACTAAATGAGAAGTGACTTGAACCTATCTCAAGCCTCATGGAATGACTCTCTTTCCATTTGAAAAAAAATGTAGCAATTTTAGTTCTCAAATTGGAAGTCTTTTGATAGGAATAGAATTTTCCCATAAATTTGTCGTACACTCCCTCCTAAGTAGTCAAAGAACCCAATGGAAGAGTCATAAGCCAAGTCTTTTCCCAATCTTTGAGCTTGTGGGAAATGATTCATTTTGAGTTGGCCCTCATTGAACCCTTGAAAGGAAATTTTTGCATAATTGAATAAAAGTCACAAATAAAAATTAGTGGATCTTCATTAAGAATACCATTAAATGAGAGAAACATAGAATAATGAATGTTTTTCAATTCATAATTCCTAGCTGCCTCCACCAACTGTATACAAAAAGTAGCATTGCCAATGATTGGCCTCGCATACTCCTTCATACCCATTCCTCTTGGTATAGCATCTCCCATGTCTAGTGGCTCTTGGTGTAACTCTTGTAGGGGCTTTTAGATTTCAATATCCAGTCCACTTGAGTTCTCCTTTTATCTATTGATTTTTTCTATGAAAGGCACGAGGTTCTTCCTAAGGGATCTCCTAACTTATATATACAATAAAAAATAAAAAGAAATGAAAGCACTAGAGAATATACTACTTAAAATAAATAACAAAGAAAAGAAATAAAAATAGACAAAAAATAATAATTGAAATAACTCAACAAAATCATGAAAAAAAAAGAAAATCATAAAAACAAAGAAATTACAAAAACAAAACAAAACAAATTTAAAACGTAAATTCCCTCGAAACGGTGCCAAAAACTTGATACATAAAATTTAATTGCTCACAAGTGCACAAATCACTTGTAGACTAATGATAAGATTACCCCAAAATTGATTTCTAGAATAATTGACACACGTTTTAAAATGTCAAATTATTTTGTTATTTACCAAAACAAACAATCCAAAACATTCTCACAATTGTCGATCGAAAGAAAGATTGTAAACTCCAAAATAATTAAATAATTAAAATAAAGTAGATAAATTATAACATAAAAAATTTGGATGAATGAATATTGGAGATTAGTTAGCTATCCATTCATGAAAAAAGGAATTAAATGATTTTCACAATATGGCTTCAAAATTAAGAGTTATTGATTTTTTTCCTTTTAAATAAGAGAACCCCCAATATCATGGTGAGCCCCTACAATTCTCAATTAACTAATAACTTTCTGGATCGGGCATGAAATCAGTTAATTGGAAAACTTAAGGAAAATAAATAAACCATCTAATATAAGACAAATTGATGTAATTAAATTAGACTCTTACTCAAAAATGCACAACCAAACACAGATGATGTGTCTAATGCTTGATTCTAAAATATTCTCTTTAATAATAAATTAATATTTGATCCATCATTAATTTATTATTTAAAGAATGAGAAATAAACAACTTTTATTTAAATAAAATCGTTAAATTGTTCTTCCACTCATAGAAGCAAAATTGAGATCCATAAAAAAATTCATCCTAACATAATTAAATTAATTAAATTACAAAATACATGTTCAAAATACAGAGAGAAATAGATCTAACAATAAAAATACCGTTGGAAAATCTTCACAAAATGGAGTTTTCTCTCTAAATTTTGTGTTGTGGAATGGTTTGTTCAACTAATGGTGGTTGGATGTGTTTAATAGGGGTTTTATATTGCATTTATAGGTTAGGTTTTGGGAAATAATGAATAAAACATGTTACATATTGATCGCCACACAAATTGTGTGCAATGAATATGCAAATATATGTATCGTAACAAGTAATATAATGATAAGTGAAGATCGTTCCCACGGAGATTATCTTTTTAGAAACTAATTTCTAAAACTAAAAATAATAAAAATCAAATTTTTTGGTGTTTTTATATCTTAAGAAAGAAAAATTAAAATAACTAAAAGTAAATAGCAATAATTAATTAAATGAGATTTTGTGACTAAAAATATATATGAGAAAATATCTAGGAATACTTAATCCCCCAATTTTCTAAACATGTGAATCACTAAAATCCCCCCAATATAATATCAATTAATTACATGATCAATTGAATCTAACCTAGCATATATTCCTCTCTCAAGTAAACTACACACCATATAGTAATTAATTTAATCACACTCTCGTGCCAATTAAATTGCATACTACTCATTAAGTTCATCAATTATGGATCACATACATAAGAATCATACATCTCTGCCTATAAACTATGCATGTTATTTAATCAAGACGAACAATTAAATAATTTTCTCAAATCTTATTAATTGTCTCTATAGATAAATTGTTGGCCAAACAATTAATAGCATAAAAATCAGATTAAATAATATAATTAAAATAATATTATAATTGGGGAAAAATAGTAGATCATCATATAGTGAAAATTTGGTTCATAAGATCCCTAGATTAATAAACTAATTACACATAATTGTGTTCATAAAGCTCATATTTTTCATAAATAAAGACATAAAATTAATAAAGAAAAGAGTAGAAAAAGAAATATAATCAATCTCTTGAATTGTAGAATTAATTTCCTCTTGAATCTCCACCAAAATTGTGTCATTTCTTCAATTTTTTTGTATTTTTCCCTCTTTTTAGCTTTAAAAACTAACCAAAATTATGCTAATGGAGGCTAATTAGGGTTTATAGAGTGATTATGGGTTTAAATAAAGCTCAAGTGCGATCTAGACCGTCCGATCAGCTTCAGATCAGGGGCTACAATCAAAACAAGCAAAATTGGCAATTTTGGCCAATCATAGCACGACACGTGGCATCAAAAATTCATTGGGCGAATCAGGGAACGACGCGTGGCAAAGGAGATCGGTCAAAGTCAATGCTGGCCGAGTCAGCAACACGTGGCAAGACGTGATTCGCACGAATGGATAGCATGGAGCACAGGTGGACGCACGGAGCAATGGCATGGTGACATGTGGTATGGTGTGTTGACCAATTTTCGAACTCTGATTGAACGCTGTGCTGACATGTGGCATGTCTTTCATCCTCTTCCCACGCGACGTGATGTGATTCATTGTCGGTGCTTGTGTGGTATCCGTGTGGCTTTCCCAATCAGCTCCTCTGCTTGCATAGCATGCCATGTGGTAGCTTTTGATTGGTCCTGCTTTACAAATTCATAAAAAATGCATAAAAATCCCAAAAAATTTCAAAAATTATATTTTCACCCCTTTTCACTAAAAAGTTTATATTTTACTTTTTTTGGCCATAAAAATACTATTTATTAAATAAAATAAGTAAATATTAAGTAAAAAAGTGCGCTAATGATTCTATTTTCATAGAGTCATCACATATGCATACAAGGGTTACTGGCCAATAAAAACACGAGGACCATAGCACATAATATTTTGCGCCACCACATGATACAAAAATTGAATACCCAGTGCCCTCCAAGGCACATGCACCTAGAATGCTTATTTTTGTGCCCTAACTCACATTGAAATCCTTGAATCAGCAAATGCCTCCTAGGACCTCTATGATGCGGCATACATTTTCTGGGTCGTAGCACACAAATTTAACCTGATTTTACATGACACTTGAGATTGCCTTATTACAGCATGCTTTTATATGCACCATTGCACTCTCTAATTTTATGATTTTTAATATTTTGGTTCGTTTTAACTTGTCTGAGTTGTGATTTTTGACCTTGTTTTCACTTTTTTGCACTTTTTTTGCTTTCCAAAAGCAAATTAACCTACAAAACACAAAAATACCTTCCAATCCAACATAATTCTAAAATAAAATATAAAATCAATACTTAAAATAGGTCAAAAATATGTTTATTGATCTTAAGTGTTACCAACTGCTTGAGTTTGTGCAGTTGGTAACACTTAACATCATTAGTAATTGACCTTACACGGAGGATGATGAAGACACAAAGGACTTATAAGACTTACAATCTCCCATTTTGGATTTTCTTAGTAAAAAAATCCATAACTAAATAGAGTCTCATATCTTCATGAGACAATCATACAAGATGGATTAAAGAAGTATTTTCCCATGAACAAACAATGGCACATAACCCAAACACCTCCAAACACACCTACACAAAGTGACTCCATCTTATTTTTCTCTAACCATCTTCATGCATCACCACAACCACGCTATATTTCTAAACTCCAACTCTAATAGAGCTTCAAGGTCTCAAGCTATATGTGTATCATGCACATATGAAAATAACACATACCCATGAATGCATCATAAAGACTTATGTTTAGTCTACCTAAAAAGAAATTTTGTTACCCTTACACAGGTACACAATGATAAGATAAGCACAATCAAACATGCAACAGACAAGCACTTGTTAACACAAATCCCCCTGACTTTATACTGCACTCCCCTTATGTGTAAGCAAGTGAGGTAACAAAAATAGAGTGTATCCTACACTCACAATGCATTTATTACATAGTAAAACAAAAAATAAGTTATACAAACAAACTTCTCCCTCTTTTAAAATAGAAAGCCAAAGTAACACCCCTATATGAGGGAGAGAAGGCATACAATCATGTAACAATCCTAATACTCATGCAATTAGAAAATAAGATTAAAGAAATAACATAAGACAACAAGCAAAAAAAAAAACAACTATAGGCAACAAAACAAAGTGCTTAAAACACCAACACAAAATTTTCATTAAAATATTTTGTTGTACATTTTACATTTTTTTAATAAGAGAAAAGAAAAATTACATTAAAAAAGAAAAGAAAAATAACAAGAAAATCAACACTCTCTTCCACCCTATCCATCACCATCAGGAGTTGTACTATGAGAAAAGACACCAAAGCCCCTATTGTTTAGGGGAGGAGTAGAATTTTGCTGGGGAAGGAAGGTTTGAAGAAACTAGTCAAAGAAAGGCTAGTATGATAGAAGGGAGAGACCAAGATGAATAAGGAGAACCATGTATGGGAGGATGAAAGTCAAGTAGTAAAACATGCTCACCAAGGCGAGCAAGGAATTGTGCATACAAATTTTGAGCCTACTGAGAAGCAATAAGATTATATGCCAGATACTCTTTATCACTTTCAAGAACAATTACACTTTTTCGTAAAAGAGTAATTTGATTGCACTAATCATTTGAGGGATCAAAACTGATAGTTTTGTGAGTCACTTCACTAGTATCAAGTTTTTTCAGCTCATCCTCTAGATGTTTTAAACTACTCCACTTGAAGATCAAAGTATCTATTTTAAATAATCTCACATTATTTTGTGAGATCACTCTAATCACAACTTACTAAGGACTTTCTTTTCCTTAAGAGCAATCCTCAGTGTGCTCGACTCTTTGTCATTTTCTTAAAGACTCTCTAAAGTTTGTTTCCTTGCTATTTCATATTTAATATTCTCCTTGAGAAGCTCATTATAAGGGTCAAGGAGTTTTTCTCATTCATCTTCAACATCTTCAAAATGACCATGGCCCTATGATAGTACCACTTCTTTTATTAGTTTTGAGAGCAATAATCATTCTTCATTCAACAGCAAGTTAAATTTTTAGGGAGAAAATGATGCATCTCTTAGGCTTGGAGATCACCAACTATGTCATTAATAGTTTACTCCCTGGGTTTAAAGTATGTCTCCAATGTAGTAGTCTTGGTATGAAAACAAAAGGAAAGACTACTGAGAATCTTCTTAACTTGTTTTTCATCACCAAAAGTCTAACCAAGGCTATGAGAAGAGTTAACGATGTTTAAAAAATGAGCATACTTGTCGAAGGTTTCATCCTTTTCCATTTGATATAACTCAAAATTTCTACTAAGTCTTATGATTCTAGATTTCTTAACTGTAGGGTTACCCTTATGTATAGTCTTCAGAATGTCCCATGCTTCCTTTGAGGTATAGAAGATCTAAATCATTTTATACTCATCCAAAATGATGGTGCTTATAATGTCATGTAGTCCCTTACTATTCCATTTTAAACTCTTTGCTTTCTTTTTTCATCCATTCAATCATTGGCTTCAGGATGACTAAGTTATCGATAAGGGTTTTTATTAAGCTCATCTAGCCATTCTCAATAAGAAACCATATACAATCTTTGAAAGACCATAAGAAAGCCCGTATCTGGTACTTTTAATACGCATAGTTATGCACATTAAAAAGAGAAGAGGTATACCTATGTCTCCTCCTTCTCTAGAATCCATCTAGAGATTGTGAGCATGTGTAAAGAAATGAGGCAAAAGAATTAACACTATAGCGGTAAAGCCGAAAAAGGTTTTACCCACTATGATACCAATTGAAAAGTCCACCACCCATTACATGATCAGGATAATGAGCCGATCACTTCTAGAGACTCGCCCCTAACTCATGAATAGTGAAAGTAAAATAAAAAATACCATAGTAAAGCAACAAGATAGACAAAAAAATAAATTAAACAAATAACTAGACAGTTTAATTTATGCTAAGGAGGATAGAAACCTAACCAAATAAAGCAAAAGAAAGATATAATAAGATATAATAAATCATATAGTATGCGATAGAGGGAAAGAAGAGTTTTCCAACCACAATAGGATTCTCATATATTGGAACTACTTGGATAGAATTGTGCTTGTACTAAATAAAATAAGAGAGCAAGTTAATATGGTGATATAATAAGGTAAACCCATATAGATCCTTGCCTAGGTGGTAAAATCCTTAGGTTGCTTATGGTAACCACTAGGTAGTAAATAATCCATTAATAATAAAAATTGTTTTCAACTGGATAGAAGTGTACCGCTAATACCACTTCCAGTTAGGAAATATACCATCACTCTTCTTATAATATCCTCACTTGCTTCCTTTGCAATTACTGTGATCCAAGTTAAATTTGGCTTTCCTCCTAAACTCTTCCACCACTTGGTAGTATAATCAATCATCAACAATTAGTATAAGTGAATCTTACGAGTATGGCTTATCCAAAGCATGAGACCTAACAAGCAATCTAAGTCTCAAGTCTTAATTTAATTTTAATTAACCCAACTTATAAATTATTTTTTGCTAAAAACACTCACAAATCACTAATACTAAAACAACAATAGAGGTATTAGCTATCCAAATTAGAAAAAAAATTAATTTTAAAAATAGAAAGTTTCAAATTCACTAAAGTGTCCCCATGTTTTTCTAATTACTCAAATAATTAAAAGAGGTGGCATTTATTAAAAATTCAAAGTAGTTCAAGTACGTTGTCACCTTTCTTACTGCCTTGGGCAACAAGTGTAATATCCATTACGCAATGAAGCCAATAAGTTATTAAAGAAAAGCTCAATTGCATGATGATGAAAAGTAAGCTAAGGTATGCATTTAATCCTAAATATAAACATTTATCTATCCTACCTAAGATTCATATTATAAGCATACAAAGTCCTTCTAATCTATGGCTAAATACATAACCTACATTAGTGGAGAGGGATGTGAAAAGTAAACATATGAAACTTGTTCTAAGATTTTAATTTATTCATGTTTACATAATTTTATCTCATGAGTGCATTGGATGACATCATTTGCAAGTCACACACACATGAATGTTTTCGTTAAAAACTTTTCATACCCTTGTGTTAATGGAATATTGATTGTGAAGTTCTTAATGGCAAGAGCATACAATATTTTAGAGGAGTAAACTCCTATTGAACATGCATATTTTGGGACATATTTATTTATGAATATGCTACTCATATTGTGTTATAATTTAGTAATTAGTTTATTAAAGTTTATCTTTGTCTTTATTTGAGGAAAAGGAAAGAGCTAAATTTTGGGGTGTTTATAAACATATGAAAGTAGAGTTATTTGGCCACTTCAAGCTAGCTTTTTAGTCTTGTTTTGAGATTAATATTATTTAAAAGATTTGTCTTATGTATAACTATGATAATGTTGGTAAAAAGACATCAAACAAAGCACAAATAAGAAAATTGAGGTAATTCAAGATCAATAAGGCTTGATAAATCAAACCACCTCCAAGTCAATCGAGAAAAAACTTAATCAATCAAGGATCAATCAAGGAAATAAGGAATTACACCCAATAAAGGAAAAAGAGAGTTATATCAATCAAGAAGGATATCAATCGATTGAGCATAGGTAGATCAATCGAGCTTCAATTGATCTTTGATTGAGTGCTCTTGGATTTGAACTATGACATAGTTAGACCAATTGAACAAGGTCTCAATCAATCAGATAGTGCAAAATTTGATGCATTAACTCTAATTTATAGTCCAATTTTCAATCTCAATTGTTGGATTAAATCTAATACATATCCTAAACATGTTAGGACCAATTTTAGCCTACTTAAACACCATTAAGAGGCCATAAAAACAATCAAAAATGGGGAATTAACATAGAAAATCCACAAGAATAATTAGAGAACAAGTAGAGTAAAGTTAAGGAGACAAACTAGTAAATGAGATCAAAGAATGACATAGATATTTCATTAAAGTTGGATCAAATTATTTACTTCATCATTCTTGTAACTTTTATGCACTCATATATTATATTTATCACTTTTAGAGCAATGAGAGGCCAAGCTCTTATTAGGGATTTTTGATGAACCTAGTCACAAACCATGTGATTGATTTTATTTAGTTGATTGACTTACTATATTATTAGTTGACATAATAATTTTAATCTTAATGCTTTGATTTTTTGTTCAATAATTATATTATTTAAGATTCATGCCCTAACTTGACAAAGTAGGTTTTTGAATTAGTCATGGAATTGTTATCATATAAATTGAAATAGTATAATAGTATGATTGATAAATGTGTGGCATGTTACATGTTGTCATAATTGATGTGTGAATAAAATAGCATAACAATGTGATTGTTTGCACATAACCCAAAAGAATACTTTATAAAGATTCATAGATATATAAGGGCATGTAGCTAATCAATTAGGTAGAGATATTGTTCAATAATATGATATTATAAGTGTAGTAGTTAGGGGATTCATAGATCCCAAGAACTCAAACATTTTTTACTTAATAATTATTTATTTCCTTGAATCAATTTTAGGTTTAATTAGTAGTTTAGATAATTGTTTCTTATTATTTACCTAGACAGTATTATGATTGTTGCGTATTGATACTTATTTATAAAAGACAATCACTCTCTATGGGACAATGATTAACATATTTTTTACTTGGACGACCTGTATACTTACAAAGTTGCTACTAGTGAGGACTGCAACAATTCAAGCGTTTTTTATAAATACCCATTTACAATTTTAAATTAAATTAAAAAATGTGGAGGAAACACTTGAAATTTGCAAATTGGGGTTTTTAAGACAGTTTTTCCCAAATTATTTATCAACAATATGTTAAGTCTGATTCTGTATTGTAAATACATTGAGTGATTTGCAAAAAACATGTTTTTGGGTCAATTAAATTAAAATTTGATTAACACCAAGACATAGTTTGAAACTAGGTACATATGCATGAGATTGCCTTTACCCTAGATTTTATCACATACTGAGCCGTAGGTGATTGTACCACACCATGTAATGATGGAGCTTAGGATCGGAGGAGATCCATATTTATAGATAAGATCATAGTTGTTGTAGATGTATCTTAGACACAGTTGGGCATAGTGCTCCAACTGATTAAAGTATTAGCATATACTATCATAGGTTGTGAAATGTTTATTTACTTTCATTAGTGAATTTCTTTTTGTCAAGTGGTTGTCTTATGAAACTCAAGGATGTTACCATATAGGTCATGATCATATATGAATTTTCCAGTTACATTATTGTGTTTGTAAAATTACATATTGTCTTAATACAATCAAGATTAAATCGAAATATATTTCTATATAAGAGGATTTGATGGTGATTGAAAAGTCTTTATTTTCTTATTGCTTTCTTTTTTATTACATGTTTTGATGCTATGAATTTTATTGTTGAAATGATGTGTGTTGGCTATTGAATATCTATATGTTTTGTTGTGAAATAAACCGGCTATTTTTTCTCCATATTTTTCTACCTATTTATTTATTTGCTCTATTTGTTTCCATAGCTTGCAAGGGTTGGGTAAGTCTATGTCCGTATTACTTAGACACTAGGTCTTTGACTCTTTCAAACTCCAACAGTTTATTAATTTTTCCATAGTTATTATTTTCAATAGGCTACGTGAAATAGGGATCTACATTTAAATCCACTAGTAGGGTAAGTTATAAATAATGTCAATGAGGCTTTCTCACAATATCAAGATCATGGGACACTAGTTTTACAACTAAAATAATGAGTAATGGTTCAAGTGGTAAGAGATACTCTCCTCCTATTTCAAGTCATAGATTTAATATACACCAAATACTAGTGTTTTTTTTATAATTTTTTTTCCTAGTTCCTCCCTATAAAGCCGCTTATATTGAAAAAAAATTTAAAAAAACAAGGGAGAGAAATTTATTTAATTTTTAAGAAGCTACATCCTTAATTAGAATGGGACGAAGCCAGTCCGACTCATTTTTAATCTATGTTATATATTTAGAATTGAATTATCAAATTTAACTGAATATTGAGCAACAAAATAGATAATAACAATATGAAAACAAGCTAGTAAAAGGAATTAAATATTTAGAAAGTAGCTTCAAATGGAACTATTCTTTTAGTAGTGCATATAGATAAACTATAAATTAAAGCTATTCTATTTAATCCAAAGGCCAAAATGATTAGAACGATATTTTTTTAGTTAAATATCTTTTAGTGCAAAGGTAGTATTTCCATTTAACGAAAGGAATAATAGTGATTCAATTTTCAAAAACCTAATTTATAGAAGGATAATTTTGTCTTTTTGAAAATATTCATTATTTTATGTATTCTTTAATTGTTTTTGTCCATTTCAATAGAAAAACATGTCATACCGCCTTAGCAATTACTATAAACCTCCATCATTCTTTTCTTCCTACCCCTAATATCACTTTATTCATTTTTTGACCAACCAACTATTACTATTTGTTGCTTTATACCAAATTTATAGTTAGACCACCATTATTTATGGTACCTATCACTTCCCCTGACCACTACTACCACTAGATAATTTCCTTTGATCTCAATGACCCCTTCATCCTTTTTGACCACCTCATATTGGTTCAAATCTAAAATGAAAATGGCTTTGATCCAACACAAGGTGGTCGAAAAATGGTATGGGAAAATTTGAAGCCAAATATAGTAAAATGCAAAGGTACGTAAAATGATTAAAAGACGAATGCTTTTATTTTGATAACAATGAGATCTAGAATATACCAAGAAATGAGAATAGCCATGTTGATCCTCATAGATCTAAGTCTACTTGAAGATAAGAAAAAGATAAAAGAAATCAAGTCAAATGATGGACAATACATGAGGTTGAGCCTCTTGGAAGAATAAGGGAAGAAAAGGTAATCTAATTTACATGAAAGAACATAATATGCCACTTTAGTTTACCCAAAGAACTTGTCACTTATAATGGAAAATAATTTATAGGCCACAACATCAAATAATTTACCTCCATTACTATCCACAAGAAAATGTTCAAGTAGAATCTTCGAATAAATTCGTATTAAACTTGTTTAAAAAGTAGTTGGAGATAGCCAAGGGAAATTGGATGGATGAATTGTATCACATTATTGGTCCATCATGACTAGTCTTTGAGATACAAATAATGAGACATATTTCTCTCTTGTATATGAGGTGGAAGTTGTAATCCCTACAAGGTAAGAGTGCCGACTATGAGGTCAGTCATAACTAAAGATCAAAATGCTTCAAAAAGAGTAATTGATTTGGTACTTATAAAAGAAAAAAGAGATGAGGCCTTAAAAAGAATAGTGAATGAAAGAGAAATGTGGAAGATTACTACAACAAAGGCATACGATTCAAGTCATTCTCTATAGATGATTGGGTTCTTAGAAGAGTCCTTCCTAATTGAAAATAATGGATGGCAGGAAACTTAAATGCAAACTGGAAAGGCCCATACCAAGTAAAGGAGATGACATCAATAGAGCTTACATGCTTAAGAATATCTAGGGTGTAGATGAAGCATGAGTTGGAATGCATGATACTTAAAAAGTACAATTTTTAATATGTAATAGACTAATACTTCTTCTATAAAAAGGCTTTTGTAATAGATGTAGAAGTATAGCCAATGATTAATTAACGAGTTAATCACCTAGATCATGAACCAGGTAGAATGCTCAGCATAAAAATGATTAAGCCACAATTTGATCACCTTAATAGAGAACCAAGTAGAATGCTCTAGCACAAAAATATTAAAACACAAGTTGATCACCTTAGTGAGGAACTAGGTAGAATGCTCATATAAAAGCTTGGTCCTAGGAAGCTAGTATCACTAGCTTCAATAACCAAGCTAAGCCAAGGTTTAAGCTATGAGTTGATCACCACAATTAGAAAACAGGTAGCTCCACAAGTATATTATTAAAAATAGAAAATAAGACAAGCTCGAGGATAGGGTTTATTTTTTCAAAAACCCTTCAGATGTTTAGCCACATAACTAGGATCATAATCCTCTATCTCTTCCTTTAGTAAAGGACAAAACTTGTCCTTGATCTTGCCTACATATTTGTAAACTTTTTGGAATACATCATCACCTCACTTCATCTAAAAGTTTACCTAACATTACTCACCATCTACCGATATGGCCATCTTTAACATTGTTATCCTTTCGTGTGTTCATGTTCAAAAATATTTATCTTTATAAAGCTCGACCTCACACTTAAGTTGATCATAAAGTGAACCCTTGTCCTTGTTAAGAGCTAGAATAGTCCTTACCTCAGTCATCTTAGTGGCAAGCTTGGAATTCTTTTACTTTAAGATGTGTGGTAAATGCCTCTTTGCCTTATTAATGTCCTTGACACCCGAGGACAAAAGGTAAGATTGGTGCTAAGATTCTTTAAAGTAGTTAAAGCTTTCCTTTCCCTATGTACTTCAACAAGTAAGCCTATTACCTTATATAGGGAAAGCATTAGGATGTCCAAATGGACAAATGTAAAAATATAATAAGTATGTTAACATCAATAAACAATAAATAAATAAAAACTTATAAGTATATAAATGCACACATAAATTAAGTAAAGAATTCAATATCGTAAATTAAAAAGTATAATGAAAGGTTCAATTACAATGAGGCTAATGCTTACAAAAGGAGGAGCTTGAACCTATTACAAAATGAAGAAATCGATCTTATAAAAGAAGGTCAAGCTTTATAAAAATAAATAGCTCAAACCTATTACAAAACTTAAACATTCCTAGGATTATTGGTTGCATCTCCCACCTCAACTTCATCTTCAGTTTCCTCAGATTCTTCATTATCCATCTAAGTGTAAGTATTGGAACATGGTGGTGTGACTGGGTATTCAAAATCTAGTAATGGCATTTTACAAGTTTCTTCTCCTTCACCTCATCCTTGAAAGATTCCATGGCTATATTATAGCCAATCTAAGGGCTCTATAGTAGTTGCTAGATTCTAGTGCTCAAATTGTGCTTTGTTTTCTCAAACTTATGTCTGGTCTCTTCTCGCTCATGCATGGTCTCTTCCAACTCACATTTAGACACATTTCTCTTGATTAGGGATCTCCTATCCTCTTTTTAGATGTCTTGAGCTTCCTTACACAATCACTAAGCTCATTGGAAGCCCGAGTCAACCTCTCCTCCTTGTCAATGACCTTCCCCTCCCATTCAATGGCCTTACCAATTTGCAAGGCCATTTAACTTAAGTAGAGTTGTGGCACTCTTTTTCTTTCCTGAGCTCATTCTTAAGTTTAACCATACATATCACCCCGTTCAGTTTGTGCACTAAATGAGCCTAAAAAAAGGTGGTGGTTAAATATATAAATAAAAAGGTGGTGGTCAAATAAATAAATAAAAAGGCGCTAAGAGAATAAAAGTTTAAGGAAATACTTGTTTCTTACCTAGAACAAAATCCTACTCATAATAAGAGAAGGCTTAATGTCCTTTCATAAGGTATCGTGCTCCTTTTTTAAAACTATGTATGGTAGATTCTAGAAGGTACAAGATAAAGTGATCTATACAATGTGAATCATACCCTTAGGCTCACTTTGGGTTGAATTCTCGAGGACTCCTTTCCCCAAGTCTTGAGCATTAGAAGGTAGTTTTTGTTAGCCCAAAGAGAATGGAACAAGTGCATGTTGACCTGAGGAAACTGCTAAAGGACTAGTGATAACCTTCAAATATTAGGAAAGAACAAGTTCTTCAATAACAATGCCTAGTCCCTTCTCTTGTTTGGCTTGGGCTAGAGCATTAGGATACTCTTTGCTTGAGCTTTTGTTCATATTTTTTCCCTTTGAATAACCCGCACCTTTTTAGGAATCATCACCATTTTGGGAGCCCATATTCTTTTGATTAGTAAACTAGGAAAGCATCACTTTTGAATCAAACTCCATTACTATAAAAAGAAAATGGTTACATGTTAGAATAACAAAAGGAAGAAAACTTTACATAGGTGCGAGCTAATAGATAACATCATCAATTGCCACTATTTCAAATCCACCCCCATTACTACGTGGACTTCTACACTGAGCTGGTACTCAAGGCTTATAAATGATTTTAGTTAGAGGAGGAATAGAACCCATTCTTATAAACCCACACACTACAAAGCATGGTGTTGTTAAAATTTTCTTCCCGGATGTAGATTTAGATAGATAGTTTTGGATATTTGCTAGCCTTTCCTTAGCCTCAAGGTTCAAGGTCATTAGTTACGAGCTTATTTTTTTAATCACAAGCTTCACATCAACAAAAGAACTTCTTATGAGCCTCTCATCATTCTTATATTTCTCCAACCGACCAAAGATAAAGAAGAAGTATTGCTTTCAGTTCACCTCAATTTTGGGAAGCATGACATTTAAATCCCTATCTTGTTTAGCCAACAGGTAAACTCTTCTCGTGTCATTAGGGTTTTGTTTCAACATATGAGCTTCAATGGACTCGGGTGATCAGTGCAAAACTGCAAGTGCACAATATCATAGTTTTATAGTAAAATGATGAGAAGAGTATCATCCTCAGGGATTGGTAACTTACTTTTGACAAATACTAAAATTATGCTAATCTCAATTTTATCTAGAGAAGTTACTAAAGATATTGTAATTGAAATTTAAAATAAAATAAATTTATTGAAAATGCACAAAAGAAAAGAAAGATATTGTTTGAAGATCATACTAAAGAGAAGAAAACTTTTATGACATTGATTTCACCTAATCCATCACTATGCTTTACTCATCTAGCTAATTGAATTTAATTCTCTTTGTTTGTTAGCAATCTCCAAAAAACATCCAAAAGCTTATTTCGATAGTCAATTAGAAACATTCTTGTTCATCAATTTACACAATAGTATGCAATTTAATAAAGCAAAAAAGCATTAAGACCAATGATTTTAATACTACACAGGTTCAAACAAGTCTTTCGATCTCTATATTTACCTACGTTGAAATATTCCAAATCTATCCTATAATTCCCTCATTCGATAATAAATCACAAGATTAAAATCATCTAATTAATGACCAGCTAATTAGAAGCAATAAGTTCGTAATAAATCAAACAAACATGAAGAAAATTAAGTCAAATTAACATGAAAAATCAAGCATAGTTTGGAATTAGATTACATCTTTTTCTTAGAATAAGGAAAATTTAGTTCATGCTAAAAATTAAATTCAAAATAAACGAATTCACCATAATTTTTCTAAGAAGAATTGAAAGTAAAATGAATCACAAAAAAAATCTCCTTTCCTATTCCTTTGTCCAGCTTTCTTCTTCTGTCCTCTTTTCTGCTTTTTCTTTTCTCTTTCCTACGACTTTCTCTATTTTTGCTTTTTTTCTTTTTTTCTGTTCTATTTTTGAGAGTCGATTTTCTCTTCTTCTTTTTATTCTACACCCCTCGTATATAAATTTGATTTTCTCGTCTTCTTTTTGTTCAGTTTTCCTTTTAGATTTATTTAAATCTTAATTTAAATTTGATTTAGATAAATCTTTATTTAAATTTTAGAGTCCTTAGATGATATGATTCTAACATTTTGGATCTTCATTTTCTTCAAATCTACAATAAAATTTAAATAATAATAATGAGGTCTAAAATCAATAAAAATAAATAAAATTAGACCAAAGATTAAAGTTGAGATGTGATAAATTATGTCAAATTATGAGAGTCATTAAACACCCCCAAACTTAGAACTTTGTTTTTCCTTAAACAAAAAGAGAATAAGATAAAAGAAAACTATAGACAATATTAACTAGACCCCATAGAGAACTACCATCACTCCCCAGGCCTTGATCTGAATTTATATTTCATCACTAGTAACTTACTCTTTAGACAACGAAGATAGCAGGAAAATCAATCAAAAATTCATCAATTTTTCAAGCAAGAGTTAAGCATTTACTTATACCTAAAACTAATTACTTGGTGTATGTGTGTGAAATAGTCAATTTAACAACAAACTACCAACAAATTTAGATAAAAGTAGAACAAGTGAAATTAGAAGAATTCTCTCAAAAATTAACCCATAAGTCCAATTTTCAAAAATCCAATCCACTAATGTAATCTAATATCAAAATTAGAGATCAAAAGGTCTTTAATCTGGGTTGTAATAAAAGGCCACAGCGTGAGGGCTAAGAAAGAAATGGATATTGAAAACCAAAGCAACTAGGAAAATACTTGGTAAAAAGAACAATAAAAAGAATATTCACAAGATTTACACCATAGCTCTTTCTCGACAATATGCTTTTTCTCGACAATATGCTCATATGGATGACAATATTGTTGCTATACTCAATAAGTGGAGTGCTTTTTTTATTAGCCACCTTGATACTCATAGCTTTTCTAATTTTTCAACCATTTTAAACCTTTTTCGATTATTGCCTTTCACTTTCTTTTATTTTCACACTTTCATCAAATAGTGCAAACATAATGTGCATTATTTAATTTGAACTAACATTATCTTTAAATGCAAATTTTTACCAAAGTTTTTTTCAAAATTTAAGGTAAATTCATGGTTTTCTAGGCTTCGAATGGGAATGGTTTATGCAATTAAAAGAACAAATAAGGGTTATGTAAAATAAGACTCAATGAGGTTGATTATGGGAATACACCATGCAATGATGGCATGATAATTAGGATAACTGGGAAATATTTTTGGTTGTGACAAAAAATTTCCTTGATCATTTCTGTAATGTTTGGTATCAACTAGGATTTTGCCTCAAAGATCCATCAATGGATTCTAGAGCAAAGCAAGATTGAACTTTCTTGATTCAGTTAATTCAACTCCTTTTCTTCATAGGAAAAATGGAGTAAAGAAAAATGAATATATGCTAAATTATTTTCAAGGACAAATATTTAAATCTAAGTACCCACAAAACTCTACCTAACATAATTCATAGTAGCATAATTCATTTAAGCCTCATTCAGTGTCTTGCTTGCATAATATATGGCATGGAACATTTTATCTCTTCACTGTCCAAGAGTAGCTCCAATAGGAAAATCACTTACATCATTCATAATCTCAAAGGACTTGTTCCAATCTAGTGTGACTATAACTAGTACTGACACTAATTTCTCTTTAAGCACTTGGAATGTCGTTAAACATTTATCATCAAATTTGAAAGGAATGTCTTTTTCCAAAAGATTGAACAAGGGTTTGGAGATTTGGGAAAAATCTTTTATGAATCTATGGTAAAAGCCTACATGCCAAAAAAGCTCCTTACTCCTCGTACACTGGTAGATGGTGGTAGTTTCTCAATCATTTCTAACTTAGCTCTATCCACTTCAATACCATTAGCTGAGATTTTGTGGCCCAAGATTATACCTTCACGTACCATGAAATGACATTTCTCCCTGTTTAAAACCAAATTTGTTTCTTCACATCTTTGTTTCACTAGGGAGAGATAGTGTAGAGATACATAAAAAGGGTTTCCAAACACCTAAAAATCATCCATAAAGATTTCTAGATGCTTCTCCACCATGTTTGAGAAAATAGCCATCATGTAGCATTGAAATGTCACAGGTGCATTGCATATTCCAAATTGCATTCTCTTAAAAGAAAAAGTTCCACAAGGACATATAAAGGTGGTCTTTTCTTGGTCTCCATATGCCATGGTAATTTGGTTATACCCAGATTATCCATCTATAAGGTGAAAGAAAGAATGCCCAACAAGTCGGTCAAGTATTTGATCCATGAATGGGAAAGGTAAATGGTCCTTCCTTATGACTGTCCTAATAGGTATTAACTCATTTGACTCATTTTCCACCACAATGATTCCTCCTTTCTTTGGTACACATTGAACTGGGCTTACCCATTCACTATCTGATATTCGGTAAATGATGCCCATGTCTAGCCACTTAAAAATTTCCTTCTTCACCACCTCTTTCATAATGGGATTCAAGCAATGTTGTTCATCCTTGGTGGGTTTAGCTCCATCCTCTAGCAAGATTTTGTGTATGCATATAGATGGGCGTATGCCTTTGATGTCGGCAATAGACCAATCTATAACTCTTTTGAAGTTCCTTAGCACTTTCATTAATGCTGCTACTTGCTCCATACTTGGATTAGTAGAGATTATGATTGAAAGTGTCTCGTTATCACCCAAAATTTCATAACAAAGATGAGATGGTAAAGCTTTAAGCCCTAGTTTTGGTGGCTCCTCAATAGATGGTTTTAGCCTTGAGCTTGTCTCAAGACATTCCACAAATGCATTTGATACACATATAAGAGGCATGTCCTCCCAAAAGTTCACATAGTTCACAATATAAACTGTTGATTCCATAATTTCAAAGTTAAAACAGGTTGAGTTATTTTCTTGTGAGTTTATGTCCTTGTTCAGAGCATTATGTGTTAAATTTTTAAGTACGAGTGGTTCAACAAGTTTTTTTGAGCTACCGATATGAATTTATGTGCCTACATGAGTGCCATGGTATTCATTAGCATGTAAGTTCATAGAATTAACAAGAACATACTCTAAAGCTTCACTAGGGAACATGTCATAAAGCATATTAGTGGTTAGCTCATCGATACAATCAATGCACGTACTCTAAAGCATCACTAGGGAACATTTCATAAAGCACATCAATGGTTAGCTTATCAGTACCATCAATTTGTAAGCAATCACTAGCATTATCAACATCAAAATATTTAATTTCTTTGAACACATTAAATGTTACTTATTCATCTTGCACTCTTATTGTTAGCTCACCTTTTTGTACGATCAAGTATGATAGGAATGTCATGGTCCTCCTCAATGTCTAGCACAATGAAGTCTATCGAAAAGATAAATTTCTCTACTTTTACTAGCACATCTTATACCACACCTCATGGTCTTTTAATTGACTTGTCTACAATTTGCAATGTTACTGAAGTCAATTTGGCATTACCAACCCCAAATCTCTTGAAAATTGATAATGGTATGAGGTTAAAGCTAGAACCCAAATCACATCGTGTCTTACTAAATTGGATGTTCCAAATAGTGCAAGGGATGTCAAAACTACCTAGATCTTTTAGTTTTTTTGGTAATTTTCTATCAAGGATGGCACTACAACCTTCAGTCAAGGTTATTATTTCATGATCTCTAAGCCTACTTTTCTTTGATAGTATATTCTTCATGAATTTGGAAAAAGATGGTATTTGTTCAAGAAATAGTGTGTTTGTAGAGGTTCTTTTTCTTTGGCTCATTACTTCCTTTCCTTTGCTCTCTTTATCCACTAGTTCCTCTTCATCTTTGTTAATTTCTTATTTATCCTCATCCTTTTTAGTCTCATATTTCTACTCTAAATTCTTACCACTCTTTAATGCTATGGCATTGTAATGCTCCTTAACTTCTCTTCTTGGGTTTAGAGTTGTGTCACTTGAAAGGTTACCCTAAGGCCATTGACTTATGGCCTCGACAAGTTGCCCCATTTGGGTCTCTAAATTTTGAATTGAAGTCTCTTGAGTGGACACTTTTGTAATTATTGATTGGATGAAATCTTTCATCATCCCCATTAAAGCATTTGTATTGTACTCAATAGTTGTCTTTTCTCAAGACTTGAGATTGCTATGGTTGTTGGAAACCAGGTGGTGGAAATGATTGACGGTTGAGTTGATTACCACCTTGATTGTTGTTATTTCAAGAGAAATTTGGATGTTGTCTCCATCTTGGGTTATATGTTTTCAAGTATAGATTATTGTTTTGGTTCAAATTACTTATATAGAATGCTAATTTAGGATTCTTTGAACAATTATCAAACAAATGTGTCTCACCACAAAACACCACAAAACACACATGACACCCCTAAATCTTGAACCTGATTTATACTCACTAGTGAGTTTTGAGCCTTCAAAAGATTCATTAAAGATGACACTTGAGCTGTCGATGTCATGATATCGTTTACCTCATGCACTCCGGTTACTCTTCTTGTTGGTAGGAGGTGATGTCATTCCTAAGCTTGTCATTCTTTGTGGGTGGGAAATATTTCATAAAGAATTTCTCTACCAAATCATTCCAAGTTGTATTAGAATTTGGTGACAAAGAGTTTAGCCAAAAGTGAGCACTAACTCGCAAAGAGTAAGGGAATAATCTAAGCCTAAATGCCTCCTTAGTCACATTGTTGAATTTAAATGAATATACAACTTCAATAAACAACATGAAATTTAAATGAGGATTATTTGTTGGTAATCTATTGAATTGTCCAATTGTTTGTAACATTTGAAACATCACTGGATTTAGTTCAAACTAATTAGCTTGAATGTTTGGCTTTGTAATACTTGGATTCATCCCTTCTAATATAGGTATGCATATTCATTCATAGCTCTATCTCTATCATCCATCAAAGGTATCTGATTGTTCAAATTTAGCTCAATATTGTTTTATTTCTAATGGATTAGTTATTTTTTCCACTTGAGTGAAAACTTGTTGTTTTCTTATTGATCTCAAAATATGCTTGATTTTGGGATCTAAAGGAAAAATTTCTCCCTTACGGACTCTGCTCATGAAATAGAGTCAATTATTTTTCTAGTAGCATTGAAAGAGATGTTAAAACTAAAAATAAATAACTAAATAAATTAAAATTACGAAAAATAAATAAAGAAAAATAACTAAATAAAATAAAATTAATTAATTAATTTCCATTAAGATTACGTTATTAGAAACTAATTTTAAAAAAATCAAATTTTTTGTGTTTTTATGTTTTAAGAAAGCAAAATTAAAATAACTAAAAATAAATAGCAATAATTAATTAAATCAAGCTTAATAGCTAAGAAAATATATGAGAAAATATCTAGAAATACTTAATCCCCCATTTTATAAACATGTGAATCACTAAAATCCCCTTAATATAATTACTAATCAATTGAATATAATATAGCTTGTATTCATTTCTCAAGTAAACTATACATCATATAGTAATTAATCTAATCATACTCTCATGTCAATTAAATTGCATACTACTCATTAAGTTCATCAATTATGGATCATATACATAAGAATCATACATCTCTACCTAAAAATTATGCATGTTATTTAATCAAGACAAATAAGTAAATAATTCTCTCAAATCTATTTAATTGACTCTATAAATTAATTGTTAGCCAAACAGTTAATAACACAAAAATCAAATTAAAAATTATAGTTAAATTCAAAATTATAATTGGGGTAGAATATTAGATCATAACATGTTGAAAATTGGATTCATAAGACCCTTAGATTAATAAATTAGTTAAACATAATTTTGTTCATAAAGAAAGACATAAGAATTGATAAAGAAATGAGCATAAGAAGAAATACAATCAATCTTTTGAATTGTAGCACCAATATCCTTTTGAATATCCACCAAAATTGTATCTCCTTTAAAAATATTTAGTATTTTTCTCTCTTCTTCGCTCCAAAAACTAATAGAAAATTGATCATTTTTGGCTCATTTGGGTTTATGAGGTAATTAGGGGGTTAAATTGGGCTCAAGTGAAATCTGGACCGTTAGATAAGCTTTAGAGCAAACATTGAGATGAAAAAAATAAAAATTAATAGCATTGTCCAATATAAATGTGACATATGACAAGTGGGATTTATTAGGCAAATCAGGTAACGACGTGTGGTATGAGTGGACTCGTCTCAGTCAACGAAGGCAAAGTTAGTGCCACGTGGCATTCTATTATTCGCAATTATAGATTATATGGAACTTCGGTGGGAAGAATGGAAAAATCAAATAATGATGTGTGGCACGCTCATTGACCGTGCGGTGAAAGTCAAAATGAACGTTGTGCTGAAACGTGGCATGGCACTACATCACACAGTACATACGATGGTGTGCAATTGGGCCTCTACACTTGCATGTCATCCATGTGGCTTACCTAATCAACTCCTCCACTTGCATGGTGTCCACATGGCATCTTCTGGTTGATCTTGCATTAAAAATTCATAAAACATTCATAAGAATTCTAAAAAATCCCAAAAAATTCAAAAATATATCTTCACCCCTTTTCACTAGAAAGTTTATATTTTAATATTTTTGACATAAAAAATACTACTTATTAAATAAAATGCATAAACATTAAGCAGAAAAGTGCACTAATGACTCTACTTTCATAGAGTCATCATTCGACCACCAACTTGATGTAATATTTTTGTCACATTTAGAGTAGTTTATGCTTTTACTATTTTACCACTCTAACACATGGTGATGTGTACCCCTATGTAATCAACATGTGTACATGTAATATCCTATATATATATAAACTAGTATTAAACCCAGACATATTCCCTCTCATTTCATAACATCTCTCTAGTTTATCTCTCTAAATTTGATCATCCCCAACAGTTGACAAAACAAAATATTTGCCAAATAATAATATTATGTTAGACATATATTACATTCACTTATGTACAAAGTGAAATGGATATAATATAAACATATGAGATGTCCATTATATATTGATAAGGACTAGTTATCCAAGTGCCTAAAAATGTAAAGATATTGAAAACACGTGAATTTATGTCCAAAAATGATGCAGTTGTGAGATATGAAAGTTTTACTCCTGCATTTATTAGATCGCTTAAAAACATGACTAATGGGCATATAATATTGGTTTATTATTGATATAAATAAATTAGTAGTACTTATTGCTTATAAAAAGCATAAAGTTCAAATGTCATATATTATTATAATAGTTTATAGACATGTACTTAGATATGCCAAACGAGTTGTTTAGTCGTGCTTAGTTCATTTAAAGTTGACCCATTGAGCTCATGAGTTAAAAATATTCAGTTCACTTAGCTCACAAACTTAAATGAACATCTCATTAGCTCATTTCACAAATACATATTAAATTAAAAAGTTAATAAATAAGAGGAAAAATTAAAAAGTTATCGAAATATAACTATTAATTATTGTTGCAAAGTTGACAAAAATGCTAATATTAGTCAAAGTAATAAATAAAAAAAGTAACAACTAATTTTTTGAAAATAAAATAAAAGGTGAATTAAATTAAATTTATACTAGGATATCCAATAAATATAAAATTCTAAGACAAATAGTAACTTAAATATACACACTATAATTGAGGTTAAAGAGATGATCATTGAATTAGTTTTCAAATTTGAAATGTACTTATTTACAATAATTTATAATTAAATCTATACATTATTAAAAATATTAAATTGAAAATTTTATAAAAAATATTACATTTTAAAATTTTGAATTTTTTAGAGAAATTATACTCATTTTATTAAATATTCTTTATATTCTATTAAATATTTTTGAAATATAAACCGTACTAATTCAAAAAAATATTATGTTTCATTTCATATATAATTAGAAATCTCTAGAATTTTATTTAGAAATCTCTAGAATTTTATTTTCATTTTAGAGAGTTATATATATATTAGTAATGATTGTTCATATTCAAAATAACATTTTTTACTCATATTTAAAATATAAAATTTTCTAATTCATAAAATTTTATGAATCATTTCATATACCATTAAAAATTTCTAAAAATCTACTTTGCCCCATTGTACTCTTTTTGCTTCTTATTGTTTTGCCCCATTGAGTTTTCTCTGAAATGGTTTTAACGAAACAATTTTAGCGCATTCCATAAGATTAAAATACTCTTTTTCTATTTGATAGTTTTTGTATTCTAAGTGGTTTTGTATTAGTTTAATAAAAAAAATTAAAATTTTAATATATATCTTATCATGATTTTGTATTCTAATAGAGATTTGATCTCTATCATATCATCAATTTAAAATTTGTATTATATTTTAAGAGTTCTATAAATATGATGTATAGCATTATATTCAAGCGAAAATATAATGAGAATTATATCTTATATTTGTTTTCTCTATTTTTATATTTTCATAATTATTTAATTTTATAATATTAAGTTTGTTTTCAATTTTTTAAAATTAACAACAAATACGTCGTAAACATAAAAAAAATGAGATGTGGTAATAATTCAGTAATAATAATTTATTATTATCACAAGAAAAGTAAATGAAATATTTATTTTATTTTTAGTATTAATTATACTTTAATAATATTAATATTAGAGGAAATTGTTATTAATAAAATATTCTTAAAATAATAAGTATTTGTATTAAGAAAATATGGATACTCCGATATTTCACCCTAAATTTTTTTACTGGTTGGTTTACATTAAATTATTGGGACAATAAATTAAATGAAAATATTATTGGTTCTCGGAATCATAATCATATCAATAACGCATAAAACGCATACAAACTTTTCCTATTATGTGCTGTTTCATGTCTAGGCGGGTTAATTGACACAATAAATTTTTTTACTATTTTTTGTCAAATAAATCATTTATAATAGTAAGTAATAATATGAATTTTAAACTTATGAAACAATTATTGGTAAATTCTATTTTGTTTGTACCATGTTCATGTCGTGTTGGCCACAGTTTTGCCATCTCTGAGTCACTCAGGTATAATTAAAGCCAAGTAGTGCATTTTTATATGAAATTAAAGTCTTCTTACAAATTTTGTCAAGTTCAATTGGATATTGCAGTTTAACTTATTAACCCGGGAACCCTGTTATATTTTCTGATAGTCTACCATATCATATATGATTGATAAGTATAGATAGACTCCTTTTGTAATCCTGCATTTTAATTTGAAAAATGTCAAAACAATTTATTGTAAGATTGGTGAAAGAAACTTCACCAAATAATGATACCTCATGTCAAGGATATTGCTTTAGTAACTAAGGAGCAACTGAATTGGCAAAAATATATGACAATACTAGTGGTCTTCACTTGAATTCCTTTTATCCTTTAGCACAATTCAATTTGGGTTTTGTGGGTTGTGCTTAATGTAATTTGATGCTAATAATCAAATCTTGTCGTCCAAAAATGTTTAAAATTTGTTTCTGAGAGTCTCTTAATATGGCTTCTGCAGATGATTCCAAAGAAGTTTATAGAGAGATTTGGTAATGAACTTACCGCTAAAGCTAGCATCAATGTTCCAAATGGCCATAGCTGGCCAATAGGAGTAGATAATGTTAATAGAAACATTTGGTTTTGTAATGGCTGGCAAGAATTGATGAAGTATTATTCTATTCAATATGGCTACTTTCTAGTATTTAGATATGAAGGGAATTCGAACTTTTTGGTTCGTGTGTTTGATAAAAATGCTTGTGAAATCAACTATCCATGTGTGGATCAAAGCAATGAGGTTGATCCCATCGTGTTAGAGTGTTCTTTCGAAGAACATGAGCAAGGCAAAGAAGTTGATGATGAGGATGAGGGAGACAATGACGAAGATGATGATGATGATGATGAGATAGTACTAGATTCCATAACTCACCCACTAAGCAGAGACAATATGAATAATATATCCAAGAGAGGTAAGTTGAAGGGTAGTGAAAGGAATCATCAAGCTGATTCATTTTCCAAAGAAAGAGAGTTTATTATTAGTAAAAAACTTGTCTATTCGAAGAAAAGTGAAAGTGCAATCCATGCTGCAAGAAAGCACAAGCCTAAAAGTCCTTCTTTCATGGTTGTTGTGAGGGTTGGGATTCTACGTTGCCAAATTTTGGTGAGCTTAACACATGATATGCATATTTTAATTTCTTTTACTTTTTTTCCCTTTTGCATAAATCTCTTATAAATTGCGCTAAGTTGCAATTTCATTCTTCTTAATATTGTGCAGACTGTACCTTCAGAATTTGTTAAGAAGTATATGAAAAGTTGTTCGAAACTCATCAGGCTTCAAGATTCAATTGGAAAGCAATGGCCTATTAAGTGTCACTACTATGGTAATTCAAGCTCAGTTAAGATAACGGGCAAAGGATTAGAAGTATTCTTTAAAGACAATAATGTTAAGGATGAAGATGTTTGTGTCTTTGAGCTGACAAAAAAGAGGGATATTGTTTTCAAAGTTTTTGTATATCATGTGGATGATGAGGGTGATTGTGTGGAAACTTTAAACTCTAAAGCTCCTCTTCGAAGCAGAGTGAATACAAATATCACAGAGAGAAATAAGTTGATCAAGGACAATAAGTTGCCTCATCAACATGATTTATTGCTCAAAGAAGATGACCAAAAGATTTATGTTAGTAGAAATTTAGTGTATTCCAAGAAAAGCGAAGGTGCAATCTGTGCAGCTAGAAATCACAAGCATCGAAACCCTTCATTTATGGTTGTCTTAAGGCCAATGAATCTATATGGCTTCTTTCTTGTGAGCTATTTAAATAACACAATATTATAGCTTTTGGTTTGTTTCATTCTATCCTCTATCTTTTATGTAAGTTAACCTTAGCCACAATCTATTTCTTGATAATGTGCAGTTTGTGCCTTCCGAATTTGTGAAGAAGTATATGTGGAGTTGTTCAAAATTCATCAAAATTCAAGATTCAAGTAGCAAGCAATGGTCTGTTACATGTGACTTTTATGACAGTTCAACATCGGGTAAGAGAATAAGCAAAGGAGTGAGAACATTTTTTGTAGACAATGATTTGAAGGAAGGAGATGTTTGCGTCTTTGAGCTAATAATGAACAACAAGGATGTTTTGCTGAAAGTTTGGATATATAATGGGGATGATGAAGAGGACACAATTATTGCTAATGATGACGATGACGATGACGATGATATTCAAATTTTAGATTCCAAAGCCCGTCCTCTAAAGAGAGTGAATAAAAATATGTCCAAGGGTAAGTTGAGAGAAAGTGAAATGCCTCATGAACATGAATTATTAATCAAAGTAGATGAATCAAACATATTTTTAGTAACAGATTTATGTATTCTAAGAAAAGCAAGAGCACAATCTGTGCTGCAATAAAGCACGAGCCTAAAAATCCTCCTTTTATGGTTGTTTTAAGGCCATGGAATATGTATAAATCCTATCTGGTGAGCTAATAACTTAAGGCCTTATAAGCTAATAGTTATTTTTTCTATCTAATTATATGCATTCTCTTCTTAATATTTTTGTAGGGCGTTCTTTTGGATTTTGTTAAGAAGTATATGTGGAAGTGTTCGAAAGAGTCAAGGATTCAAGATTTAAGTAGAAAGAAGTGGCTAGTGAAGTGTTAATTGTTTCGTTCGTCAAGCTTCGGTAAGAGATTAGGCAAAGGAATGGGAGCAATTTTTTGAAGACAAATTTGAAGGAAGGAGATGTTTGTATTTGTGAGCTGAAAACTTCTTGAAATTGAAGTTAGCTAGTTCCACTTCTTGTTTTTTTTTGGCTTAATGTGTTTTGTTGGGTGATATCACGATGTGTGCCTCTATGTTGTTTTGTCCTCAAGTTTACTTGCAACTTGCAAGTTTGCTAAATATGTCTAATATTTTATGCTAAATTTTTATTTCCTCTAAATGAGTAAGTGAATTTAGATGTTTAGGGCAATCATCAATTAATTTAACTAGTTGATTTTACGCTTCTTAAAATAGAAATAGTATAATCGAATCCCACCAAATTCATTCATAAAAGGGAGGAAAAAAAAGTTTGTAATCTCAAATTTAAAACATATAGCATAAAATAAGAATATTTTAATATATGTCATTTAATGCTCTTGTTACATTCATTTTTTGTCTTAATTTTATAGTCATATTTAATGTTCATTTGGTGTTGACTTTATCATGTTCCTATAATACAATTGATCATCGATAAAAGCAAATAGTAAACAAAATAGTAATATTTGAAGCCAAAATGAGATTGGAATACAAAATGTAATATTTTAAATTAGATTTAATTATGAAATTAACTAAATGTTTTATTATTAAAATATTGTGTAATGAGTGAGTTATTCCAATATATATATATATATATATATTGTTTCATTTTGTATTGATGTTCCATTGATGATAACACATGTAACACTTTTTAAGATTGATGTTAGTTTTTGTAGTAAAAACAGGTTTAATGGTAAATTTGTGGTCAACGTTAAAGTTTGTTAGTAAATTTTCTATTTATTCAACTAAAATGTTAAGAAGTTACCAGGGCACATCAAACTTTAAAATCTAAGTCATGAATACATAATTTGTACGTGTCTGACGTATACTTGTTAGCCAAAATCATTGGCCATGAGCAAAATTAGTTGGTTGAAAACTTTGTAGCACAAGCCAAATATATGAAGAGAAAGTAGCATTTACAATTCATCATAGAAGGGAAGCTTTTCGATCGTTGCTATTTATTTTTGAGCGTTCAGAGAGATTTAAGAGATGTTTATATTTGGATCTGGGTGTACTTTGGAGTTTTGGAAGTGATAATTTGTGATTGTAATAATTTCTCACATATTAGTTGTTCTCCATTTTTATTTCATTATTATTCTGAAAAGCATACTGGTGATACCAAGAAGCCGTACTGATCGGGGAAGGCAGCAATGCATCTTGTTTGGTACTTCAGAGGTGAAGTGATTCTCTTGAACTCTGCCTGTAGAAGATCATTAGTGATTCAAATGAAAGTGGTAACAAGAGGGAGATAGGTAAGTGAGGTAACTTATCTTCGCTATGTCTCTCAAATAGAGCTTAAGAATGTGAATAATTCCTTAAAAGATGAATTTTCAATAAATGCTATGCAAGATGAGTTCGCTCAATTCACTATAAATGATGTTTGGACACTAGTACCTAGATCTAGTGACAAGAATTATCATAGGAACTAAATGGGTGTTTAAGAATAAATGTGACGGACATGATATTATGGTTAGAAACAAGACTAGACTAGTTCCTCAAGGGTATAAACAAGTTGAAGGAATTGATTTTGATGAAACATTTGCTCCTATAGCTAGGTTAGAATCAATTAGGATCTTAATGCTATTTCATGCTTTATGAAATTTAAACTCTTTCAAATGGATGTAAAATCTACTTTCCTAAGTGTTTTTCTTAGTGAAGAAGTCTATATTGAACAACCAATTGGTTTTGTCGAATCCCAATATCCCAAGCATGTTTATAAATTCAATAAGGTCATTTATGGTTTGAAACAAGCTCCTAGAGCTTGATATAAGAGGCTTACAACTTATCTTTTGAACAAGGGATTTTTTTAAAAGGAGTTGATAAGACACACTTATTAAAAGAACTAAAGAAGTAATATTCATTGCTCAAATATATGTCAATGACATAATCTTTGGGTTAACCTCCACCTCTCTTGTCATAGATTTTGTGAAAATGATGACTAGTGAATATGAAATGTCTATTATCTAATTCATAAATTTGGACTTGAGACAAGTAAGGATTTGAGAACTCCCATAAGCACAAGTACCAAGAGTTTTGTGGATGAGTTAAGTAAGAGCACTGATCAAACGCTATATAGAAGCATGATAGGAAGCTTGCTATATCTCACAACTAGTAGACCTTATATTTGCTTTAGTGTTGGTATTTGTTCCTATTATTAGTCAGATCCTAAGGAATAACATATTGAACATATAAAAAAGTTTATCAGGCACGTCTTTGGAACTAAAAAGTTTGACATTTGGTTTACTAATGATACTTCTTATGAAATTAGTGGATACATAGATGGAGATTGGGCAAGAAATCAAGATATAAGAAAAGATACCTTAGGTGGATGTTTCTATATTGGTAATAACCTTGTTTCATGGCACAACAAGAAATAAAACATTATCTCATTATCTACTGTAAAAGTAGAATACGCTGTTGTTAAAAGTTCATATACACAACTTATTTGGTTGAAAAATATACTTAAACAATATGGATTTGAATAAGGTACTATTCCCTTTTTACAATGATAAGACCAGTACTATATTTATTTCCAAAAATCCAGTTTTGCATTCAAGGACAAAACATATAGACATATAGACATTAGACATTAAACATAAGAAATTTTTTTATCCCTTGAGTTTGTGCATACTAAAAGATAATTAGCTGATTTATTCAGTTAAGCCCTTGATACCCAAAGATTTAAATCTCTTTAAAGTTCCTTAAGAATCTATACTATTAAGTAATTTTCTTTAGTACATTTTTTTGTCTTTGTTTTGTTATATTTTTCATTTATTTCCAATAAAAAATAAAAAAATAATAAAAAGGGAGTAGACCTGCTTTAATATTGACATGAACTTTACATACTACTCTTATAATATTCCAATTATCTTGATTGATTTTCCATTATGGAAATTGATATTCTGACTTGGTGCATTTACATATTTTACACATCTTATGATCAATGTTGACATGAAACTACTCACATACTCACTATACACGTATTATGTCATGCTTGAAGTTTATGATTGACTTTGTGAGATTTTAGTGCATGAGATAATCTTGACTGTAAAATTGTATTTGAGCTCTATCTTTCACCTCATGAAATGCTACTATAGAGAGACACTTAGTTTTTATAGGGCTATATACTAAGTTTTTTGCTTGTGCATATTTGCTTAAAAATGATAATAATTTTTAAAAGAAAAGAAATTACATGCACAAAAAGAAAGAGCCACAAATGATTATAAAAATAAATAAATAAAAAATTTACTACGATCTATTTCCTCTTGAAATTAATTTTAATATGAGGTAGATCAATCAAAGTTTTGGGTTTGATCGATTGAGGACTAGATTGATTGAGTATCAATCACATTTGATCTACCTGGTCTCTAGTTTTTACTTTTTATAGGGTGGATCAGTAGAGATTTGTTTACATTGATAGATGTTTTATTGATCATTTCTAGGATCAATCAATAAGGATTTCGATCGATTGATCTTATTGGTTTGATAGATTGAGATTGGTGTAGATTGATTGAGCGATGAGGTTTTAACTTTGACTTGGTTGTTTTATTCAAGCCAAACCTTTTCATTACTATATTGTCCTTATATTTTAATGCTCTTTCAAGTGTTTTTATGGACATATTGGTAATATCTTTTTAGTCAAGTCTTCAATAATTCTATTTAAACAAACCTAATGCATTCTAATCTCTGAACCACAATTGCATAAATTTTGTAACTTAATCTCTCTTTATTTAATTTTTTTTGTAAAATTATATTTTGGTAGGCTTTGTTCTTTAGTTAATCTATCAAATATTTTGTGGTTATGTTTGATTGATTAATAAGCTTACATTATTTGTGATCATATGCTTAATCATTTGTAAATTTATTAAATCATTTAGTTAGGGTTGTTCACCATTTAATCTATTCATGGACAAACCTTGCACTTTAGTTTTTGTTCTAACTTTTTAGGTGCCAGTTGAACGAGTTTAATAACTCATGTGACTTAAGTTTATTAGAACGTTGGTCTGGATCTAAACACCTTGCTTATTGAGACTATGAAAGAAAGCAGAGGCTTGTAAGTAGATTACTTAGGGGCACTATCTGTGATGGATAATTCGAGTCCTAGCCTTGTAATGGAACATATTTTCATAATGGATGGTTAGGGGGTCCTGTAGACAAGTGATTTTCCTCTTAGGTCATTGTTGTAGCCTAAGTTGTTTCCACCTAAAAATCTCGTATATCAATTTCTATTATTTCATTATTTTATTTACACGATATTGCATGTCTGGCCATCTATGATGTTTTAATTTGGCCTATTTTTATTAATTATCTATTCACTCCCACTCTAGTTAAATAGATCCATAACATAAAATATTTTACACGTGATCATAAGTTGATGTATGAATGAAATAGCATGACAATGTGATATTTTGCACATAATCCAAAAGAATGCTTGACAAATATTCATATGTATATATGTATAGACAATCAATTAGGTAGAGAAATTGTTCAACAATATTTGAAATTGCATGTGGACTGGTTAGGAGATTCATAGATTCCAAATCCTTAAAGAATGTATACTTAATCATTATTTGTTATTTTGAGTCAATTATATGTTTAATTAGAAGTTTAAATAATGCTCCCATATTATTATCAAAAATATTCACTTATTATTCACCTATAGAGTATTGAGACTGTTGTATATTGGTACTTAGTTATAAAAGATAGTCACTATGTGTGTGATGGTACTCGTTATTAACATACTTTATTACTCGGGCTACCCATATACTTGTAGAATTCCTACTGATTTTCTAGAGCCATTGTCCGAAATGCAATATATTATATAATTAATATCAATATTTGTATAGTAGTACTAGTTTAGGTAATTTAATATTTTGTTTTAGTTTTACTTTATAACAGAGATAAGTACTAATCTTTAGCCTTTTGATACGATATAAAGAGAAATTTTCACTAGTTAAAAAGAAAAAGACTACACCAAAATGAGCTGGAGCAATGGCAAATTTAGAATATCTACAGGGCATCATCATCTCCAAACCTCTTCAGAACTTGTAGTACCACAAGTTGATGGAGTTTAATCATTCATCACTAGAACCTAATCTAATAATTTAATAAATTCAAAGGGATAGATAATGAAGATCCTTATACTCACTTTGCTAAAGTCTTTAAGCTATATAATACATTTAAGATGAATAAAGTATCATAAGATGCCATCTCTCTTTTCTTGTTCCCTCTCACTTAGAGACAAAACAAAGGTGTGCTCATTACCAATGTGATTCATCACCACCTAGGATGATTTGGCTCAGGAATTCTTGGCAAAATATTTCCCATCTTCAAAGACAGCCAAATTTGGGAATACTATCACTTGCTTTCAAAAATCATAACTGTAAATCTTTTTATGAGACATGGGAACATTTCAAAGAGCTGCTAAGAAAATATCTCCGTCATTGTATTCCTCCATAGTTACAAATTCAAACATTTTATGGTGGATTATCAAGGCAAACAAAAAAAATACTTGATCTAGCAATTAGAGGAGCTTTAATGGGTAAGGATGAAACTGAAACATTTGTACTACTAGATGAGATGGTCTCCAATAGTTGTCAATGGTCAATAGAGAGGTTAAATCTAAAAAAGGGTTACTATAATGGTATATATGGATGCATTTACAACTTTTCAAATGGAAATAAATGCATTATTTTTAGGGCTATCAAAGAAGCTTAATATTGCATCAATGAGGATTACTAAGGTGCAAAATCATTCTATTATTTTTTAGCACTAAGATGAATCTCATTCTAGTGATACATGTGGAAAAAATTATGAGGTTTTGAATTATATCAACAACCAAAATTACCAAGGGAATCCTTATTCAAACATATATAATCTAGGCTTAATGAACCATTCTAATTTCTCTTAGGGTCATAGCAACCAAAGTGTAGCACCAATTAATAGACCACTATTCCACCCATTTAGGTTTAACCAATAACAAGAACAATCACGATCAAAGAATCAAAACTAAATAGATTGGGAAGAAAAATTTAAACTATAGCTACATCAATCATCACTATTAGCCAAGATATGAACCAAATTAATACAAGGATGGATGTTATGCCCACTAAGGTGGAGAGCTTGATATTAAATGAAAGCAACAATGGTACTAGTAGAAATTTGAAGTGCAAATGGGATAACTTGCATAAATGTTGCAAGGAAGAATTTATGGTATACTTCCAAGTAACACCTAGGTGAATCTCAAGAATGCTGCCAGAGAGTAAAGCAACATCATTATAACAAGAAAAAGGCTAGTAGTAGGAGGTGAGGAAAGAGGAGAAAAATGAATGATGAGGAAGAAAAGAAAAGAAAACTGAAAAAGAAGAAAAAAGAGAGTAAAAAGGCAACTTGGATGCCTAAAGAAGAAAACACTTATTGGGAAAGAGTCTGCACCCCAGCTTTTCCTTTACCATAAATACTCAATAGGAAAAATTTAGACCAAAAATTCTTTAAGTTTCTTGATATTTTTAAGAAGATGCATAACAATATCCTTTTCATGGAAGCTTTATAAAAATTGACAGTACACATGATATTTATGCAGGAGATTGTATCAAAGAGGAGAAAATTCAAAGATTATGAAACTATTATCCTTAAAAACGACTATAATGCTATTATTGAGCAAAAACTACCAACCCAAGTTGAATATTTCTAAGTGATGGACAATCATATGAATATTTATTCACGTTAAGGAAGTAACAATCGAGCTAACAAAGTTTTTAAGTGGTCTAATCAAGTTGAAGAGATTAGAAAGGTCTAATCAAGGACATTAAACATGATGCTTGTTGGGAGGCAACCCAATGTATTCTTATTACTTGTGCTTTTATTGTTTTTTTTTGGTGAATAAAATGTAGAAAGACTTGGTAAGAACATGGACATATTTGGTGATGAAGACCAACACGTCAATGTCAATGGAGTTTTATTTTCCTATATATTTTATTTATCATGACTATGTTGCACGTTGTGGACAATGTAAAATTCAAGTGTGGGGGAGAAAACTATATTATCTACTTTAGGATAGTAGTTTGTTTTAGTTTGTTACTAAGTTATTAATTTCCTTTTTTAGTTATGATATGGATAGAAATTGATAAATATGTTGAAATTATGCTTGATATTAAATACATAAACCTAATAATAGAATTGGTTGTCATGATTATGATAAGGAATTTACCATATAGCTATTGAGCTAATTACATTAACCATTTGGTATACTTGCTTATTGTTAATTGAAATCGTTATTTATGCACAATGCATGTGATTGACTATTTTATGTACTTAGTGGGAGAACACTTGGTGCGATTAATGTTATATGATAAGAATATTTCATTTTTAGAATATATTTGATCAACCCTTGAGGCAAAATCATAAATAGTATTTGAGAAAGTCCACTACCTAGTACACAATCATGATAAGGAGTTGACTACACCTGTCAACTCATCCCTAACTCGCAAATAGAAAAAGTAAAACATAAAATTGGTAAGTGCTTGAAAAACAATAATATTTTGTGATTTTATTGTACTTAAATGTGATAAATAGATTTGAATATAACATATTTATGTGATAATTTATATAAATCTATATGTTTGGAATCATGGGTATGTTTTGTTTTTGTATTTTAGGTGTTTTTAGCTTCAAAATGAATAAATTTATCAACACATAAAAAATACTACTTTAAGCACTCAATTTCCATCCAAGGAGCTTAGAAGAATAAGGCATGTAAACTTACGTAAATAATCAACCTATTTATAAGGTGTACAAGGAAATTTTCAAGAAAAACTAAGTTGTGGCTAGTCTTCATTTATTCAGCCCCCGAAGCCCTTCTACATCTACCTTACCTATAAATATGAAATTATATTTAGGTTTTCATATTTTTCCATTATAGCAATCGTTTGTAGAATTTAGGCTTAGTGTATCATTTAGATTAACTATTACACCCCTTTCTACAAATATAGAGAGAAAATCCTCCAATTGTAAAGATGTCTAAGGTTTTGAAGAAAGTAGTGATAACCCATTTAGAGATTAGGAATCATTTTTATCAAGAAGGGGTAAATTTATCATTATATTTTTTATTTCTTTTTGTAATCTAATGTCTTTAATACTTGAATTCACTTTTATTAATAATTATGATTGATTAAATTTGTATATAGGATTTTAGTCTCTCCTTCAATGACTAGAAGAATAGTTTTGTAATTTAAATAAATAAAATTTTAGATTTACTTCTTATTCATAATATTCAAATCTTTGATTATGAATTCATGATGCCTAAGTCTTGACTTATTATTAAAGAAAACATTTTAGAATTAAGCATTAGACATATCATTTATGCTTAGTTGTGCATAATGAATAAGAGTATATTTTAATTTTATTGATTTGTATTAGTTTAGATGGTTGAAAAATAGCTATAATTATAAATTAAAGATAGGCCAAATCTAAATTTATAGTTAAATTATATATCTATCTTAAGTTTATCAATTTTTATTTTCAAGCATGACCAAAGGAAGTTATTAATTAATTAAATATTTTGGTATATATATTTCTTTAGTTTACTAATTAATCAATTTCAACTCCTACATAAGAAGAATTGATTAATTAAATATCATTAGAAGTTCACCATGATTATAGAATATTTTATCTAAAAAGAAAATAAATTAACAAATCTAACTTATATTTAAAACACTTAATTCATTCGGTCCATGAAGGGCTATGCTCACTAAAATACCATATATATCCATCATCCTAAGTTAAGATATAGTATAAGTTATCGCTTTAATCTATCACTTTCATTTATATACTTTAATTTACCTTTTTTCATTAGATATAATTTAATTTAGAATATACATTCTATTCACAAAACAACAAATTGTTACAATGTTTAGGACTTATTTTTTCTTAACTAATTAGAAAATAATTTAACCTTTTAAAACTAGCACAATTCTTTGAGAGAAGATCTTGAGAATATACTTATCACTTATTATAAATTATTCGTGCACTTGCGAGCTTTTTGTGAATACAAAATTAGACTATCAAGTTATTGTGCATCAAAAAGAAAACTCAACAGTAAAGCAATAAGATAAATAGAAACAAAAATAAATTAAACAGATAAGCAAGAATTTTAATTTATACCAAGTAGGATAGCAACCTAAGAAAACAAAGTAGGAGCAAGATATAGTAAGATAACATAAATCATATAGCATGCATCAGAGGGAAATAAATTCTTTCCAATCACAATAGGATTCTCATAAGTTGGAAAATACTTGGATAAAATAGTGCTTATACTAAATAAAATAAGAGAGCATGAAAAAACAAATGATATAACAAGGTAAACACCTATATACCCCTACCTATATGGTAAAATCCTTGGGTTTATGATGGATATCACTAGGCAGCAAACAATTTACTAAAAAATAAAAATAATTTATAATTCGACAAAAATACACTTCTAATAACTCTATTACTCAAACAATTGTTCCAATGATACCTTTGCTAGTTGCCTTTACAACTAATGTGATCCAAGATGAATTCAACTCTCCTCCTAAACCTTATCACCACTTGGTGGTACTATTAGTCATCAATGGTAAATACTAGTGAATCCTATGGATATAGTTTATCCAAAGCACAGGGACCTGACAAGAAATCTAAGTCTTGGGTGTTGATTTAATTTTAATTAACCCAACTCCAATAAATCAATTTTTGTGAAAAACACTCACAAGCTATTGATACCAAAACTACACTCGAGGTATTGGCAATCTGGAATTAGAAAATAATTTATTTTTGAAAACAGAAAATTTCAAATTCTATAGAGTTTCCCCACATTTTTTCTAACTGATGTGGTATTTATAGAAAATTCCAAGTAGTTTGGGTACCTCCTTGGCCTCTCGCCACCCTCTTCATCTCCCACAGTGATGAGGTTAATAGCCATTACCCAATAAGGGTAATGGCCATTATATACTCACTCACCAATTGTGGCAAGACCCTAGCGAGCACAAAAAAAATTCTTTTTATTTATAATATTTACCAAGTAATTATTCAAAAATACCCATAAAATAACTCAAACAAAAAGACAAAAACAACCTAGAATGAATACTAACGAACCAACCCCTATGGTGTGTGTAAAATATGAAAACATACATGATGCACAAATTATAATTGCTCACAACTATAGAAATCACTAGTAGACTAATGATAATATTATCTTGAGGTCAACCACTAAAGAAATTAGTAGATGTTTTAAAACTTTAAATTATTTTCTTATTTAGCTAAAAAAAACAATCCTAAATATTCTAACAATTTTTGGTTGAGAGAAAGATTACAAATTCTAAAATAATTAAATAACTAAAAAAAGCAGATAAATTATAACAGAATAAATATGGATGAATGAATATGGGAGATTAGCTAGCTATCCATTCTTGGAAAAACAAATTAATGATTTTCACAATATGGCTTCAAAAGCTAGAATTATTGATTTTTTACATTTAAATAAGAGGACTCCCATTGATCATGGTAAGCCCTACAATTCTCAATTAACAAATTACTTCTTGGATCAGGCTTGAAATCAAATTTCTCCAACCTAGATTATGGGGGTTGGAACATGGATCATTCTTGGGTCTAGGATGGTACCCCTATATTAGATGAACTTCTTGATTGATACCACACTCATAGGTACCAGACTCTGCATACCTCTTGGTTTGGTATATTCTTTGTAGTGAGGATTTGAACTTGCTTAGTTAATTTTGCAAGTTACATGGCCATCTCATTCCTTGAGCCTAGCTCATTGACTCCTTTTCTTTTCACTCTAGCACTTTTTGTTGGAAATTAGAATCCAACATTTCATATAGGTTATAAGTCTCTACAACCATCTTCTCCCTAATAGCTCCCCCTTACTACATTGTCAACTATAAACTGACAATATTGTGCCATCCCATCTTAGAAAAATTGATTTTATAGCTATAATGGGAAGTGGCAGTGTGGGAAATAAATGAGAAGTGACTTGAACCTATCCCAAGCCTCATGGAATGACTCTCTTTCCATTTGAAAAAATGTAGCAATTTTAGTTCTCAAATCAGAAGTCTTTTAATAGGAAAAGAATTTTCCCATAAATTTGTCGTATACTCCCTCCTAAGTAGTCAAAGAACCCAATGGAAGAGTCATAAGCCAAGTATTTTCCCTATCTTTGAGCTTGTGGGAAATGATTCATTTTGAGTTGGCCCTCATTGAACCCTTGAAAAGGAAATTTTTGCATAATTGAATAAAAGTCACAAATAAAAATTAGTGGATCTTCATTAAGAATACCATTAAATGAGAGAAACATGGAATAATGAATGTTTTTCAATTCATAATTCCTAGCTGCCTCCACCAACTGTATACAAAAAGTAGCATTGCCAATGATTGGCCTCGCATACTCCTTCATAGCCATTCCTTTTGGTATAGCATCTCCCATGTCTAGTGGCTCTTGGTGTAACTCTTGTAGGGGCTTTTAGATTTCAGTATCCAGTCCACTTGAGTTCTCCTTTTATCTATTGATTTTTTCTATGAAAGGCGGGAGGTTCTTCCTAAGGGATCTCCTAACTTATATATACAATAAAAAATAAAAAGAAATGAAAGCACCAGAGAATATACTACTTAAAATAAATAACAAAGAAAAGAAATAAAAATAGACAAAAAAATAATAATTGAAATAACTCAACAAAATCATGAAAAAAAAGAAAATCATAAAAAAAAAAGAAATTACAAAAACAAAACAAAACAAATTTAAAACGTAAATTCCCTCGAAACGGTGCCAAAAACTTGATACATAAAATTTAATTGCTCACAAGTGCACAAATCACTTGTAGACTAATGATAAGATTACCCCAAAATTGATTTCTAGAATAATTGACACACGTTTTAAAATGTCAAATTATTTTGTTATTTACCTAAACAAACAATCCAAAACATTCTCACAATTGTCGATTGAGAGAAAGATTGTAAACTCCAAAATAATTAAATAATTAAAATAAAGTAGATAAATTATAACATAAAAAATTTGGATGAATGAATATTGGAGATTAGTTAGCTATCCATTAATGAAAAAAGGAATTAAATGATTTTCACAATATGGCTTCAAAATTAAGAGTTATTGATTTTTTTTCTTTTAAATAAGAGAACCCCCAATATCATGGTAAGCCCCTACAATTCTAAATTAACTAATAACTTTCTGGATCGGGCTTGAAATCAATTAATTGGAAAACCTAAGGAAAATAAATAAACCATCTAATATAAGACAAATTGATGTAATTAAATTAGACTCTTACTCAAAAATGCACAACCAAACACAGATGATGTGTCTAATGCTTGATTTTAAAATATTCTCTTTAATAATAAATTAATATTTGATCCATCATTAATTTATTATTTAAAGAATGAGAAATAAACAACTTTTATTTAAATAAAATCGTTAAATTGTTCTTCCACTCATAGAAGCAAAATTGAGATCCATAAAAAAATTCATCCTAACATAATTAAATTAATTAAATTACAAAATACATGTTCAAAATACAGAGAGAAATAGATCTAACAATAAAAATACCGTTGGAAAATCTTCACAAAATGGAGTTTTCTCTCTAAATTTTGTGTTGTGGAATGGTTTGTTCAACTAATGGTGGTTGGATGTGTTTAATAGGGGTTTTATATTGCATTTATAGGTTAGGTTTTGGGAAATAATGAATAAAACATGTTACATATTGATCGCCACACAAATTGTGTGTGCAATGAATATGCAAATATATGTATCGTAACAAGTAATATAATGATAAGTGAAGATCGTTCCCACGGAGATTATCTTTTTAGAAACTAATTTCTAAAACTAAAAATAATAAAAATCAAATTTTTTGGTGTTTTTATATCTTAAGAAAGAAAAATTAAAATAACTAAAAGTAAATACCAATAATTAATTAAATGAGATTTTGTGACTAAAAAAGATATATGAGAAAATATCTAGGAATACTTAATCCCCCAATTTTCTAAACATGTGAATCACTAAAATCCCCCCAATATAATATCAATTAATTACATGATCAATTGAATCTAACCTAGCATATATTCCTCTCTCAAGTAAACTACACACCATATAGTAATTAATTTAATCACACTCTCGTGCCAATTAAATTGCATACTACTCATTAAGTTCATCAATTATGGATCACATACATAAGAATCATACATCTCTACCTATAAACTATGCATGTTATTTAATCAAGACGAACAATTAAATAATTTTCTCAAATCTTATTAATTGTCTCTATAGATAAATTGTTGGCCAAACAATTAATAGCATAAAAATCAGATTAAATAATATAATTAAAATAATATTATAATTGGGGAAAAATATTAGATCATCATATAGTGAAAATTTGGTTCATAAGATCCCTCGATTAATAAATTAATTACACATAATTGTGTTCATAAAGCTCATATTTTTCATAAATAAAGACATAAAATTAATAAAGAAAAGAGTAGAAAAAGAAATATAATCAATCTCTTGAATTGTAGAATTAATTTCCTCTTGAATCTCCACCAAAATTGTGTCATTTCTTTAATTTTTCTGTATTTCCCCCTCTTTTTAGCTCTAAAAATGACCAAAATTATGCTAATGGAGGCTAATTAGGGTTTATAGAGTGATTATGGGCTTAAATAAAGCTCAAGTGCGATCTAGACCGTCCGATCAACTTCAGATCAAGGGCTACGATCAAAACAAGCAAAATTGGCAATTTTGGCCAATCATAGCACGACACGTGGCATCAAAAATTCATTGGGCGAATCAGGGAACGACGCGTGGCAAAGGAGATCGGTCAAAGTCAATGCTGGCCGAGTTAGCAACACGTGGCAAGACGTGATTCGCACGAATGGATGGCATGGAGCACAGGTGGACGCGCGGAGCAATGGCATGGTGACATGTGGTATGGTGTGTTGATCGATTTTCGAACTCTGATTGAACGTTGTGCTAACACGTGGCATGTGTTTCATCCTCCTCCCATGCGGCGCGGTGTGATTCGTTGTCGGTGCTTGTGTGGCATCTGTGTGGCTTTCCCAATCAACTCCTCTGCTTGCATAGCATGCCACGTGGTAGCTTTTGATTGATCCTGCTTTACAAATTCATAAAAAATGCATAAAATCCCAAAAATTTTCAAAATTTATATTTTCACCCCTTTTCACTAAAACGTTTTATTTTAATTTTTTTGGCCATAAAAATACTATTTATTAAATAAATAAGTAAATATTAAGTAAAAAAGTACGCTAATGATTCTATTTTCATAGAGTCATCACATATGCATACAAGGGTTACTGGCCATAGCACATAATTTTTTGCGCCACGACATGATACAAAAATTGAATACCCAGTACCCCCCAAGGCACATGCAGCAAGAATGTTTATTTTTGTGCCCTAACTCACATTGAAATCCTTGAATCAGCAAATGCCTCCTAGGACCTCTATGATGCGGCATACATTTTCTGGGTCGTAGCACACAAATTTAACCTGATTTTACATGACACTTGAGAGTGTCTTATTACAGCATGCTTTTATATGCACCATTGCACTCTCTAATTTTATGATTTTTAATATTTTGGTTCGTTTTAACTTGTATGAGTTGTGATTTTTGACCTTGTTTTCACTTTTTTGCACTTTTTTTGCATTCCAAAAGCAAATTAACCTACAAAACACAAAAATACCTTCCAATCCAACATAATTCTAAAATAAAATATAAAATCAATACTTAAAATAGGTCAAAAATATGTTTATTGGTCTTAAGTGTTACCAACTGCTTGAGTTTGTGCAGTCTGTAACACTTAACATCATTAGTAACTAACCTTACACGGAGGATGATGAAGACACAAAGGACTTATAAGACTTACAATCTCCCATTTTGGATTTTCTTAGTAAAAAAATCCATAACTAAATAGAGTCTCATATCTTCATGAGACAATCATACAAGATGGATTAAAGAAGTATTTTCCCATGAACAAACAATGGCACATAACCCAAACACCTCCAAACACACCTACACAAAGTGACTCCATCTTATTTTGCTCTAGCCATCTTCATGCATCACCACAACCACGCTATATTTCTAAACTCCAACTCCAATAGAGCTTCAAGGTCTCAAGCTATATGTGTATCATGCACATATGAAAATAACACATACCTATGAATGCATCATAAAGACTTATGTTTAGTCTACCTAAAAAGAAATTTTGTTACCCTTACACAGGTACACAATGATAAGATAAGCACAATCAAACATGCAACAGACAAGCACTTGTTAACACAAATCCCCCTGACTTTATACTGCACTCCCCTTATGTGTAAGCAAGTAAGGTAACAAAAATAGAGTGTATCCTACAATCACAACGCATTTATTACATAGTAAAACAAAAAATAAGTTATACAAACAAACTTCTCCCTCTTTTGAAATAGAAAGCCAAAGTAACACCCCTATATGAGGGAGAGAAGGCATACAATCATGTAATAATCCTAATACTCATGCAATTAGAAAATAAGATTAAAGAAATAACATAAGACAACAAGCAAAAAAAAACAACTATAGGCAACAAAACAAAGTGCTTAAAACACCAACACAAAATTTTCATTAAAATATTTTGTAGTACATTTTACATTTTTTTAATAAGAGAAAAGAAAAGAAAAATAACAAGAAAATCAACACTCTCTTCCACCCTATCCATCACCATTAGGAGTTGTACTATGAGAAAAGACACCAAAGCCCCTATTGTTTAGGGGAGGAGTAGAATTTTGCTGGGGAAGGAAGGTTTGAAGAAACTAGTCAAAGAAAGGCTAGTATGATAGAAGGGAGAGACCAAGATGAATAAGGAGAACCATGTATGGGAGGATGAAAGTCAAATAGTAAAACATGCTCACCAAGGCGAGCAAGGAATTGTGCATATAAATTTTGAGCCTACTGAGAAGCAATAAGATTATATGCCAAATACTCTTTATCACTTTCAAGAACAATTACACTTTTTCGTAAAAGAGTAATTTGATTACACTAATCATTTGAGGGATCAAAACTGATAGTTTTGTGAGTCACTTCACTAGTATCAAGTTTGTTCAGCTCATCCTCTAGATGTTTTAAACTACTCCACTTGAAGATCGAAGTATCTATTTTAAATAATCTCACATTATTTTGTGAGATCACTCTAATCACAACTCACTAAGGACTTTCTTTTCCTTAAGAGCAATCCTCAGTGTGCTCGACTCTTTGTCATTTTCTTAAAGACTCTCTAAAGTTTGTTTCCTTGCTATTTCATATTTAATATTCTCCTTGAGAAGCTCATTATAAGGGTCAAGGAGTTTTTCTCATTCATCTTCAACATCTTCAAAATGACGATGGCCCTATGATAGTACCACTTCTTTTATTGGTTTTGAGAGCAATAATCATTCTTCATTCAACAGTAAGTTAAATTTTTAGGGAGAAAATGATGCATCTCTTAGGCTTGGAGATCACCAACTATGTCATTAATAGTTTACTCGTTGGGTTTAAAGTATGTCTCCAATGTAGTAGTCTTGGTATGAAAACAAAAGGAAAGACTGGTGAGAATCTTCTTAACTTGTTTTTCATCATCAAAAGGCTAACCAAGGCTATGAGAAGAGTTAACGATGTTTAAAAAATGAGCATACTTGTCGAAGGTTTCATCCTTCTCCATTTGATATAACACAAAATTTCTACTAAGTCTTATGATTCTAGATCTCTTAACTGTAGGGTTACCCTTATGTATAGTCTTCAGAATGTCCCATGCTTCCTTTGAGGTATAGAAGATCTAAATCCTTTTATACTCATCCAAAATGATGGTGCTTATAATGTCATGTAGTCCCTTACTATTCCATTTAAACTCTTTGCTTTCTTTTTTCATCCATTCAATCATTGGGTTCAAGATGACTGAGTTATCGATAAGGGTTTTTATTAAGCTCATCTAGCCATTCTCAATAAGAAACCAAATACAATCTTTGAAAGACCATAAGAAAGCCTGTATCTGGGACTTTTAATACGCATAGTTATGCACATTAAAAAGAGAAGAGGTATACCTATGTCTCCTCCTTCTCTAGAATCCATCTAGAGAGTGTGAGCATGTGTAAAGAAATGAGGCAAAAGAATTAACACTATAGCGGTAAAGCCGAAAAAGGTTTTACCCACTATGATACCAATTGAAAATTCCACCACCCATTACATGATCAGGATAATGAGCCGATCACTTCTAGAGACTCGCCCCTAACTCATGAATAGTGAAAGTAAAATAAAAAATACCATAGTAAAGCAACAAGATAGACAAAAAAATAAATTAAACAAATAACTAGACAGTTTAATTTATGCTAAGGAGGATAGAAACCTAACCAAATAAAGCAAAAGAAAGATATAATAAGATATAATAAATCATATAGTATGCGATAGAGGGAAAGAAGAGTTTTCCAACCACAATAGGATTCTCATATATTGGAACTACTTGGATAGAATTGTGCTTGTACTAAATAAAATAAGAGAGCAAGTAAATATGGTGATATAATAAGGTAAACCCATATAGATCCTTGCCTAGGTGGTAAAATCCTTAGGTTGCTTATGGTAACCACTAGGTAGTAAATAATCCATTAATAATAAAAATTGTTTTCAACTGGATAGAAGTGTACCGCTAATACCACTTCCAGTTAGGATATATACCATCACTCCTCTTATAATATCCTCACTTGCTTCCTTTGCAATTATTGTGATCCAAGTTAAATTTGGCTTTCCTCCTAAACTCTTCCACCACTTGGTAGTATGATCAATCATCAACAATTAGTATAAGTGAATCTTACGAGTATGGCTTATCCAAAGTATGAGACCTAACAAGCAATCTAAGTCTCAAGTCTTAATTTAATTTTAATTAACCCAACTTATAAATTATTTTTTGCTAAAAACACTCACAAATCACTAATACTAAAACAACAATAGAGGTATTAGCTATCCAAATTAGAAAAAAAAATTTAATTTTAAAAATAGAAAGTTTCAAATTCACTAAAGTGTCCCCATGTTTTTCTAATTACTCAAATAATTAAAAGAGGTGGCATTTATTAAAAATTCAAAGTAGTTCAAGTACGCTGCACCTTTCTTACTGCCTTGGGCAACAAGTGTAATATCCATTACCTAATGAAGCCAATACGTTATTAAAGAAAAGCTCAATTGCATGATGATGAAAAGTAAGCTAAGGTATGGATTTAATCCTAAATATAAACATTTATCTACCCTACCTAAGATTCATATTATAAGCATACAAAGTCCTTCTAATCTATAGCTAAATACATAACCTACATTAGTGGAGAGGGATGTGAAAAGTAAACATATGAAACTTGTTCTAAGATTTTAATTTATTCATGTTTACATAATTTTATCTCATGAGTGCATTGGATGGCATCATTTGCAAGTCACACACACATGAATGTTTTCGTTAAAAACTTTTCATACCCTTGTGTTAATGGAATATTGATTGTGAAGTTCTTAATGGCAAGAGCATACAATATTTTAGAGGAGTAAACTCCTATTGAACATGCATATTTTGGGACATATTTATTTATGAATATGCTACTCATATTGTGTTATAATTTAGTAATTAGTTTATTAAATTTTAGCTTTGTCTTTATTTGAGGAAAAGGAAAGAGCTAAATTTTGGGGTGTTGATAAACATATGAAAGTAGAGTTATTTGGCCACTTCAAGCTAGCTTTTTAGTCTTGTTTTGAGATGAATATTATTTAAAAGATTTGTCTTATGTATAACTATGATAATGTTGGTAAAAAGACATCAAACAAAGCACAAATAAGAAATTTGAGGTAATTCAAGATCAATAAGGCTTGATAAATCAAACCACCTTCAAGTCAATCGAGAAAAAACTTAATCGATCAAGGATCAATCAAGGAAATAAGGAATTACACCCAATAAAGGAAAACGAGAGTTAGATCAATCAAGAAGGATATCAATCGATTGAGGATAGGTAGATCAATCGAGCTTCAATTAATCTTTGATTGAGTGCTCTTGGATTTGAACTATGACATAGTTAGACCAATTGAGCAAGGTCTCAATCAATTAGATAGTGCAAAATTTGATGCATTAACTCTAATTTGTAGTCCAATTTTCAATCTCAATTGTTGGATTAAAGCTAATACATATCCTAAACATGTTAGGACCTATTTTAGCCTACTTAAACACCATTAAGAGGCCATAAAAACAATCAACAATGGGGAATTAACATAGAAAATCCACAATAATAATTAGAGAACAAGTAGAGTAAAGTTAAGGAGACAAACTAGTAAATGAGATCAAAGAATGAGATAGATATTTCATTAAAGTTGGATCAAATTATTTACTTCATCATTCTTGTAACTTTTATGCACTCATATATTATATTTATCACTTTTAGAGCAATGAGAGGCCAAGCTCTTATTAGGGATTTTTGATGAACCTAGTCACAAACCATGTGATTGATTTTATTTAGTTGATTGACTTACTATATTATTAGTTGACATAATAATTTTAATCTTAATGCTTTGATTTTTTGTTCAATAATTATATTATTTAAGATTCATGCCCTAACTTGACAAAGTAGGTTTTTGAATTAGTCATGGAATTGTTATCATATAAATTGAAATAGTATAATAGTATGATTGATAAATGTGTGTCATGTTACATGTTGTCATAATTGATGTGTGAATAAAATAGCATAACAATGTGATTGTATGCACATAACCCAAAATAATACTTAATAAAGATTTATAGATATATAAGGGCATGTAGCTAATCAATTAGGTAGAGATATTGTTCAATAATATGATATTATAAGTGTAGTAATTAGGGGATTCATAGATCCCAAGAACTCAAACATTTTTTACTTAATAATTGTTTATTTCCTTGAATCAATTTTAGGTTTAATTAGTAGTTTAGATAATTGTTTCTTATTATTTACCTAGATAGTATTATGATTGTTGCGTATTGATACTTATTTATAAAAGACAATCACTCTCTATGGGACAATGATTAACATATTTTTTACTTGGACGACCTGTATACTTACAAAGTTGCTACTAGTGAGGACTGCAACAATTCAAGCGTTCTTTTATAAATACCCATTTAATTACAGTTTTAAATTAAATTAAAAAATGTGGAGGAAACACTTGAAATTTGCAAATTGGGGTTTTTAAGACAGTTTTTCCCAAATTATTTATCAATAATATGTTAAGTGTGATTCTGTATTGTAAATACATTGAGTGATTTGCAAAAAACATGTTTTTGGGTCAATTAAATTAAAATTTGATTAACACCAAGACATAGTTTGAAACTAGGTACATATGCATGAGATTGCCTTTACCCTAGATTTTATCACATACTGAGTCGTAGGTGATTGTACCACACCATGTAATGATGGAGCTTAGGATCGGAGGAGATCCATATTTATAGATAAGATCATAGTTGTTGTAGATGTATCTTAGACACAGTTGGGCATAGTGCTCCAACTGATTAAAGTATTAGCATATACTATCATAGGTTGTGAAATGTTTATTTACTTTCATTAGTGAATTGCTTTTTGTCAAGTGGGTGTCTTATGAAACTCAAGGATATTACCATATAGGTCATGATCCTATATGAATTTTTCAATTACATTATTGTGTTTGTAAAATTACATATTGTGGTAATACAATCAAGATTAAATCGAGATATATTTCTATATAGGAGGATTTGATGGTGATTGAAAAGTCTTTATTTTCTTATTGCTTTCCTTTCTATTGCATGTTTTGATGCTATGAATTTTATTGTTGAAATGATGTGTGTTGGCTATTGAATATCTATATGTTTTGTTGTGAAATAAACCGGCTATTTTTTCTCCCTATTTTTCTACCTATTTATTTATTTGCTCTATTTGTTTCCATAGCTTGCAAGGGTTGGGTAAGTCTATGTCCGTATTACTTGGACACTAGGTCTTTGACTCTTTCAAACTCCAACAGTTTATTAATTTTTCCATAGTTATTATTTTCAATAGGCTACGTGAAATAAGGATCTACATTTAAATCCACTAGTAGGATAAGTTATAAATAATGTCAATGAGGCTTTCTCACAATATCAAGATCATGGGACACTACTTTTACAACTAAAATAATGAGTAATGGTTCATGTGGTAAGAGATACTCTCCTCCTATTTCAAGTCATAGATTTAATATACACCAAATACTAATTATTTTTTTATAATTTTTTTTCCTAGTTCCTCCCTATAAAGCCGCTTATATTGAAAGCAAATTTAAAAAAAACAAGGGAGAGAAATTTATTTAATTTTTAAGGAGCTACATCCTTAATTAGAATGGGATGAAGCGAGTCCGACTCATTTTTAATCTATGTTATATATTTAGAATTGAATTATCAAATTTAACTGAATATTGAGCAACAAAATAGATAATAACAATATGAAAACAAGCTAGTAAAAGGAATTAAATATTTAGAAAGTAGCTTCAAATGGAACTATTCTTTTAGTAGTGCATTTAGATAAACTATAAATTAAAGCTATTCTATTTAATCCAAAGGCCAAAATGACTAGAATGATATTTTTTTAGTTAAATATCTTTTAGTACAAAGGTAGTATTTCCATTTAACGAAAGGAATAATAGTGATTCAATTTTCAAAAACCTAATTTATAGAAGGATAATTTTATCTTTATGAAAATATTCATTATTTTATGTATTCTTTAATTGTTTTTGTCCATTTCAATAGAAAAACATGTCATACCGCCTTAGCAATTACTATAAACCTCCATCATTCTTTTCTTCCTACCCCTAATATCACTTTATTCATTTTTTGACCAACCAACTATTACTATTTGTTGCTTTATACCAAATTTATAGTTAGACCACCATTATTTATGGTACCCATCACTTCCCCTGACCACTACTACCACTAGATAATTTCCTTTGATCTCAATGACCCCTTCATCCTTTTTGACCACCTCATATTGGTTCAAATCTAAAATGAAAATGGCTTTGATCCAACACAAGGTGGTCGAAAAATGGTATGGGAAAATTTGAAGCCAAATATAGTAAAATGCGAAGGTACATAAAATGATTAAAAGATGAATGCTTTTATTTTGATAACAATGAGATCTAGAATATACCAAGAAATGAGAATAGCCATGTTGATGCCATGACCACCTTAGCTAGTGTGCATGAAGCTTATGGAAACATGATACCTCTTCTTGGTTTCCTCATAGATATAAGTCTACTTGAAGATAAGAAAAAGATAAAAGAAATCAAGTCAAATGATGGACAATACATGATACAGGGTGATAAGTTATATAGAAAAATAGCCTTAGGACCTAGACTCCTATATATAGTCAAAGAGTTATTAACAAGAATCATTTATGAGGATCATTAAGGGGAGTATGGTTCTCATTTAGGTGGGAGAAAGCTATCCCAATGGATCATAAGACAAGGTTATTACTAGCCAATGATGCTAGCAGATTGTGTAAGGCATACCCACAGATGTGATAAATGTCAACGATTCACTCCATTGTCCCATGTACCATTAGCACGGATGTCGGGAATCATCAACCCATGGTTATTCTATAAATGGGGACTTGATATAGTGGGACCTTTATCACAAGGAATGGGGTCAAAAGAAGTCTCTATTAGTTACCATGGATTATTTCATGAAGTAGATTGAGGTTGAGCCTCTTGGAAGAATAAGGGAAGAAGAGGTAATCTAATTTACATGAAAGAACATAATATGCCACTTTAGTTTACCCAAAGAACTTGTCACTTATAATGGAAAATAATTTATAGGCCATAACATCAAATAATTTACCTCCACTACTATCCATAAGAAAATGTTCAAGTAGAATCTTCGAATAAATTGGTATTAAACTTGTTAAAAAAGTAGTTGGAGATAGCCAAGGGAAATTGGATGGATGAATTGTATCACATTATTGGTCCATCATGACTAGTCTTTGAGATACAAATAATGAGACATATTTCTCTCTTGTATATGAGATGGAAGTTGTAATCCCTACAAGGTAAGAGTGCCGACTATGAGGTCAGTCATAACTAAAGATCAAAATGCTTCAGAAAGAGTAATCGATTTGGTACTTATAGAAGAAAAAAGAGATGAGGCCTTAAAAATAATAGTGAATGAAAGAGAAATGTGGAAGATTACTACAACAAAGGCATACGATTCAAGTCATTCTCTATAGATGATTGGGTTCTTAGAAGAGTCCTTCCTAATTGAAAATAGTGGATGGCAGGAAACTTAAATGCAAACTGGAAAGGCCCATACCAAGTAAAGGAGATGACATCAATAGAGCTTACATGCTTAAGAATATCCAAGGTGTAGATGAAGCATGAGTTGGAATGCATGATACTTAAAAAGTACAATTTTTAATATGTAATAGACTAATACTTCTTCTATAAAAAGGCTTTTGTAATAGATGTAGAAGTATAGCCAATGATTAATTAATGAGTTAATCACCTAGATCATGAACCAGGTAGAATGCTCAGCATAAAAATGATTAAGCCACAATTTGATCACCTTAATTGAGAACCAAGTAGAATGCTTTAGCACAAAAATATTAAAACACAAGTTGATCACCTTAGTGAAGAACTAGGTAGAATGCTCATATAAAAGCTTGGTCCTAGGAAGCTAGTATCACTAGCTTCAATAACCAAGCTAAGCCAAGGTTTAAGCTATGAGTTGATCACCTCAATGAGAAAACATGTAGCTCCACAAGTATATTATTAAAAATAGAAAATTAGACAAGCTCGAGGATAGGGTTTATTTTTCAAAAACCCTTCAGATGTTTAGCCACATAACTAGGATCATAATCCTCTATTTCTTCCTTTAGTAAAGGACAAAACTTGTCCTTGATCTTGCCTACATATTTGTAAACTTTTTGGAATACATCATCACCTCACTTCATCTAAAAGTTTACCTAACATTACTCACCATCTACCAATATGGCCATCTTTAACATTGTTATCCTTTCGTGTGTTCATGTTCAAAAATATTTATCTTCATAAAGCTCGACCTCACACTTAAGTTGATCATAAAGTGAACCCTTGTCCTTGTTAAGAGCTAGAATAGTCCTTACCTTAGTCATCTTAGTGGCAAGCTTGGAATTCTTTTACATTAAGATGTGTGGTAAATGTCTCTTTGCCTTATTAATGTCCTTGACACCCGAGGACAAAAGGTAAGATTGGTGCTAAGATTCTTTAAAGTAGTTAAAGCTTTGCTTTCCCTATGTACTTCAACAAGTAAGCCTATTACCTTATATAGGGAAAGCATTAGGATGACCAAATGGCCAAATGTAAAAATATAATAAGTATGTTAACATCAATAAACAATAAATAAATAAAAACTTATAAGTATATAAATGCACTCACAAATTAAGTAAAGAATTCAATATCGTAAATTAAAAAGTATAATGAAAGGTTCAATTACAATGAAGCTAATGCTTACAAAAGGAGGAGCTTGAACCTATTACAAAATGAAGAAATCGATCTTATAAAAGAAGGTCAAGCTTTATAAAAATAAATAGCTCAAACCTATTACAAAACTTAAACATTCCTAGGATTATTGGTTGCATCTCCCACCTCAACTTCATCTTCAGTTTCCTCAGATTCTTCATTATCCATCGAAGTGTAAGTATTAGAACATGGTGGTGTGACTGGGTATTCAAAATCTAGTAATGGCATTTTACAAGTTTCTTCTCCTTCGCCTCATCCTTGAAAGATTCCATGGCTATATTATAGCCAATCTAAGGGCTCTATAGTAGTTGCTAGATTCTAGTGCTCAAATTGTGCTTTGTTTTCTCAAACTTATGTCTGGTCTCTTCTCGCTCATGCATGGTCTCTTCCAACTCACATTTAGACAAATTTCTCTTGACTAAGGATCTCCTATCCTCTTTTTTAGCTGTCTTGAGCTTCCTTACACAATCACTAAGCTCATTGGAAGCCCGAGTCAACCTCTCCTCCTTTTCAATGACTTTCCCCTCCCATTCAATGGCCTTACCAATTTGCAAGGCCATTTAACTTAAGTAGAGTTGTGGCACTCTTTTTCTTTCTTGAGCTCATTCTTAAGTTTAACCATACATATCACCTCGTTCAGTTCGTGCACTAAATGAGCCTAAAAAAGGTGGTGGTTAAATAAATAAATAAAAAGGTGGTGGTCAAATAAATAAATAAAAAGGTGCTAAGAGAATAAAAGTTTAAGGAAATACTTGTTTCTTACCTAGAACAAAATCCTACTCATAATGAGAGAAGGCTTAATATCCTTTCATAAGGTATCGTGCTCCTTTTTTAAAACTATGTATGGGAGATTCTAGAAGGTGCAAGATAAAGTGATCTATACAATGTGAATCATACCCTTAGGCTCACTTTGGGTTGAATTCTCGAGGACTCCTTTCCCCAAGTCTTGAGCATTAGAAGGTAGTTTTTGTTAGCCCAAAGAGAATGGAACAAGTGCATGTTGACCTGAGGAAACTGCTAAAGGACTAGTGATAACCTTCAAATATTAGGAAAGAACAAGTTCTTCAATAACAATACCTAGTCCATTCTCTTGTTTGGCTTAGGCTAGAGCATTAGGATACTCTTTGCTTGAGCTTTTGTTCATATTTTTTCCCTTTGAATAAGCCGCACCTTTTTAGGAATCATCACCATTTTAGGAGCCCATATTCTTTTGATTAGTAAACTAGGAAAGCATCACTTTTGGATCAAACTCCATTACTATAAAAAGAAAATGGTTACATGTTAGAATAACAAAAAAAAGAAAACTTTACATAGGTGCGAGCTAATAGATAACATCATCAATTGCCACTATTTCAAATCCACCCCCATTACTATGTGGACTTCTACACTGAGCTGGTACTCAAGGCTTATAAATGATTCTAGTTAGAGGAGGAATAAAACCCATTCTTATCAACCCACACACTACAAAGCATGGTGTTGTTAAAATTTTCTTCCCAGATGTAGACTTAGATAGATAGTTTTGGATATTTGCTAGCCTTTCCTTAGCCTCAAGGTTCAAGGTCATTAGTTACGAGCTTATGTTTTTAATCACAAGCTTCACATCAACAAAAGAACTTCTTATGAGCCTCTCATCATTCTTATATTTCTCCCACCGACCAAAGATAAAGAAGAAGTATTGCTTTCAGTTCACCTCAATTTTGGGAAGCATGACATTTAAATCCCTATCTTGTTTAGCCAACAGGTAAACTCTTCTCGTGTCATTAGGGTTTTGTTTCAACATATGAGCTTCAATGGACTCAGGTGATCAGTACAAAACTGCAAGTGCACAATATCATAGTTTTATAGTAAAGTGATGAGAAGAGTATCATCCTCAGGGATTGGTAACTTACTTTTGACAAATTCAAAAATTATGCTAATTTTAATTTTATCTAGAGAAGTTACTAAAGTTATTGTAATTGAAATTTAAAATAAAATAAATTTATTGAAAATGCACAAAAGAAAAGAAAGATATTGTTTGAAGATCATATTAATGAGAAGAAAACTTTTATGACTTTGATTTCACCTAATCCATCACTATGCTTTACTCATCTAGCTAATTGAATTTAATTCTCTCTGTTTGTTAGCAATCTCCAAAAAACATCCAAAAGCTTATTTCGATAGTCAATTAGAAACATTCTTGTTCATCAATTTACACAATAGTATGCAATTTAATAAAGCAAAAAAGCATTAAGACCAATGATTTTAAAACTACACAGGTTCAAACAAGTCTTTCAATCTCTATATTTACCTACATTGAAATATTCCAAATCTATCCTATAATTCCCTCATTCGATAGTAAATCACAAGATTAAAATCATCTAATTAATGACCAGCTAATTAGAAGCAATAAGTTCGTAATAAATCAAACAAACATGAAGAGAATTAATTCAAATTAACATGAAAAATCAAGCATAGTTTGGAATTAGATTACATCTTTTTCTTAATCATGCACTTTTTAACTATAATTGAGATTTTACTTGATATTTTAGTACACCCTCTCTTATCATTCTTTTCATATTATTTTATTCCACATCTTCTTCTTTTTTGGTAATTTCACAATACCCCAAAGTTGTTTTCAATTTTTTTAGAAAGATAATTGTGTTGTGAGTTTTTTTTTAAAAGGTGCATTACATTTCACCTTACTCTATAGTATTACACATGATTTCCTTTTTTTCCTACAAGCTAAAGGTGCAAGGGTAAAGTTAATGCTTATTGGTTAGGTATAAAATGTGGCTTAAAGATGTGAAAGGTTTTTCTTAGGCTCATATTAACAATTGTTAGCTTAAAAGGCTCAATTGATCCAAATATGGCTTAAATAATTTCTCTTGCTAAATACTATTTAGGATTTCGCATCAAGGGATGATCAAATAGATTCTAAAAAATGGTCCATTTTATCTATTCATATAACTCACCACAAATATTCTCTTAATTAGAACACCAAAATCAATCATGAAGATGTGCATAAAAATTTGAATCAATCTAATCAAAAATAGCAAGCATATCACATTATTAAATTAAGTATCTTAATGAGCATGTTACCTCCTTATCCTAGTGACAACTAATTTTTACATTGATTTCATATGTTTCATATCAAACATGCATGCATTTAGTTTCCATATATTTATCAAATTCTACCCAAATCATGATTAAAAACATCCTAAAAGTATTGAAAAATAAAAAAATTCCTAAAAATTGAAAATACGTACTAAATACTAAAGTCGAGAATCAAGTTTCCTCCCTCAAACTTAAACTCCACATTGTCCCTAATGTGCACATTTAAATATAAAAAAGGTAAAAGGAAAGAAAATTCCCTTAGCTTTGGAACACCACATCTGTAGTTGAAACTGCTCAATCTTATTACACCATTACTCTCCACATTTATTCACCTATAAAGAAAAAAATAAAAATATAAGTAAAATAACGTTGGGTTGCCTCCCAACCAGCGTCACATTTAACGTCATTGACTAGACAGACATATCAAGTCCTAAGGTCCATCCACCAAGGTTATCACAGATGTTTCATTTGATAATTGATCTCCATGATAGTGCTTCACTCTATGTCCATTAACTAGAAATCGCCCTTTATTTTTTTTTCTAATTCAATGGATCTATGGTTCGTTACCTTAGTTATGATGAATGGAACTAACCAGCTACTCTTTCATTTGCTTGGAAACAATTTAAGTCTTGAATTGTATAATGACACTTTCTTCCCCAATTTAAAGATACAGTGTATAATTTTATTGTGATGCCATCTTTTTTTCTTTTCTTTGTAAAGCTTGGCATTCTCATAAGTATTCCACCGTAGTTCATCCAATTCATTTATTTGTAACATTCTTTTATCACCAGCTACATCTATGGACGTATTCAACTGTTTTAGTGCCCAATATGCTTTGTGTTCTAATTCTAACGGAAAGTGACAAGCCTTTCCATAAAATAGCTTATATGGGGTGGTACCAATTGGTATTTTAAATGCAATTATGTATGCCCATAAAGCATTATCCAACTTAGATGACCAATCCTTCCTGGAGATGTTCATAGTTTTCTCCAAAATTCTTTCAACTTCTCTATTGGATACCTCTGTTTTCCCACTTGTTTGGACATGGTAGGGGGTAGATACTATATGCTTAATCCCATACTTAGATAATAAATACTTAAATTTTTTATTACAAAAGTGACTACCTCCATCATTAATAATGATCCAAGGAGTTCCAAACCTGGTGAAAATGCTTTTCTTCAAAAATTTCATGACAACTTTGGCATTACATTTATTACTAGAAATGGCTTCTACCACTTTGACACTAATCCACTCCTACAAGTATATATCAGTTACCAAAGGATGAAAAGAATGGTCCCATAAGGTCAATACCCCAAACATCAAATAAATCCACTTGAAATATACTATTTAGAGGCATCTCATCTCTTTTTGAAATCTACCTATCATTTGGCATCTATCACACATATTTACATAAATATAAGCATCTTTAAACAGTGTGGGCCCAAAATAACTAGATTGAAGTACCTTAGTTGATATTTTTGTGCTCCCAAAGTGATCTCTATAGTCTAAGCTATGGTAATGGTAAAGAATACTTCCAAGTTCATCATAAGGGATACATCTTCTCAAAATACCATGACCACATTCTTTATAGAGGTAAGGGTCATCCCAAAGATACTATTAATGTTATGGAAGAATTTATTCTTTTGTTTCCATATGAGGTCTGATGGAAGAATGTTGGCAGCTAGGAAATTTACAATGTCTGCACACCATGGGATTTCTATTTAAGCTACTAAAAATAGTTGCTCATCTAGAAAGGATTCCTTAATCACCATATTGTCATCCATTTTTTCTTCCCTTTTCCAATCTAGATAAATATTATGTTACCTGATTTTCTATTCCTTTTTTATCACGAATTTCCAGGTCAAATTATTGTAGAAGGAGAACCTATATTATCAATCTTATTTTGGCATCCTTGTTAGTCACGAGGTACTTTATTGTAGAATTATCAGTATAGATAGTCACTTTGGTTTCAACTAAATAAGATCAAAATTTCTCAAAGGCCTATACTATGGCAATGAGCTTTTTCTCTATAGTAGCATAATTCATTTAAGCCTCATTCAGTGTCTTGCTTGCATAATATATGACATGGAACATCTGACACTAGTTTCTCTTTAAGCACTTGGAATGTCGTTAAACATTTATCATCAAATTTGAAAGGAATGTCTTTTTCCAAAAGATTGAACAAGGGTTTGGAGATTTGGGAAAAATCTTTTATGAATCTATGGTAAAAGCCTACATGCCAAAAAATCTCCTTACTCCTCGTACACTGGTAGATGGTGGTAGTTTCTCAATCATTTCTATCTTAGCTCTATCCACTTCAATACCATTAACTGAGATTTTGTGGCCCAAGATTATACCTTCACGTACCATGAAATGACATTTCTCCCAATTTAAAACCAAATTTGTTTCTTCACATCTTTGTTTCACTAGGGAGAGATAGTGTAGACATTCATAAAATGTGTTTCCAAACACCTAAAAATCATCCATGAAGATTTCTAGATGCTTCTCCACCATGTTTGAGAAAATAGCCATCATGTAGCATTGAAATGTCACAGGTGCATTGCATATTCCAAATTGCATTCTCTTAAAAGCAAAAGTTCCACAAGGACATATGAAGGTGGTCTTTTCTTGGTCTCCATATGCCATGGTAATTTGGTTATACCCAGATTATCCATCTAGAAGGCGAAAGAAAGAATGCCCAACAAGTCGGTCAAGTATTTGATCCATGTATGGGAAAGGTAAATGATCCTTCCTTATGACACCCCTAATAGGTATTAACTCATTTGACTCATTTTCCACCAAAATGATTCCTCCTTTCTTTGGTACACATTGAACTGGGCTTACCCATTCACTATCTGATATTCTGTAAATGATGCCCATGTCTAGCCACTTAAAAATTTCCTTCTTCACCACCTCTTCATAATGGGATTCAAGCAATGTTGTTCATCCTTGGTGGGTTTAGCTCCATCCTCTAGCAAAATTTTGTGTATGCATATAGATGGGCGTATGCCTTTGATGTCGGCAATAGACCAATCTATAACTCTTTTGAAGTTCCTTAGCACTTTCATTAATGCTGCTACTTGCTCCATACTTGGATTAGTAGAGATTATGATTGAAAGTGTCTCGTTATCACCCAAAATTTTATAACAAAGATGAGATGGTCAAGGTTTAAGCCCTAGTTTTGGTGGCTCTTCAATAGATGGTTTTAGCCTTGAGCTTGTCTCAAGACATTCCACAAATGCATTTGATACACATATAAGAGGCATGTCCTCCAAAAAGTTCACACAGTTCACAATATAAACTGTTGATTCCATAATTTCAAAGTTAAAATAGGTTGAGTTATTTTCTTGTGAGTTTATGTCCTTGTTCAGAGCATTATGTGTTAAATTTTTAGGTACGAGTGGTTCAACAAGTTTTTTTGAGCTACCGATATGAATTTATGTGCCTACATGAGTGCCATGGTATTCATTAGCATGTAAGTTCATAGAATTAACAAGAACATACTCTAAAGCTTCACTAGGGAACATGTCATAAAGCATATTAGTGGTTAGCTCTTCAATACAATCAATGCACGTACTCTAAAGCATCACTAGGGAACATTTCATAAAGCACATCAATGGTTAGCTTATCAGTACCATCAATTCGTAAGCAATCACTAGCATTATCAACATCAAAATATTTAATTTCTTTGAACACATTAAATGTTACTTATTCATCTTGCACTCTTATTGTTAGCTCACCTTTTTGTACGATCAAGTATGATAGGAATGTCATGGTCCTCCTCAATGTCTAGCACAATGAAGTCTATCGAAAAGATAAATTTCTCTACTTTTACTAGCACATCTTATTCCACACCTCATGGTCTTTTAATTGACTTGTCTACAATTTGCAATGTTACTGAAGTCAATTTGGCATTACCAACCCCAAATCACTTGAAAATTGATAATGGTATGAGGTTAAAGCTGGAACCCAAATCACATCGTGCCTTACTAAAATGGATGTTCCAAATAGTGCAAGGGATGTCAAAACTACCTAGATCTTTTAGTTTTTTTTTTGTAATTTTCTATCAAGGATGGCACTACAACCTTCAGTCAAGGTTATTATTTCATGATCTCTAAGCCTCCTTTTCTTTGATAGTATATTCTTCATGAATTTGGAAAAAGATGGAATTTGTTCAAGAAATAGTGTGTTTGTAGAGGTTCTTTTTCATTGGCTAATTACTTCCTTTCCTTTGCTCTCTTTATCCAATAGTTCCTCCTCATCTTTGTTAATTTCTTATTTCTCCTCATCTTTTTTAGTCTCATATTTCTACTCTAAATTCTTACCACTCCTTAATGCTATGGCATTGTAATGCTCCTTAACTTCTCTTCTTAGGTTTAGAATTGTGTCACTTGAAAGGTTACCCTAAGGCCATTGACTTATGGCCTCGACAAGTTGCCCCATTTGGGTCTCTAAATTTTGAATTGAAGTCTCTTGAGTGGACACTTTTGTATTTATTGATTGGATGAAATCTTTCATCATCCCCATTAAAGCATTTGTATTGTACTCAATTGTTGTCTTTTCTCAAGACTTGAGATTGTTATGGTTGTTGGAAACCAGGTGGTGGAAATGATTGACGGTTGAATTGATTACCACCTTGATTGTTGTTATTTCAAGAGAAATTTGGATGTTGTCTCCATCTTGGGTTATATTTTTTCAAGTATAGATTATTGTTTTGGTTCAAATTACTTATATAGAATGCTAATTTAGGATTCTTTGAACAATTATCAAACAAATGTGTCTCACCACAAAACACACATGACACCCCTAAATCTTGAACCTGATTTATACTCACTAGTGAGTTTTGAGCCTTCAAAAGATTCACTAAAGATGACACTTGAGCTGTCAATGTCATGATATCGTTTACCTCATGCACTCCGGTTACTCTTCTTGTTGCTAGGAGGTGATATCATTCCTAAGCTTGTCATTCTTTGTGGGTGGGAAATATTTCATAAAGAATTTCTCTACCAAATCATTCCAAGTTGTATTAGAATTAGGTGACAAAGAGTTTAGCCAAAAATGAGCACTAACTCGCAAAGAATAAGGGAATAATCTAAGCCTAAATTCCTCCTTAGTCACATTACTGAATTTAAATGAATCTACAACTTCAATAAACAACATGAAATGTAAATGAGGATTCTTTGTTGGTAATCTATTGAATTGTCCAATCGTTTGTAACATTTGAAACATCACTGGATTTAGTTCAAACTAATTAGCTTGAATGTTTGGCTTTGTAATACTTGGATTCATCCCTTCTAATATAGGTATGAATATTCATTCATAGCTCTATCTCTATCATCCATCAAAGGTATTTGATTGTTCAAATTTAGCTCAATATTGTTTATTTCTAATGGATTAGTTATTTTTTCCACTTGAGTGATAACTTGTTGTTTTCTTATTGATCTCAAAATATGCTTGATTTTGGGATCTAAAGGAAAAATTTCTCCCTTACAGACTCTGCTCATGAAATAGAGTCAATTATTTTTCTAGTAGCATTGAAGGAGATGTTAAAAATAAAAATAAATAACTAAATAAATTAAAATTATGAAAAATAAATAAAGAAAAATAACTAAATAAAATAAAATTAATTAATTAATTTCCATTAAGATTACCTTATTAGAAACTAATTTTAAAAAAAATCAATTTTTTTGTGTTTTTATGTTTTAAGAAAGCAAAATTAAAATAACTAAAAATAAATAGCAATAATTAATTAAATCAAGTTTAATAGCTAAGAAAATATATGAGAAAATATCTAGAAATACTTAATCCCCCAATTTATAAACATGTGAATCACTAAAATCCCCTTAATATAATTACTAATCAATTGAATATAATATAGCTTGTATTCATTTCTCAAGTAAACTATACACCATATATTAATTAATCTAATCATACTCTCATGTCAATTAAATTGCATACTACTCATTAAGTTCATCAATTATGGATCATATACATAAGAATCATACATCTCTACCTAAAAACTATGCATGTTATTTAATCAAGACAAATAAGTAAATAATTCTCTCAAATCTATTTAATTGACTCTATAAATTAATTGTTAGCCAAACAGTTAATAACACAAAAATCAAATTAAAAATTATAGTTAAATTCAAAATTATAATTGGGGTAGAATATTAGATCATAACATGTTGAAAATTGGATTCATAAGACTCTTAGATTAATAAATTAGCTAAACATAATTTTGTTCATAAAGAAAGACATAAAAATTGATAAAGAAATGAGCATAAGAAGAAATACAATCAATCTTTTGAATTGTAGCATAAATATCCTTTTGAATATCCACCAAAATTGTATCTCCTTTAAAAATATTTAGTATTTTTCTCTCTTCTTGGCTCCAAAAACTAATAGAAAATTGATAATTTTTGGCTCATTTGGGTTTATGGGGTAATTAGAGGGTTTGATAACTGTATTTTATATAATTATTTTCACCTATTTTATTAATTATAATTGCTATGTTCTTTCTATTTTTAGTTAATTTTAGTTTAATAAATTAGTATTTATTGTTTTTTATATATTTTAAGAAAATTAAATAAATTGTATCGAAAACGTACATAATTGCGAATTTGTGTCCAAAAATATAATTTCAAATAAAAGAGTGCTTAATTGCAATTAATAAAAGTTGAAAATATAATTTAAATTAGAAAAGGGCTATATTGTAATTAAGCAAAGTTTAAAATGTAATTTGAAATATATTTGTGGGTGAAAATGCAATTAATAAAAGTTATTTTTCTGCGCAGCTGAGAAGAAGCCACGTGCCCTAATCCAAGCGCGCAATGTGGACCGTCCGATCAAAGAAGAAACGGCCAGATGCGCGCGTTGCAAGCACACCCGACCAAGGAGAGTGGGTGAAGAATTCTATCTATCATGTGGCTCGGTGCGACGAGTGGGGCCCACCTGCGCCGTAGGCCGGCATGCAGGCTGGGACCCACCTGTCTGACGCCGTGCAGGCCCTGTCCCCCACCTTCACGTGTATGTTTTCCCGTGTGGTCGATCCACGTGCGCCCGATTACTTGCAACCAATTAGTTTCTGCCACGTGTCCCACTATTTATTTCAGCGAATCATATAGCGACACGTGTCAGAGTTTATTGAAAAGAAAAACAGAAACGCACGGCTCGCCACTCACGCGTTTTCGATTCCAGTTTTTCGTTTTCGATACATTTTGTCCCCCACGCGTTTTAATTTATTATTTTTCCCCACACTTGTCTATGCCCCGCGTGTATTAAAAAATATATATTTTTTAATGTATTTTTTTTAATATAAATTTGATGTTATAAATAGGGGTAAGATGAAAGAGTTTGAAAGTTTTTTTGGAGTTTTGGATTTTTAGTAGTATTCGGGGCTGGACTGTGGAACACGGAGAAGCCATTTTTGGCTTCTGTTGTGTTCTGCCCATGCCAAATATTTACGATCCGAAGTTATTTAATTTTCTTTTGTTCTTCATCTCATTTTCTTGAACTGTTGTAATTTTAATTTCTAATTTATGAAGTAATTTAATTTTTCTAGGGTTGCATTTGATCTAAATTTATGAAGCTTTAATTTTAATTATTTTTGATAGATTTATAAGACGTTCGATTTGTTCGTTCTGTTTTGTGCTTAATGCTTTTTGATTATTTACGAATTTTATCAAAACAATCCGTGGCACATAAATAAACTTGGAAGAGACATTTGTGTGTATATTGCTCGTAGATAGAATGACATGTATGATGAAGGATAGGAATATACCCTAATTGTATGTGTGGCCATTTGAAAACTTAGAACGTAATGAATCTTGGTGAATTTAATTCTCATAGAGATATAGTGAATTAATTTAATGAGGTGTGTCTATACGGAGCTCGGAAGAGATGTATGGATAAAATTAGAAGTTTTCGGTTGACAAATTAAATGTACTAAAAAATATAAATCAAAAGAAAATAACACGATTTGAATGGATTAGTTTGGTGAAAAATTGCAATCCTAGATTTCTTTTATTTTCTTATTAACTCTTTTCTTTACACTTTTTTCCAAATCAACGATTGTTTTGAATAAAATCAGAGAGAAATAATTTTAGTACTCAACAAACCATAGTAACAAATCTCCGTGTGAATGATACTTTACTTACAAATCTTATTACTTGTGACCGTGTATGCTTGCACGTTTTATGTTCTCCTAGGGAGACAACAGGGTTAAATTGGGCTCAAGTGAAATCTGGACCATTAGATCAGCTTTAGAGCAAACGTTGAGATGAAAAAAATAAAAATTAATAACGTTGTCCAATATAAATGTGACATATGACAAGTGGGATTTATTAGGCGAATCAGGTAACGACGTGTGGTATGAGTGGACTGGTCTTAGTCAACGAAGGCTAAGTTAGTGCCACGTGGCATTCTATTATTCGTAGTTATAGATTATATGGAACTTTGGTGGGAAGAATGGACAAATCAAATAATGATATATGGCACGCTTATTGACCGTGCGGTGAAAGTCAAAATGAACGTTGTGCTGAAACGTGGCATGGCACTACATCACACAGTACATACGATGGTGTGCAATTGGCCCTCTACACTTGCATGGCATCCATGTGGCTTACCTAATCAGGTCCTCCACTTGCATGGTGTCCACATGGCATCTTCTGGTTGATCTTGCGTTAAAAATTCATAAAAAATCCATAAGAATTCTAAAAAATCCCAAAAAAATTCAAAAATATATCTTCACCCCTTTTCACTAGAAAGTTCATATTTTAATATTTTTGACATAAAAAATACTACTTATTAAATAAAATGCGTAAACATTAAGCAGAAAAGTGTACTAATGACTCTACTTTCATAGAGTCATCATTCGACCACCAACTTGATGTAATATTTTTGTCACATTTAGAGTAGTTTATGCTTTTACTATTGTACCACTCTAACACATGGTGACATGTACCCCTATGTAATCAACATGTGTACATGTAATATCCTATATATATATATAAACTAGTATTAAACCCAGACATATTCCCTCTCATTTCATAACATCTCTCTAGTTTATCTCTCTAAATTTGATCATCCCCAATAGTTGACAAAACAAAATATTTGCCAAATAATAATATTATGTTAGACATATATTACATTCACTTATGTACAAAGTGAAATGGATATAATATAAACATCTGAGATGTTCATTATATATTGATAAGGACTAGTTATCCAAGTGCCTAAAAATGTAAAGCATATTGAAAACACGTGAATTTATGTCCAAAAATGATGCGGTTGTGAGATATGAAAGTTTTACTCCCACATTTATTAGATCGCTTAAAAACATGACTAATGGGCATATAATATTGGTTTATTATTGATATGAATAAATTAGTAGTACTTATTGCTTATAAAAAGCATAAAGTTCAAATGTCATATATTATTATGATAGTTTATAGACATGTACTTAGATATGCCAAACGAGTTGTTTAGTCGTGCTTAGTTCATTTAAAGTTGACCCATTGAGCTCATGAGTTAAAAATATTCAGTTCACTTAGCTCACAAACTTAAATGAACATCTCATTAGCTCATTTAAAAAAAAATCAAAAGTACCCCTAAGGTTTAAAGAATCTTCAGAAATACCCTTCATGTTTTAAAAAATTCAAAAATACCTTTGAAAACATAACGGAAGTTAAAATTAACACTCACCAAAAATACCCCTAAGAAAAAAAAGAGTATGGAAGAGGAAAAAATAAACCAAGAAATATTAGATATAGAAACACAAGACATTTCAGGATGTTTTTCACAGGAAATGGTAATAAGTAAAAAGAAATTTGAAGAAATTTAAAAAGCTAAATTAAATCTTAAAGAAGGAGATGGATTTAAAGACCCATCATTTTTATTAAGAAAGATATTTCCTAGAAAAAATATAATCTATTATGGTATAAGTAATAAGGAAATGAGTATTAAAATTACAGATGCAAAAGGAAGATATAATATACCATTAATTGATAAAGAAACTATATTAAACAAATTATCAAAAATTCCTCGAAAGGATAAAGAAAAAATTGGATACATCCATTTAGGAGGAATCCAAATATTAATAAAAGCTCATTTTAGAGAAGGAATAGATACACCAATAAAAATAGCTTTATTAGACAATAGAATAATAAACAGACAAGATGCTTTATTAGGAATGATCCATGAAAACTTAGGATACCAAAAATTAAAATTTACAGCATATCCTAGATTTGCTATAAATATACAAGATAAAAATCTAAACCAAGTATTAAGTCTAGCTTATGAATTTGAGAGAGGAGATTTAATGAAAGAAGGAAATCATCCATTTTCAATACATTATCTCGTGGCATATTTTTTAACAAATAGTCATAATAGTTCAATATATGGACAAAATGAATTTATAGAAATAGATAAAACTTTTAAAGAATTAGGACAAATAATAAAACCAGAAATACTAACAGACTTTGAAATACCAGAAGAATGGAAATTAGATATTAAAGAAAAACCCTTAATAATAGGAAGAAAAAGTAATAGCATACCAAGATTTACTTTTATAGATCATGAAGAGGAAAATTCAAACCAACAAGAAGTTAAAAAACTAGAAAATGAAGTTAAAATAATGAAAGCATTAGTTCATGATTGTATATTAGGGAAAAATCATGTTTAAGGATAAAATAAAAAATATGCATTTAGAAATAAATGGAAGCCTAGTAGGTGTGGCAAAAAATCAAGCAATACTATTTGAAACTATACAATTATTGACAGAGGAAATGGATCTAGTTCAGGAATCAAACACAAAATATTTACAAGAAATAATAGATATACAAAGAGAACTATTAAAGGAAATAAAAGAGTATGATTATAATAAACTACAACAAAATATGCATAAAGAATTTTCAGAATTAAGGAAAGATGTATACAATCTAAAAATAGATCATAAATATGATCCCTTAGAAGGATTAAAAGAAGAACCACCGAGAAAATCAGATTCTTTGATTCCTAAAAATGAGAAAAGAAAAAATGAGGAACAATCTAAGAATAAAGAAATAATTCCAAATTAATGGAATATAGAAAAAAAATTAGAAAAAGAATTTATGAACCCTGAGAATAGGGATATAGAAACATTGGTCAAATTATTGACATTAACCAATGAAGAAATAGAAGAAAATTATATTGGAAAACTTTGTACTAACAAAGAAGAAGATGATATGACAATAATCAGTGAAACTGATTCAGAACCAGAAAACATGACCCCAAAAGGTCATATGAAACCAATTTCATTACTAGTCCCTTACCAAGAAGAAACATCTGACCCACATAGAGAGGAAAGAAGTAGACAAAGATTAGAACAACTTGATACTACATATAGAAGAAGACAACCACCTAAAATGGAGGAAGGGTTGCATTGGGGAACTAGAGGTAGTATTCCACCAGAGTTCAAACTTCATGATAATTATAAATCTGAACTTCTAAATTTAGATTGTATAAGAGATAGGAAAAAAGCTTTAGATGAATGGTCTAGTGGGATGAGCGTTCTTATACAAACTTCTCCAACTACCCAAACAAATCCTTCAACTTGCAGAGTGCTTATAGCACCTAAAATGACAGGAAATGTAAAAGTTTGGTTTTCAAACTTAACAGATCAACAACATTTATTAATGCAAGGAAATGCTTCCACAGGAAGAGAATACTTAGATACAGTAATAAATGAAATATACAAAGAATTTATTGGAGAAGATAAAGGAAGGACTATCACTAAATCCAGTGAAAATGAAATCAATGAAGCTAAATGGCATCTAACAAATATGGAAATTTGTAACATGTGTTATATAGATTCTTTTATTTGTGAATATGAAATGTATTACCATAAATTACCACCCTCTATACAAACAATTTATAAAGAAATGTTTTTTCAAAAATTACCTGGAACATTATATAAAACTTTAATAGAAAATTGGGAACAAAGGAATAGAGAAACTATACCAGATACTCTAGGAGGAAGAATAAGAAGTCTTAGAGATTGGATCATTATAAAATGCCAAGAAAGAAAAGAATATAAACAAATAAGAGGAAATGATAAAATTTGTTGTGATACAAGAGATTTTAGAATGCCAGGAAAATATGGATGCAATATAAAATCTTATAAACAAAAA